>VWZW01000819.1:75198-155894 GCA_013397115.1 Edolisoma coerulescens | reverse complement strand
ATGTTGTCTCTGCTGCTACTTCCTCCTCAGGTGGAGTACTCCTCTTCCTCTTCTCCTATTCCACGGTGGGATGCTTCCCACAGGAGATAGACCTCCATGAACTTCTCCAGCCTGTATCCTTCCCACAGGCTTCCCTCCCATATGGTGCAGTCCTTCAGGAATGGGTCCCCCATGGGGTCACATGTCCTGCCAACAACTTTGCTCCTGCATGGGCTCCTTTTTCCATAGGTCCACAGGTCCTGCCCAGACCCTGCTCCAGTGCAGGCTTCTCATGAAGGCACAGTCTCCTTCAGTCACTGACCTGCTCCCTCATGGACCTCCATGGGCTGCATCTGCATGGCTGCCCCTGGATGATCTTCACATCACCACGGGCTGCAGGGGCATCTCAGCTCTGGACCCTGGAGCACCTCCTGCCCCTCCATCTGCTCTGACTTTGGTGTTGGCCGGGCTGCTGCTCTCATGTGTTGTCACTCCTTTCTTCTCTGGCTGTAAGTGCCGTTGTGCAGAACTTTTTACCCTTCACAACTACATTATCCCAGAGATGCTACTGCCATCGCTGCTGGGCTCAGCCTTGCCCAGCAGTGGGTCTGCCTAGGAGCTGTAGGGCATTGGCTCTGCTGGGCATGGGGAAAGCTTCCAGAGAAGCCACCCCTGTAGCCCCCTCCTCCTGCAAAAACTTTGCTGTGTAAACCAAATGCACTCCCCCCCAAAAAAAATATTTTTAAAGGAATTGATGAGTGTTTTTGAAGAATACCCCAGATTTCTTTTTGTCATCTTAAAGATGAGGAGTTTAGGGGCTGTTGGAGGAGGTGTGTGAGCATAAGGATAACAAAAAAAAAAAAGCCTCCAAAGAGCTGCAGCATTCATATGTGCTACTTTATGTCCTCATCTATCCTGTCTTTTTGTATATTACAGCTGTCTCTGTGGTCTTACTTTATCAGTGCAAATGATGTTACTTTCCCGCTTACCACCTTTTTCTCACTCTTTAATGTTGGACATGTAACTCATACTAGCAATCTTGTCACTAAAGAATTTAGTGCGGAGACATCTGTGGGAGATACATTCATACCAGATTTGATTTACTTGAGATTTTTTTTTCCTGTGGGTAGGAAGCAATAGCTATTTTTTCTCCCAGCAAAATAATCAAAATAACTCTGCTGCTATATTTGAACAGTCTCAGATCAATGCTCACATTTAACAGGGAAAAAAGTATATTTGAATAGAAATTACTTATGAATACTTTAACATATGTTATGCACTTTTTCCTTTTGATGATCATGTTTCCGTAAATGAGAGCAGAAGCTGGGGCATGGCAGTCTGTGCTCTTGCTGGAAAAATTAGTACTGCTGAGACAGGATGCTGTTGTGCTGGAACTGGCTTGTGTAGTGTGTGTGCTTTTTCTTTTAGCAGAGGTGATCACAACCCTGACTGACCCGTTCCAGTAGAGCACTTGTACTGGGGACACAGGCTCAGCCAGGGGACTAAAATGCACAGAAAACTACCACGCTTTTCCCAAGAAATGTGAATTTTAAAAAATCCCCAATGATTTGATATTTTTGGCTAAACAAAGACTGCTTACTTTTCTAGAAAAAGAATTTGTAACACAATCTGTGACAGTGCCACCAGGCTCCCCTTGCAGTAGGAATGTACTCAAACAGATGTGTCTTAATTGAAGCCATCCATCTCCATCAAATGAACCAAAAAACTTGAAGATATGTCGTGAAATGGTGTAAGTATTCCTTAGCTTTTTCTCCCCTTTTCACTGCTATGTAAATTAGAGTGTACTTTTTATTCTGTTGTTAATGACTTTTTCCATTCCTGGGACCAAAGCATATAAGTTTTTAGCAATTTATTGGTTATTATTAGAAAAATTAGCAAAATTTTTTCAATAGCATTTTGTTCTAAAGTATGGAACCACATAAACACACTTAATGACAAAAAATAAATTCCATGAGATCTTAGGAATAACAGTTAAAAGGACTTTAAAGCATCCTGTTCAGTGCCTGCCAGGTTTCTCAACAAAGAGAAACTTGACCTAAGACTTCTCATGAAGGAGTGATGCTTTTGACTTACTTAATTTAAAGGAGGATATGCAACAGTTACAGACCTCCATTTCCAATTTAATTCTCAGCAAAGATTTTTTTATTTTTCTTTCAATCCATGGAGGAAATTTGTTAAAAAACCCAAAACCACAGAAATATTTTTACAAGGCCTTCCATTCTTACATTCTACTTGTTGCTACTGCAGTATGCACAAATGAACATTTTCAATGTCAGATTTAGGTACCTTCTCTCTACTTGCAAATATTTGAAAAATCAATGCCAATTAAAAAAAATAAATCTGGGTTTTTGATGGGTTTAGAATGTTGCTTTTTTTTGTAAACCTGTCATAAAAAGTTGCATCCAAGACAGTTATTGTGCCCATTTTGCCTTAACAATTATGACTGATACTGAATAAATGGACATTCCATGCTTAGTAAAAAAAGGATTCGCAAGGCCAGAAAATATCTTTCAAATAATTTTTTTTTTGCCAATTAGTTAATTTGTCATTTTGTTCAGATTCTGAAATTTGCCTTGACAGGAAATATAAATCTGACTGGTTTTTAGAAATGTGAGAGACCAGCATTGACCCACAAACTAGCCGTGATGAGTGTTTGGCGTAATTGTGGTAATGCAGACAAATATTAACTGTCAAACTTGAACAAAGCTGTGACTGTGAGGTAATTTAAAAAGACTAAGGGTTATTTCCAAGTCACCTCACACATTTGGAAAACGAAAGGTTAACAAATCATTATAATTAGTATTTTCTTTTTATCATACTTTTATTTTTTAACTATGAACAGTTTACTAATTTCGCATAAGTTGCAACTTCAAAGCAATAGCTGCGTGAGCAATTTCAGTCCCTGAAGGAATTGAAACTAGTCTCTTTCTCAGGAATTTCAGTGACATGAAATCACTTCCATATTATGTGTCAGGGCTACTATAACTGACTGTTTTAATCTGAAGGTCACAAGCTCACAAATAATTTTACTAAGTACATTCTAGCAAGTGGCATCAGCAAGTGCTATGCATGTTGATTTTTAAGCCATGCTTGCCAAATATTAAGGTAGAAAAATACCCAAGAAGATATTGCTTGGTGCATGCAGAAGGTGAAGATTTTCTAAATAGGTGTTCTGAAAATAGATTATGCAGCTCTTGCAGTGAAATTAGTTTGAGTTAACTCAGTTTGGTTACTGTATGGTCTCAAAGAAGGATAAAAGCATATCTGTGTTTCTCTAGTGGTTTCCACTTTTTTCTTCTGTTGAAACTTTATAAAAAGCCAACTGGATAACTTTTATACAGCGATTGCACAAAATAGCTATGTTTGTGTACATCCACTTTTACACATTAAGTTCATAAAGGACATGAGTCTATTTTTCTTTACGAGGCAGTGACCACTAGAGGATGGTTCTGTGTTTTGAGAGAAGCAATTTTTCTATTT
Source organism: Edolisoma coerulescens (assembly GCA_013397115.1). NCBI lineage: Eukaryota > Metazoa > Chordata > Aves > Passeriformes > Campephagidae > Edolisoma > Edolisoma coerulescens. Next base: position 152,414 of record VWZW01000819.1, on the reverse strand, counting down.
GGGTTATTTGATTCAGGTTGTTTGTGCTATTTTGTTGTTTAGTATGAAACCCACCTTCTTGCTCTCACAAATATTTTTCTCATAAGTAAGTTAGCTTTTAAACTACTCCTAGCCCAGCTTTCCTTGGTTCTGTGTCTGTGGGAAAGGAAAAGTTTTGACAAGATAAATGACGTAAGCTGTGGTCCATAGCCATGTGAAGATGAACTACAGCCAAGTCTTTTTAAGATGGTAATGGAGAATTATTGCTAGTTTACTCTGAGATAGGTTTCTCTGCTCTCTAGTGCCTGTATATATTGTATTATACAATATTCTATTGACCAGAAATTTTTGTTCTCTGTTTAGAAGCTGTAATAATGTTATTTGTATGCAATAAAGATTACCTAGGGAGCTCTGAATAGGACTGGAAAATGCTTTATGTGGCTTCTCCATATATTGTCAGAGAGCTGGAGAGGAGTAAATCACTAAGTGATACTAAGATTCTTTCTTGCACATAGAAAAACCCACGGCAGCTGTTCAAAAATTGACGTCTTTCTGGCTGTTCCCTTTCCTATTCTCCCCATTTTCCACACCACCACTTTTTGCTAGTGAAGTTTTCCATGTAGGCTTATTATGTGTCAGATAAGGTTATGTCCAACAACTTCATACAGGTTGACCCAATCAAACATTTGATAAAATTTTGATTTTTATATTTTTACTCAGGCAATTCTCATATGCCTGTTGCTACTTGCATGACATCTTTAGATTTTGATGCGATCTATAAGTGCCCTTTGCTGCACATTCAACTGATCATGTTTCAGCTTGTAGCTGAAGTTCAAGTGATTAAAAAGTTCAAGTATTAAAAATCAAAACGATTAGTTTTGTTTGTTTGTTTACTCGCTATCTAGCTTGCAGATATTGTTAAGAGTTGAAGATTAAAGTTCTTTTGGGACCATAATGTCAACATCTACGTATTAAAGAAGACAAAGATCTGCATCAAGAATTTAGTAGGTATAATTAACACTAAATTGGTAGGGCACATTTTATTGTGAAAACATTCCTCTCTGGTAATGTTTCCCTTGACTTAATTCTAAAGTTAAAGGAGCTATGAAGCATATCAAATATGACAACTGACTGTTTTAATTTATTATAACTTTTCAGCTTTTTTTTTGTCTCAAGTTGTTTGTTTTTCATCAAAAATACAATGTCATAAGTGTTTCCTCTAGCCACTTGATTTGTCGCTTTGAAAATATCTCAAATACGTTTTATCGCACGTTGTGGAAACACATATGCATATATTGAGTCTTGTAATGACTTTTATTAAAATGTGCACTTAGGTGCACTTGCTGCCTCAAGTAGTTGGAAGTATCCAATAAGAATATTTTCATTACAGACTGTCTGGAAATAATTTCGTACCAGTTCAGCTCCAGATCAACCATTGCTCACACTCAGAGCTGTAGACAGATGTGGGATGCAGGTTGACATTGGAGAGACAAGTAGATGTAATAGTTGTGCCATTTAAGGTCACTCTTTATCCATGGAGAACAGGTTTGAAGCTATTAAACGGGAAAGAGAAAGTAAGTCTATACTAGTAAGTTGCTTGAATTTGATAGCTGCTATATTTGGGGTTATACCATGCATGGTGTACAAACATTTCTTCCCCTATGCAGAAATTTCTGTCCCAAATGCAACCAGGACATTTCAGAGACTGAATGTGTGTTTTCAGCAGCAGATATCAGAAACTTGTTGCTCTCCCAGTCAGTCAGCAAGTTGAGTTATTTTTATTTAAAAATGTTGTATGCGTTAAGTACCTGACATGATGCATTTTCAAAGCCTGTAGGAAAATTTAATATTTTAAAGAAATACATTGATCTTATTAAAAACTTCTGTGGCTCCTTATTTGGATTTATTTTGGATTGCTCATTAGAAGACATGAAAAAATCACCTTAAATTCATAATTTAAGTTTCTCCTAGAGCATTTTTAGAATGACAGTTCATTATTCTGTCCTTAAACTCCTTAATTTTCAGAGACAGATTTCAGATGTGCTGAATGTGATTAGAGCTCTTGTCATGGAATTGACTTCCCCTGGATTTCCATATGCTAAAAAAAAAAAACGTTTTGCAAGCAACTGCCATTCTGATATGGCAGGAGAAAAAATTTCATCTAAGTTGCCAAATGTTTTTGGAATTTGGTTTCCTGTGTTCAGGTAGAGGTCTATGTCTAAATCTTTTAGGATCAGGTAACTCTCTGGAACACCTCTTTGTGCCCTCTGACTCCTCCCTTGTGGTCTGACAGACCTCCAAGTAGCAGAACAGAAAGCCTGCAACTAAAGGGACAACATGGTGACCTCAGATAGGACAACACTCTCCAGGTGACCTGGAAAAGCTCTAGAACAGGACACCTGACAGCTGACCTGCCGACACCAAAGGAGTTAACTCATGCATGGCTGTAGGTGCTGAACTTCTACCCCCTGGGAGAACAGTGCTCCTGTGACCTGAAGAAAAGCTCCACAGTGATGTGAAACTGCAGCTCCTTGTGCTTGCTGCACAGATGATCTCTGCTCATTGTTTTTTCCCATGAGGAAAGCAGATCTTTCCATACTGAAATTGTACTGACAGTCATTTGTTTCTGCAAAAAGGGAAATTCTGCCCAGTGGAGCTATGGCAAATATGTGTGTGCTGTTCAGTTCATATTACAATAATTACAGTGTTTAGCAATGGGTCATTGATGTTGCATGTCGGCAGATGAGTAATGCTTTTGATGATGTTAATGGACACCAGGAAAGTTTTCAAGGAGTGCATTCATTTGACTTGTTTTCCTCTCCCGCCCACAAATTTCTTTAATTTCAAATATGGCTCCTACAGCACAGCAAAAAAAAAAATCACAGCTGCAAACACTGAGACATGAAATATTGCCTGGGAAGTCGAGGCAGTTGGTTCAGACAAGTACAGAGCTGTTTTGGTGTTATGATTAATAAGGAAAATATTTTAAGCTGGCCCGACAAACCGGGGCATAGGCCTTTCAATGAGATGTATTTAAATTGCTGCACTGAGACTGAACAAACTAGATTGATGTAATGTCCCCGTGTAGACATGCCCTTGCTCTGCTTGCCTCCCTGCTTTGATCTGAGATCAGGGAGTGAGATGAAAGCAGATCAGAAGAGTGCTCCCTATTGTACCTCCATAAGTGATCACATCTATCTTCATGTGACGCCATGGCAGCTGAGGCCAGCTCAGGTGGCAGAGCTGATTTCCCACAGTTATAAATGCAAAGGGACTGCGGGCAGGGAATTTCAATGAGGGGCACTTGATTTTGCAATGTCAGCCAGCAGGCCCTCAGTCAGCTGATTGAATCTTCTGCACTGCCTATCCTTTGGAAAGCAGTTGCATTAGAGGCAGTGGTGAAGATGTAGCCCCTTGTTCTGTCCCTTGTTCATTTCATGTCATGGGACAGAATAGCTATTTCAGTGACATGAAAATTAGGCGTAGTTCTGTAAAATTAATGTCACTGTTCTGACACAAAAGAGAGGAAATGAGCAGAGTGTAATTGAACCTGTCATTTATTGATATGCTGTATGGAAAAATGGATACTTATTGTTGATAAATCTACGTATACAAAAGAAAGGATTACTTACTTGTTTTCTCTAGCCAGGTACAGATGTTCTGGTGTCAAATACATGTTATGAGTTCCACAGAAATACTGTCTTCAACTGAAAGAGCTTAAGTATTGACCATGCATATATAATCATTTTGCTGGGCTAAACTTTCAGGGATACAGTGTGATTTGTTTTACTTCAGAATGAAATCTTTCTATTCCCTGCTGAATGTGGTGTGGAGAAAGTAGTAAAATCCTGCTCTGAGTTTCTGGGACCTGCTAGAAGCTGCAATGCATCAGCTTTTGCTGGAAAACAGCACTACTGGAGCACTAAATCACAGCCTTTTGCAGAAAATGTTGAAATGAACACAATGCTTATTGGGTTCCCATAACCCAACTTCCATGAAAAAAGCCTTTTTATTTTTCTGCTGTCCATGGATACACTCATGCAGAAGCTAACTTCATTTTGCACTTGATAAGTTGTTGCTTTAATTTTTTAATTGTTTGTACCATAATATGGATTCTGTCTTTGTGATCTTTTAGTGTAACCATCCTTCACAACATGAATTTTTGTCTATTCCAGTAGTGTAAATGGAAATAAGAGAGCATATATAATTTTTTAATTAAATCTTTTGTGGCCTATGACTGAATAAGGGTCAAAAGCTTCAAATATTTTAGAAATTATTTGTTTGTGCAAGAAAATATTCAGCTATCTTGTCTGTTGGTTCTCCATGAGAATTTTAGACTTAGATCTAGAAAAGAGCTTATCTAATGTTTAGAAAAAGACTAGTTAGCATTTCAAATTAGTTCCTGCAACTAAATAATTTGTTTTCCTGTATGGCCATTGATCAAACTTTTCCATGTCAAAGAGTATGTCAAACCAGAATTGAATAACTTGGAAATATGAATAAATCCATTCAGGCTGTTCTTTCTGTGGCAGTGGTTAATAATGGTTGCTTAAAAGCCTCAAAATGGCCTGAGTTGGAATGATGCCCTGTTCTGCAGTGAATTAAATGTTTTTTTGAGTATTAGAAAATAAAAGGAGAGCTTAAACAGCCTCATTTTCTGGTTCATTTTTATGTAAACTGGGATGCATCCATAAGAAGAGATGAGTTCCTTGAAGAACATTAGTTAAGTTTCACTCTGGCCATGGACTTTTCTCACAAGACTTGAATATTAGAATTTGGCTTCTGGAGACTGAGTCCTGTGGCTGACAAAGCTGTCAGTAGTTACAGTTGTGAAGGCTGATTCTGAGTTTGCATGGGAATGAATAGCTTTCTATTCAGGCATTTCAGTATTTGTACTAATTTAGTGCTTTCCACTTAATGGATGTTTGGATTTCTGAAAGCAGACAGCATTAGGGAAAAGGCAATCCCTTCTTTATTTAGCAGAAGACGGATGGAATGGAGGCAGCCAACAAAATTATCTGCCTCCCTGGAGGCTATGGAAAATAGTCTCCATTGCAGTTCAGCGATGGACTTTCACGAGCATAGACAGACAATTGCATGAAATTGGGTTGAATGATGGGTAGGTAGTTTAGTAAGATGGACTGCTGCCCACTGGGGAGAATTTTTGAGCTGTGAAAAACTGATCTTTAAGAATGATAATGTATGTAAAAATAACAATTTGTCTTTGATGGAGATAACTTTCCAAGGCTTTGGCCTTGCTTCTTGAGTATCAAGTTCATCTACACAGAGCAAAGGAAAAATGTAAAATAAAAAGTGTGTGTCTGTGTCTGTGGCTGTCTGTGTGTGTGTGAAATGACATATCCTCTACTTCCACTTTCAAGTAACACAAAGAAGTCAATTTTATATAATTTACCTGCTTCTACTCTGTGTGATGTTATTTAAAATATTTATAATTTGCAGTGTTTATGCAGGAATCTAAGGCTAATAACACAACAAATAATTCTAAATAATGGTCTAACATATAATTCATACTTTAATACAATCAGTTTTTACAAAAACACATTAAAACAGACAATTTGTCTCATTAAAATTCAACAGGCATGTAGCTCAGCTGGAACAGGACTTTTTTGAGCCTCATTCACACTGAATTTTTGGATAGATTACAAACGCATAGGCTTTAACAAAATTAAATACAAAATACTTTTTGGAGTTACAGCACTGAAAATATTTGAGTGGCAGCATCTGTATATTTTTTATGAAATACTGTATCTTTGCCCTTTCAAATTTGAGTAAATTGCAGTTTTGTAAACCATAATTATATGGGATCATGCTTAATGGTTATAATTGGTAATGCTGAGACAATATTAATCAAGTTTCTAAAAATTTATATATACTTTCTCATTTCTCATATTGGTACTTATGTGCTTCAAGTAATTACAGTCATCTATGAATTTTATATGTGGTTGAGTGCCACTCCTCTAAATCTATTTGTATTTGGGATTCAAACTTCCACATATTTTCACAAATTTGACAATTTTAAGGATATGTTTTTTGCATGTCTCTGGGATGAGAGAAGCTGTGTTAGCAGTCTGAAACCTATCTTGAGAAAATGCACATCTGTGACTGTGTGGTGAATGTATGTCAGCTGCTGCTGAGCACTACCCCATGGAGGATGCTACTTTTAACTTCTTTTTGAACTATGAGATACTGTACAGGCTGTTTGAACCCTTGCACTGTGCTTGACTACATTTCCTAATGATGTTCTTCCCCTCTATCCTCCAAATTCTTGAAGTTCGGACTAATTTCTTACTAGCTGCATGTGAGCAAAGAGTTACATTTCTGATCAGCTTCTCTTACAGGTGAATTGTACACAAATTAGTGAAAATCCATCTATTTATATACCACAAAATTGTTGTCTCAGAATGTTTATCCCTTCTCCTCTGTTACCCAGTTTTTCTGTTTGTTTGGTTTTTGTTTACTTGGGGCTTTGTTTGGTTTTTGTTTGTCTGTTTGTTTTTATTTGGTTGGTTAGTTGGTTGGTTGGGTTTTTTTGTAGATTAAAGAAAATTGTGCACAGAGTTCTCCATATGCTCTGTTACAGTCCAGACCAGAGAGAGAAGCAGAGTGGGGTTTGATTCCCACTTTTTCATTCCGTGTAGTAGGGAGGGTAGTGAAATTTGTCCTGTAGCATAGTGTCTGGTAGGTGAAAGCAGCCTGCACATTGCCCTAGGAGCTGTTCTCATGTGCCTTTGGTCAGTAACAAGTGCCTGTGTTTCTATCTTTATCCCTAGTCCTTCTCTTTTTGAAAGAAGACTGCTCACAGTGATCCTAGCAGCTCTCTGAAATGTGTAGGGTGGCTGTTAGACCTTGCTGCTTCTTTTCCTTTTTTTTCCCCCAGATGTACATTTAATGATCCTAACTGGGATGCAATTACTCCAGACATATTCTGTTATGCCTAATAAATCAGGGTCTTTGTCATTCAGCACCCTCTCTGATTCTGTTTCTGTGTTTCCGTTACTCTTTATGAGTATAAATATTTCTCTGAAGTAGTAATTTTATCATTCTTTGCTTTTCATTTCAGAACTTTTCCATTTCTGTTTGTGTGTAAGATCGATGGAACTGGCAGGGGTGAGAGAGTTTTTGTCAATTTCTGTTTACTCTTCTCATCTTCTTTGGTTTTTTTGGTAAGGATAGGCGTGGAAGTCTGGTCCAGGAGACTGCATGTTGAAGCTCATGACCTGAGAAGGGAATTACTTACTTTGAATCTGGCCTCCTGTATGGTGTAACTGGATGACCTTCCCTTACATTTCTCGTCAGTCATGGTCAGACCTTGGGGTGAAAGATGAGCATGTCCTTTAACTCTGAGAGTCGAGTTATTTCCGAAAGGACCAAGATCTGCTGTAACCTGCAGTTCCAAGGAAGGGTGTGCATGCTGGTAACCACCAATGAGCAAAATGCAAAGGGTTTCACACATCAAGCTGTGATGATTTGCCTGTTTTCCTCTCTTGGGGTACTGACCGTTCCTTCCCTGAGAAGAAAACCCTGTTCGAAAAAGGACTGCGGCCAAGAGACTGTTCAGGGAAGGAACTCTGGCATTGGCAGCAAAACCTTGTACAGAAGAACTAACTTGAGCTAAATTTCCTAGCAACAAAGTAATATTTTTTCTTCCATAAAATGAACAAATAACAAATAAGCCTGGGTTTTCAAAATTATTGCTATAATTTTTAGTATACTCCTGTATACTCCTAAGATGAGGAGCATTTAGCGGATTATTCTGCTCTGAAAGGCGATATCTGTGGTTAATCACGGTGCTACTGGGAGAAAAGAGATTACTGTTCTTATCTTATTGCTGTGCTCCTTGAAGGGTGTTCCTAGTGCTGTGCTCATTCCTACCTTGGCTCTTGAGTTGCTTTTTTCTTTTCCAATCCACTCTACCGTTTAAAGGGTTGGCAATTAGACTTCAGTAGCAATTCTGTAACATCTGTCTTTTAGATTTTTTTTTTTTAACACGAACCTAAGATAGTGCCATAGGATTAAGCATATGTAATTTATCATTTGTAGTGTACTGCCTTTACTGCAGCAAAATTCAGCTAGACTGTACAAACAAATGACAATTAAGTAGCTTTAAAAATGTGTGAAATTCTAGCTTGTGTTTTAAAGTCAAACAATTCATGTAATGAGATATCTTGCCTAATCATACACATCTTAAAAAAAAAAAAAAAGAAGAAAACAAAACACAAAAAAGCATTACATTCCACCTCTGATCATTTTTTTTTCTCATTTCAGTGATGGAGAATTTGTCTTAAGCCAAAAAGAGGTAAAGCATATCTGGCTTTTATGTCATTTGCCATACCCACAGGAGCTGCTTTGCTTCATTGCTAGTATTGTTTAGATCATTTGTACCAGAGAGGAAAGAACTGAGAAGCCAATAAATTGCAGCTGCTTTTAAAAAGGAGCTGAAAATCAATAATAAATTATTGTTTTCTATAGCAGTTTAGGTTCCTTATGTGTCCCCTCTGACATGTGGATGTAGCTATAAATTAATTTAGTTTTAGGCTGTAAAAAACCTAACTTTCTCTGGACTGACTCTCTGGCATGCATTACTGATATAAAAATAACATACCTTGGCAGGATAGCTTTCGAGGAGTGCCGAACACTGCAAGTTATTTTTATAGTTTAATGAGATATAGGCCCATACTTCCAGAGGGAGACACAGTGAGCAGAACACTCTATAATTTACTGCAGTAAAATGATCAGGATTCATGCTGTCTATAAAACATGAAAAACATTCTTCATTCCTTACCAATTAGATCATAGTTACAACTCTCGGCTCCTTTGAGCTTAAAAGAAAATTCTAACTGCTAGACATAAATGAATGCTGTGGTTAAATTAAAGCCTTCAACAGCCCAAACAGGCTTGAAAGAAATGCCTTCTGGATGTTATTAACATGCATATTTAAGTGCTATTTTTAAAATTTAGCTGCAAGCCATAGCAAGCACAAATGTTTATAATAGCTATTTCAAAATTGAAGCATTAATTTGAAAAGCATTTTCATTGCTGTTAATTTCTTCCCAATAATTTTATTTCAGATTTTACTACAGCTGATTTTTTTTTTTGCATGTGATGACAGACAACTTGAACTGAAGTCCCAAGATTTCATAATTTGCTGGCTTGAAATGATTCTCCCATAAATTATGTCACACACAAATAAAGGACTCAATTCATCAAACATGTCTGATTTACAACGTGAGCAGTCCTACCTATTTCAGTGGTACATCAACGTAGGAAGGTAGATGGACATGTTTTCAGAGTCAATGCTTTGGTCTTGTGCTTCAGTTCAGAGATGAATCGTCGCACATCACAAAAACACCTGTGGCTTGTTCTGCAGCATAGGGGGAACAAAGCAGTGTGGAGGAGCAGGAGGCAAGGAAAGAATAGATAGAAAAGGTGTTTGGTTTTCTGTCACAGGTTGCTGGTGTGGTTAATCTTCTCTGCTTCAGTACTCCACATTTTCAATTCTTTTGCAATTTGGTCACACTGGCAAGCCACAAGTACTGTTTGTTGCTTACAAGAAATGTTGATTGCTTGACAGAAATGAATTTGAGGATGGCTCAGAGGTGACCTTGCAAGACTTTGAAATATCAAAGTGTGTTGTTCTGATATACCTGATAAAAGTGTCATTTAAATATCCATGGAAACTGGCTTTCACATGCAGCTCAGGGGCTTTGGTCATAAACAAAATACTGGACTGCAAAGGGATTTCAAAGATATACCTCACCCTTTTGATGTCTGCAGCTAATCCTTTTCCTCAACTTAGTCCTTAGGAAGACTACTGAAGGTACAGCTAAGCTGTTCAGTGGGACCGCTGGGATTTGTTTACTGCTTTGATATTCCTCATAGGCTACTGCTCCCTGTGAACAAGGAGTGTGTGGTAAGACACAAGTGAATCCCCACCTCTGTATTTAAAAATTGAAAATGCATTCATCTCTGCATATGTCTACATTTGCATGTGGCAAGCTAAGCAGTCCTGTATTGCCAGAGAGGTGTTCAGAACAAGGCAGCAAAATCAGTCAGAATTAGTGTCTCATTTTTTGCTACAAGTTTGGAAACATGTTTGTGCTGTGCGCTGTTATCAGGGTCTTCTCCAATATTCTCGTTATGTAAACAGTATTTAAGTCCAGGTAGCATTTAGATAACATAATGAAGTAGGGAACTATTGTTACAGATAATTAAAGGAGATGAACAGTTCATATTCTTTCTTTTGTAATTTTGCCCTGGCTGTGTGAGACAGATATTTTTCTAGCCTGTGGACAAAGATTACTGTATCATTTAATGCAGCCTTTTACAGATCACTACTGTAGAAATGAGAATTACCTTCTTATTACTTTATTATCTTGCTTAGCAACAGAATATTTGCAAAACTGTGGTTTACTGAGTAGATTAGTATGCAAAGCAACCAGCCAACACAAACTAAAACAAAAACCAACAAAAACAATCCCAGTGTTTTTAAAATACTTGACACCTTTTGTTTTTATTAAGTCTTATTCAGGTTTTTAGGTTTTCTGTAAGATTGGTTCACTTACATAGTCCTAGTTTTTTGTCTTTTTTTCAATACTTCATTGATTTTATTTTAATTTTTTTAGGCTTCGTACCATCTGTGATGTACAGATCTTCAGAAATTTTCTTGGGAATTTAAAAATGACAGGATCAATTTCATTCGCTTCTTTTTTTAAATGAAAGATAAACATAATAATAAGAATGTTATTAAATTGGAATAACTGATTTGGAATAACTGATAAAGAACACCGTTACTTTTATGTGAGAGTGTCAAAGCGATTTCAAGTGCAAGTTAATTGAGCCTACTCATGCTCTTTGGGGTGAAGTTAATTAATATTATTGCCTTCATCACAGGCCCCAGCTGTGAACAGTCCTGGGCTTCTCCTGGACAGTAAAACCAAGCAATAAAAAGCTGTGTGTTTTGTGATCAGATGGGAGTGATATACTTCCCTTGAAGATACGATCCTGCTGAACTTATTAAAAAACATAATTTAAGGAGCTGCCTTGGACCAGGTGAGAAAGTCCTTGGAAGAGAGCTTAAGCAAGCCAGCTATGTGCAATTTCTATTCACCATCACTCTCCTCCAGGGCTCTCGTGGAGAGCCTGTGTCCAAAGTCATCTCTCTTTGTCACATCAGCCCTGGCTGTGTGGCAGGGTCTGTCACTGCAGGAACAGTCAGAAGAGCAGGACCACATGCTCCCAACTTCAGGAACTCAGTCCCAGGTCACAGCCTCATCTTCAAGGACAGAATGTTTTTGCCAATGTGTTGACCTAAGAACAGGAATGGTCATGGTGTGGGCACAAATTCCCTTCCTCAGTAAATGAAAGTTGCTGTAAGGATAAAAGTGTCCAGCTCCCAGGAGTTTCTGTCTCTTTTCTTCCTGTGTACAAACATTAGACATTTGGAGGGAGGAAGAGAGACAGAAGCTGTCATACGGATAGCAGCATGATAAATTTAAGTTGGATCTCTACCTCTGTCAAGACTGATGCAACAGAGGAGAATAGAAGGGGTTTAGTTAAGGAAATAATTTAGTTACAGTCTGAAGTAACAAAACATATAAAGCCTATTGTCTTTTAGTTAGCTCATTTATCTTAATTTTCTTAGAGTGTACGGGCTAGAGTGCTGTAACCTACAAAGAAGCCCCTGAATATCATGGCAGCAACATGTGTGCAACATTCGGTTAGACTTTGCTCTGTGTAAAGCAAATCTGTTATGCCCCCACTCTTGGAGCAGAGCTGGAAAGAAGATCAATAACTTGTAAATGTTAGGGGAAGTTTGTGACACTAGAGCTGATGGCTGGAAATAAGAAGTAAGTTGATTAGAAGTTTTTTAAAGATCTCACATGGAGAAATGGTAAGTGGAATGTGGAAGAGTTTTGTCCATGCTCCTGCCTTTTGGAGAGAAGTCTTGCTCCATAAAATCTCTAGAGTTTAAAAAAAAAGGTTTTGTTTGTTTTGGATATGGGAACAGCTACTTTGATCTCCCACTAACTCAAGCAAGTTCCTACTGCTCAGCTTCAAAGCAGAGTTTTGGAACTCTAGGGCATTTCAATAAAGTGTCCCCAAAAACCCTGTGCCTGTTGGCCTGGTGAGGGTGGGTTCTCAAATCATCAGATTATTCAATGCAACTGTCACCAAGGAAGATATGCAAGGGTGGCAATGGAACAGTCTGAGGAGTAACTCATAAATGTGTGCAGTCAGTTCTACAGAATCATGAAAAGTTAAGGTTGGAAAAGACCTCTTAGATCATCAAGTCCAAAGAACAACCTAACCCCATCACCATATTCACCACTAAACCATGTCCTCAAGTGCCGCATCCACATGTTTCTTGAAAACTTTCAGGGATGCCAACTTCACCCCTTCCCTGGGAAGTCTGTTACAATGCTTGATAGCCCTTTCAATTAAGAATTTTTTCCTAATATCTAATCTAAAACTCCGTGTCAAAACTTGAGGTAATTTCCTCTTGGCCTTGTCACATACCACCTGGTAGAGGAGACTGACACCCACCTCAAAACAACCTCCTTTCAGGCAGTTACAGAGAGTGATACGTTTCCCCTGACCCTGCTTTTCTCTAGGTTAAAGAACCCCAGTTCCTTCAGCTTCTCCTCATAAAACTTGTTCTCCAGTGCCTTCATCAGCTTCATTGCCCCTCTCTGAAACATGTAATAGACGTATTTTGTACATACACATATTTTGTGTAATGTATAATATGAAATTATATATTACAGATATATAAGTATATTGTGTGTATTTATATATGTTTATCATAGAATCATAGAATATCCTGCATTGGAAGGGGCCCACAAGGGTCATCAGAGTCCAGCTCCTGGCCTGGTACAGGACAGTCCCAAGAATCACAACATGACAACAGAGATTTTAAACTTGATTGCTTCGTGGTTGCTGTGGCCAAGATGGCCATGAATCTTCACACATGAGAGCCTGTCTCTTAACAAGCAACAAATCAAGGAGGGCACCTTTCCTAGTTGGCTCCCTTAGTAGCTATACCTTGAGGTTATCATCCAGATGTTTTAGGACTATTGGGGACCTGCTTGTGCCAGCTGTGTGATGCTCCCATTTAACATCTGACAAGTTGATGTTCCAATAAGGACAAGGGCCGTTGTTTTGGAGGTGTCCCTTAGTTCCTCAAAGAATGATTCACTGGCATCATTGTCTTGGCTAGGTGGCCTGTAGCAGACTCCTGTGATGACATCTGCATCATTTGTGTGTCCCTTAATTCTTATTTAGACACTGTCACCCTTCCATCGCCGACTTCAGGCTCCGTACGTTCCAGCGCTTCCACCTCTCCTGTCCTGCCGGTCCCTCCTGAAGAGCCTGTGACCATCCAACATGGCACTCCAGTCACAGGGCTCATCCTCCCAGGTTTCACTTATTCCAATGATGTGAAATCTCTGAGACCGGGCCAAAGCCTCAAGCTCCTCTTTGTTGTTCCTCACACTGCCTGCATTGGCGTAGAGACATTTTAGGTCTGATCCATTATACCTGACACCTGGAGCAGCTTGAGAGATCCCACTGGCACTCCCTCCTTCAAGCTTTTGTGTGACTTCCCATGGCTCTGGCAAGCATGGATTTGTCCCTTCCCCTTCGAATCTAGTGTAAAGCTTTGTCGATGAGCCCCGCTAGCTCCTGTGTTTGAACCCTTTTTCCTCTCTGAGAGAGGTTCATCCCATCAGATGTCATTAAACCAAGTGTTGTATAGCTTACCTCATGATCAAAAACTCCAAAATTTTCCAGTGACACCAACCTCAGAGCCAGGCATTGACCTGAGGGATCCACCTGTCCCTTTCAATATTTTCCTTACTAGTGGAACGATCAAGGAAAATGCTACCTGTGCTCCTGATCCTTCAACCAATCATCCTAAGGCCCTGATACCCATTTTGATTGTCCCTGGACTTCTCTTTGTTATCTTATCACCACTGACTTGAAGAACCAATAACGGATAATAATCAGAGAGCCTTACTAGACTGGAGAGCTTTCTAGTAATAGCTCTTACCTGGGCCCCAGGGAGGGAGAAGACTTTCCTGTTGGTTGGGTCTGGTTTGCATATTGGGCCCTCCCTTCCATTAGAAGGGAGCCTCCTCTGACAACTACCCTTCTTTTCCTCTTAACAGAGGAGTTTGTGAAGGACGGGTTAGATTGTGCAGCCTTGAGTGGGCCCTTTATCCCAGAAGGACCTTCATCCCTCTTATCAGTTGCCTATCCTAGTTCTAGGACCTCATATCTCTCATAAAATGTGCCAGTCTTACTTGTCATTGTCAAGTTTTTGATTTCCTCCCACTATGGGCAGTGACCAGCTTCTAGCCTTCATGTGCAATAGATCCTTGACTACTTGAGCGTTCCAAGTCCTCCTTAATCTCCCCTACAGTGGAGGTTTGAGAGATGGTAGAATCTCTGAGAGTACCTCTCAATCTCTTGCTCATTTTCTTGAATACTACATAAGCCTATTCACTTCCTCCTTGTTTTACACTAATTCTCTCCTTGGGAAAGGAAAACCAAATCAAAGTCACTGAAACAGTTCAAATTGGATGTGTGGGGACAGGGAGGTGGGGAGAGGAGTGTTTTTGACGTCCTAATCTGAAATAAATGTATGGTCAGGCAAGGTTAAAAGATAATGATGATGAGAAAATCCAAACACTGGGCAAAGCAGTAAACTGATTAGTCTTTTAGAGAATGCTGTGGACATGAAGTAGCAAAGTACAGTGCAAGGAGAGTTTTGAAACTGATGTAAAGGAAGGACTTTAATGTTTCAGAACTCAGTAAACTCAAATTAAAGATTATACTCTTTTCTACTGTCTGAGACTGTAGCTCAGCTGCACGGTTAGATCAGAGAGCTTGAGACATGAGGAATTTTGCATGCCACACAAATCAGGCTTTTTCTGTTTGAAGAAGACCCTGTGGATTTGGAGCAAGCCCAATCTGTCTCTTCAGCTAGCTAGGAGCCAAATCTGATCAGTGGGTGAAAGAGCACTGAACCTGCTACATTTTTATTCATAAGAAGGGAACTGACATTCCATTTTCTTTGCATCCTGAAATGGCACTCCAGGGTGTCTGCTGTGATGTCCAGCAGTAAGTGAATATGTGGCTTACCTTGTTGGAAGTCCACATATTTTAAAGCACAGCATTCTTTGCTGGCAATATAATCTGGCATGAAGTCTGCATGGCTGTTACAGCTAAAAGACTGCTGTCCTGTTTCTCCCTGAGCATTATGGAAACTTTGGTTTCTCTTTTTTTGCTCCATTTATTGATGTCTGTCTTCAAGGCAGTGTGGTGTGTTGACCTAGAGCTTGATCAGAAAATGACTGAAATAAAGGATCCACTATAAAGTTTCCAAGAGGCTGTCCCTTTCACCTCACTTTAAATTTGATTTTGCTCCTTCCTGTTCATTCTGCTGCTCATCTCTCTGTCTCTCTCTGCTCACTTTCCTATCC
This sequence comes from Edolisoma coerulescens, assembly GCA_013397115.1. Lineage (NCBI taxonomy): Eukaryota > Metazoa > Chordata > Aves > Passeriformes > Campephagidae > Edolisoma > Edolisoma coerulescens. Next base: position 136,932 of record VWZW01000819.1, on the reverse strand, counting down.
ATTTCTGCTCAGCCCCTTTTTCTGCCCTTTTTTATTTATTCTACTTCTATTGCTGGCATTCTCTTTCCTATGCCACATTCTTCCCTACAGTCTTTCCTATGTCCTTCCTTTATCTTTCATATCCAAACATCTTATTTAATCTACTCTCTTATTTTTTTCATCGACATATCCTAGCCTTTGAGCTTTTGCTTCCTATCTCTAGTTAGTAATAATGGTTATCTCTTTATGTGAGAGAATTGGAGATGTACAGTTGAAGGGCATAATCTGTTACTCTCCTTTTCACACTCTCTCCTTGCTCTATTCACTCAGTAATTTTTCCAGTCTTCTCTTTCTACTCTTGTGCTGCGCACCCTGAAGCTCAATGCTTTGCCAGTTTTCTCCAGGAGGTTCTGGCAATTATTTTTTACTCTCTTGTGGCAGGATTTTCTGTCTTTGCTTTCCTAGTTTTTCCTTCTCTTCTCCTCTTTCCCACTGTTATTCTTTAGCTCTCATTGCTCCATTTTCTCCTCTTTGAGGTGAAGTTTTCTTCACAAAAAAGGGAAAGGATTGCAAAAGTCTGCTAACATGAACAGTCCCATATCCACCCTTTACACACATTTAAACTAACTGCACAAACCCACAGAGAGTATAATGAGGTGAAAACCAGCAGGAATCTAGATTTCCCCTTGCTGTCTAGAAGTTCTTTGTTTGCCAGAACTCTGACTTTTGGTGAACAGAAGGTTTAATTTCTAAGTACAAGTTTATTTGCAATTCATGAATTTCTTTGTGAAATGGACATCTGAAATAGCTGAACAATGCTTCACAATGGGGTTGGGGTACTGTAGCTGAAGTACAGTGTGGCCCTGGACCACTTCTGAATCATGAATCTCCTTTGTCCAAAGGCTGATTTTTGTTCTGTGATCATATTTCATTCCTCTACCACATCTTCGCTGTTGTCTGTGAAGCTAGGTGTAAGGGTCTTGATTATGTTAATGAGAAAGTCAAGGAGATGGAGGGAAAGAAACAGCCAAGACACTTTTTAAAATGCAAAACTTGGTTGGAATTTTGTGTCTCCCTGTTACTGATTTTGATTAGGTTGGGGTTTTGGTTTTGTTTTGTTTTGGTTTGGTTTGGTTCTTTTTTCATTTGGTTTTTAGGTTCTTTCCTTGTTTTCCTAATTCTTAAAAATGGAGGATGAGAAATATTTTGCGAAGGTTGAGAGGCAGTCTGCAGTGGCATGGCATGCATAGTAACTTTTAGTAAACTATAGAAATTTCATCATAACTGAGTTCAAAACTTCTTCTTGTTAGAAAATTGGTCCTCTGTTGAATCACCAATAAATAGAGTTTTTCTTATGTATAGAAGTGATGTAGAATGTAAAAGGGAAGGAAGCCAGAAAAAGTAAAAATGCAAAAGATGAATTGGAGGTCTCTCATATTGAAACATTGGTCTCAGTACTGACCTAGTCCTCATTTTCTAATATAATGTGTACATTAGGGCCTATATATGGTACTGCTTTGTAAAATCAGCATTTTTTTGAATAAAATGAATCTACTATTTTAGCTATATCTCCAGGACAATAGGTTAGAAAATCCCCAAGCCGTGTCTTTTTTTTATTTGCTTTCCCTCACTACTGCTTGGTGGAATGCATCTTTTCTTTATTCCTGGGAGATGAAGAAAGGTAAAGAGTTAAGGGTCTTGGTGCTTTATCCCTGTGACTGAATGGATGTGGGCAGTAGTACTTGTCCTTCCTCTGTGTAGGGAAGAGGCTGGGAAGGAATCACTCCCTTCTGAACCAGTATTAAATGCTACTCTTGACTGCAGAATGATAAGCAAATTCATCCTTCCCGTGCACGATAAATGTCAGTTCATTGACTTCTCTCACAACTACAAACACAATATCAAGTTCCTGCATATCAGCTGAACTGCAGTACCAGGCTGTGTGCTTGCTTCTAGCTTTTGGCAAAGTAAGGTGAAAGTCCTTTTCTTAAACTTAAATAGAAGAGATTTAAATTACCTCACACATGCAGTGGGCTAAGAGCCAGAACGCAGCTTATTACACTAGCAAGGCTGATAGAGAATTCATCATGCTAGTGCAACTCGATCATGTAACTGACCCCTTCCCTAATGTCTTACACTGATAAGACACCTCATAATGGGATTTGATGTAAGCATTATCCAGGATACCACGGTAAAAACACTGAAAACCTGACAGTAGTTCATGATAGAAAGGGCAGCTTCATTAATAATTATTCTCCACAGGTATAGAAGCAAAGTAGTTCCTGTAACAGGGGAATGCAGTAGATTGTATTAGCAGAGACAGATTCTGCTCTAGCTTCACTAGCAAAGTCTTGATCCAGCCCTGTCTACTGTCAGCAGAGCTCTTCAGCCAACACAACCCTGGTTACAGATCTATATACCCATCCTTAAAGCTCCCCTAACAAAAAAAGGGAGTGCAGCTCACAAGTTCCTAGCAGCAAGTTTAGGAGGACTCTAAAAATTGTAAGGCTTTTTTTTTGCCATTGTCTATCATTCATTCTATCTAAACTGATCTGAGATAGCACAGACTTTAACATGAAGAAATAACTTCAAAACAACGAAGTTTTTGAGCGTAAGTGAATTTAAGATTGTGAAGTTACTAGCAATCCTTGAATTTTGGTTGTTTTTCCTCCAACCTCACTGTCTTTCTCCTCCCTTTTGTGGGGATCAGGATTGATGCCACATTGGGATTCTTACTGACATCACCATAATCAATGTTTCTAATCAGTGTTGCTCTGCTGGCATCATGTGTGGAAAAGAGCAGAGTGCCCAGTCAGCACAACACAGAGACAGGGGGGAAAATGAGGAAAGGAGGGAGAGAGAGGCAGTGAAGAGGTTGGAAACAAATTAAAGAGTTAAGCTTGAAAACAAAGACAAAGCAATCTTCAAGTGTTTGTTGCAATTCAACAGGAATGTGGTTAGGTTGTGCACTTAACCTCTTGCCTTCTGTCTTGGTGAGCACTTCATCATTCTTGGTTTTTTGGCATCAGGATCTGCAGTAGCACTTGCCTGAATTTCATGTGCTTCCCTTTTCACTGAAGTATAGTTTGAAGAAACCTGGTGATGCAGAGGGCAGCTAGCAAAAATGGCCTCTCAGAGAAAACCACTTGAAATTCGGTGCTGTGTTATGTATTGGTGTGATTTGCAACCACCGTGCAATTTTAGACTATCCTAACAGCGAATATAATCACAAGTTTCAAATAGTAAAATTAGCTTGAAAATGCTGTGTTTTACCAAATAAAATTGTACCAGAAAAAGTGTAATTCAGTAACTGGAATAATCATAGAGGATTACATTGAGGGAGAGAGCAAGTGAGCAGAAACACAAGAAAAAGTCATGTAAAAATGAAGAAGTAGAAAGTAGCAAGTATTGATGACAAATATTAGTCTTAAATTTGTGTAAAAAAGGAATGTTTCCGGTACCTTTTATAAGATTTGAAGAATATGAGTGTATGAATGCTCACTCAGCATGGGCTCTTAGAGAGTCTGTGGTGTGTCATTAAATACACAGTACTACCTGTCTTACCAGGCTGTGTTCAGCGAGAAAACATGCTTTGTCTCTGATCTGCAGCACAGTTCCTCAAAAGTCTACCTCAAATCTTCTGACAGCCATCTGCTAGTCCATGAAAACTAGCATAAGAAAAGTCCATTTGACAAGAAGCTTCATGTAAACTGAACTTTTTCTTATTCCTTCCCAGATCAAAAGCAGCATATTGATATCCGCTTCCTGTTGTTACACATTGCATTTTTTTTTTGCATAGGGCACATTAATATTCCTTGCTTAAATTCAATACCTATATCCTTTGTTGTTTGGGGTTTTTTTTTAACAAAAAGGTGAAGCTTATTTATTTATTTATTATTTTATTTTAATAATCAGTAATTGATTTTGTAAACTAATGCTGCTGCAAATACTTTAGCTCAGCAGCAAATGGGGAAAAGAGCCTTTATATGGATGCTGTGTGCCAAGTAGATTATGCTTCTTTAAAATGATACATTGTCTTGCTCTTGCATGTGGAAGAATGATTCAAAATTATTTCATTATGTATCAAAGGCTTTCCTCTCTCTTTAGATCTTTATCAAATACTTTTATGAGACATTTTTAGAAGGTTCTGACTCTACGGAAGGTAATAGGATGATTCCCTTTGAAGAAAATCTAAACCTACAAATGAAAGAGTATATGCTTTTGAAATTCTGTAAGAAGAGTTTTTATACTGGTACAGAGGACAGAAGAATCTGATCTGCTTAGAAGAAATTATTATTTAACAGTTTAAACAACATCATTTCCAGAAGAACATATTTATAAAATAGGTATCTGTTTTACAGTTATAAGGGTATAAAACACTTTGACATGTCAAAGGTCTTACTTCTCAGAGTTAGAGACCATGTCTGCAGTAGTCATAGTATGCTCATTGAATGAAAGATCTTTTACTCAGGAAAACAAACTTATCACAACACACATGGCATACTTTCATATGCACTGGGGATAGAAGGTCTCAAATCCGTGTGTGGAACATTGAACTCTGCTGGGCATGACTGATGCATGCTCATCTTTAGAAGACTCAAATCCTCCAGCTTCTATGAAGCCATTAGCAACTGGTTCATCTTCTATGCAGAGGGCATATGCTGTCTGTGCTTTCCCTTTTGCTCTTGTTTGGCAGCCCTCTGATGACTGTCCACCAGCAGATACACCTTTCTGCAGCCCCTTTTTCAGCTGCTTAGTTTTTGGATATAAAGATATCTCCCTGCTTTGTACATTCAATATTTAGCTCCTTCTTTCCTTGCTGTAAGTTTTACCTCTCTTACATTTTACTCCTGCCCAATTTATTCTTAAAAATGGATTGTGCCATTTTGATAGAGACTTCTTCCACACAGCATGAAACTTAAAGGGAAGTCTAATGTTAGACTTTTACTGCTGTCTTAACAATCTCACTGCAATCTGCAGATAAGAGAGAGCCAGGCTGTTCTCAGAGATGTGATAGGATGACAGGCAGCAGCCTTATTCTGCAGCAAGAAAAATTTCAGTGAGATATTAGGAAGACATTGCCATGAAAGTATTAAGGCAGTGAAGGGGGCTTCAGGATTTTTCCAAGGGTTGTTTTATTCTTGGATTAATTCAAAGCTAGACACAGTCCTGAGTTTACGTTTGTTGGGCCTGCTTTAATTTGGAACTTGAACAAGGTGTTCTGCAAAGATGTTTTCCAACCAGTACCATTTTTATGAAAGATAAGTTCCCCTCACTATTGAGCTACTTCTGGCTCTCCTTGAACCAGACTTCAGTGAGCACATGCCTTTCTATTTGTTGGAATCTGTGGTCTAAGTAATGCTCACAGTGCAGCTCACATCTGCTTTTAGTCCACCTAAAGTAGTGATAATACATTTTGTAAAGGGACAGTGGTTTATGTCTTTAGTATGCAGTTGGAGTTATGTAAAACCAACCAACCAACCAAACATCCCACCTGAAATGTGAAACAGAAACCAACAAACCCAAAAAGTAACCCAAAAAACTGCAAAATTCCAAGCCCCAGCTTGCTATTTAGAAGTGCAAGATCTGTACGGACAATACAAAGATAAATTTACCCCCAAGCTCTGTCGCCCTGAATTTTGCAGTTCTTTGATGTTTTTCATTTCTGTAACAAAGTTCTCACGCACTTTCTGTAAACATAGCCATGCTTTGCTAACCGTCTTTATTGTTCGCATTCCATTCTCCTTAGGAGGAGACATTTGATGGATTTTTCCTTTGACCAGTGTGATTGAGAGGTGGTAACCTCATCCTCCAATCCACGGTGATTTCTAAGAGCATATAAATAAACGCTTGGGCCGTTTCGGCCCAGGCTGTCCTCTTGCCTTGACAAGCTGAGTCTGCATGGTTCTTTTCGTGTCCAAGTGTGACAAAGCTCCTTTGAAATTATTTTTTTTCCTGACTTTTAATTTTCTGTGGATTTTTTTAGGATTCAAATTCAAAGAATGTATCTTCAGTTATTTACTGTTTACACGATCTGCAGATTTTAGATATAGAAATACACTTTTGGCAGGAATATGTCTCAAAGGCAGCTTCCTCAGAGATACTGTGGGGAAACAATTTGTTTGTATGAGTTTTTATTTTCTTTAAGCAGTATTTGGCACTAGCTTAAACTATACCAAATGTAACATTCTTGAGAGAAATAGGCTATAGAGAGATTTCCAGAAGTTTAAATAGATACATTTAAAAATCCCATGTAGTGAAAGCTTTGGTAGGTATAGAAGAACCCTGGATCAGAGAATACATTCATCAGACAAAAAGGCAGTTGGCTTAGGTGGAGATGAAGGGAAATGTAAAAACACAAACATGAGATAGAGACTAATAAAGGTGTCTTCACTTCAAAAGGTGGCTAACAGTAAAAAGAATAAATTTCCTTACTTTTGAAGTAAAATGCAAGGGTTTTTGCTAGTGTCATTGAAACTGAGATCTACCTTAAAAGGTTTGTTCCGGCAAAGATATTAAACATTTGTTTAACTTCAAATCAGTGAATAGATGCATTCACTTTTATGGGTCAGGGCCAAAGACTAATCATGTTGAATTCATTATACATGCAACAGATATTACAGCGTAATTCCCACAACAGCACATGACGAAAACAGTGAACTAGTTTTTCCTTACATTGCTGATCTTTTTTCCTTCTGAAACATTGCTGCTGTAGTTTTGTTTTCATTCACCTCCATCTTTTTTATCCACCTTTTAGTTTTTTGCTGTTTATCTTCTGACAAGTATGTTTTAAGACTGAGACCCACACAATCACTGTTTGTATTTTGTTTGAACTGATGTCAATATCTGTCCGAAAGCTTTACTCTGAAATGTGACATAAACATACTTTGATTCCAGCATATTTGTATGTCAATCCATTAGTAACTGATGTTTAATTTTTGTCTTCTGGTATTAGAAAAAAGCCACTTGGAAAGTAACTTCTCAAATACTAAATGAATAAAAATATTTTCGGGGGATGAATGACATTTTTATAGATATTAACAAATAATTCTCTTGCAAATAAAAATTATTGCAAAAAAATCAACTTTATGAGTAGTTGCTTAATGAAATGTCATTTTATATAGATAATATATTTTAATCAGTTTAGGGACCCTTACCATCTGTGCTATGGGAAAAATACTTTAATTTCTCTTAATTATTCCTGTGATTCATGAGTTATGACCTTTCTCAGGGACAAAAATAAATGCCAGTTCTTCCATCAACAAAATGTGCACAGTGGGAATACAGAACCCACAGAGTGGTATTAAAGAAAACAACATCCTGAAATGAGTAGATCAGCAGAAGCATCAGGAAGCAAATATACGGCATTCAATCTGACAGTTGAAGTGGTTTGGTTATATATGTAGTGGATGAATAGACCAGTAATTAAGTAGGAATACCATTAACAGTTTAGGTGGAAATAACAGCAAAATAATCCCCTGGGGCATCAGAGGAAAAGTAAAAAGCCACAAGGAAGATGCTGTATGTGTTTTTGGGGTAATGCACAGGGACTACCTGGTAGCCACACTCTTGCAGAATGCTGACACACTTTTCTAGGAGCATCTTCCTCATGCAGGACAAAATGCAGAGGCAAAGCAGAGTCTCCATCTTAACTACCTTTTATTTAGGAAAGACAGCCACAGACAGTGGAAGAGATTCCCAAGACACACCATAGGTCAAAGCAGGGGTGTCTGGATGTGTTTTGTTGCTGCAATGAAATGTGTGTTATATACTCCCTGTGCAGAAGAATTGGGATGTTGTGTGTAGTAAATGCATTTCAATCCCTTCATTGGTTTTTTGTTTAGGTGACATAAATTGTTCTAGCTGCATGTTTCCAATACTGGAATAATACTGGAAGGGTATTGCCTGTACTGAGAGGGCCCCTGTCCCGCACAGGGGCTGTAGGTCTGGTCCTGAAGCAATCTGGGCACGATTTCCTCCAAGCTAGCATGTAAAAAGACAGCAGTGATGTACAGGCATTTTCTTTCCTACCCTCTGGTTTGATTCTAGTGACACAAGTCTGAACACATTCCTCCCCTCCTCATGGTATTGCTAGGGAGCTCGGAAGAAAAAAACTTTTCACATCACTCTTCCAGTGGCCAGGAATAACTCTAACTCTCGTGCCAGCAAAGAGGGCAAGGACAGAGCAGAGTGCAAGCTTATGCTCTGCTGGGGACCCGTCTTTGGGGAGAGGCTTGCCCCAGTCTCCAGGGAACATTTCTTTCTGATGCCTGTCACAGAAACTGTTACTGAGATTTCCTTCTCCTACTCTGTTCTCTTTTCCAAACTTGTCCTCAAGTCATGCTCAATGGTACCTCCTTTCTTGTCCTTTCCATCTTCAGGTCAAATGTTTCTGTTTTCCAGCATAAGCACCCTCAGGTAGAGGGTGGGAAGGTCATCAGGGAGGTGGAAAGAGAGGAAGGGCTCAGTGGGGACAACAGTTGTCCCCAAGCAGAAGGGCTGCTCAGGTTTAACTGCATAAATAAAACGTGGCATGTGCAATTCAACCCAGCCACCAGAAAAATCTGTTCCTGCAACCAACACCTCTGAAAACCTCAGATACTGGATTAATGTGATTTTGGTCTTAAAGTCATCTTTCAGTTTTTTTAGAAATGTATCTCTGACTTGCAGATAGGAACCTGGAAAGATGAATTTTAAAGAATCCAGTGCCACAGAATTGTAGAATGGTTTAGGTTGGAAAAGACCCTAAAGATCAAGTCCCACCATTAACCTAGTACTTCCAAGTCCACTACTAAACCATGACCCTAAACACGACATCTACACATCTTTTAATTACCTCTAGTTATGGTGCCTCAACCAGTTCCCCGGGCAGCCTGTTCCATTTCCTCACCAGACCATTGGAAAAGAACTTTTTCCTAATATTTAACCTAAATCTCCCCTGGAGAAACTTGAGGCCATTTATCTTGTCTTGTCACATCTTAACCTGAGAGAAGAGACAAACCCTCATCTCACTACAACCTCCTTTTGGGTAGCTGTAGAGACGGCCTCCTTTTCTCCAGGCTGAATGCCCCCAGCTCCCTCAGCTGCTCCTCATCAGGCTTGTAGTCCAGACCCCTCAACAGCTCCATAGTCCTTCTCTGGACTTGTTCCAGCACCTCAATGTCCTTCTGGTTGTGAGGGGCCAGGAACTGAACCCGGGACTCAAGGTGTGGCCTCACCAATGTCAAGTACTAGGGGACAGTTACTGCCCTGGTCCTGCTGGTCACACTGTTGCTGATAACAGGCCAGGACACCTCTGGCCGTCTTTGACACCTGGGAACACTGGCAGAAATTAAATAACCAAATTTTTTGATTTTTAAAGACTTGTAAAAACACATGACACTTCTCATATCTCAATTTATGATTCTTTGAATATTTTGCAATATTGCTCTTTTCAGGCAACCCTGTCTTGGTTTATTTGTATTCATTGTCTCACACTGCAAAGTCTTATGTAGCTGAACCATGGCAAAGGACCTAAGTTCTATGTGGCTCGTTTGCTATATATTTCTTCCTTCATTAGTTCACAGTGTTATATTGCCCCATTCTCTGTTGTTACATTACTTAATGGTCTGGTTTGGAGCCACTTTCCAAGTGCCTCAAGAAAAGCTAAGCTACTGCTAGAAACTCCTTTAAAGCACAAACAACTGATCTCAAAAGGACTCTGGCATGATTTCTGTTTTAAACTTTGTTCATTTGACCTTGCAGAATTAGTCTTGTCCTGGTCTTGTACTATTTTATCCTTAAATAGGCTCTCAGTCCATTTCCTTCAAAACGTAGACATTTAGAGCTTATGAATTTATAGTTTCTATGAAACTCTTTCCAGTTTCAGAAAGAAGTCCCTGATTAATAATTTTTCACCTTCTATGAATACTTGCTGTTTCTCTCGATGCAGCACATACTGTATTCTTGCCACTGCTGCCAGTGCTTAATGCTATGCCAAATGACCAGATTATCAAATTTTTCAGTAATTTTCCTCCTCATAATTTAAATATTTTTTAGGACAAGATTTCTTATTTTCTCCTGTGCTTTGTAGTTAGGGATTTCCTTATCTTTGCAAAGTGAAAATTGGGTTATGGGCCACAATTTGGTTATACACTAACAAATTTATTTTTAATTTTATTTTCTGCTGTAATGAATGTTTCTATCTGTCATTTCTAAAACCTTAAAACCCTTATTTTATTCAAATATATTTTGCTTTGTTGTGAAACCCTTTCTACTTAATTTCCACTTTATTACTTTATCATAATTTTCCACATCCAGTTTTAATTCTAATGTTATCACTAGTGAAAAAAGGCAGTAAATGGATACTGGAGTTTGGGTCAAGCTCACAGAACAGGATTTTAACAATCTTTTTTAAATGTCTTTTTTTAAACTAATCTTACTTTAAAATTTTGGGTCAGCTCAGGAGAAAGGCTTCCCCTACCCCCAAATTATTGTCTAAACATTAAGTCTGGTTTGTAGATTTGTCACATGTTTTGTGCTGGATATCTGTCTTTGACTCTTTACCAAAGTTTCTCATCACCTTACCTAATAAGAAGGTTAGAGAAATTTTCTGAAGTGCTGAAATGCCTGTTATTATGTTCAGGCTCCAAAACTAAAGATTGCTTTATCAATAATTTAATACATTACTCAAATTTATTAGAGCTACAGTAGAGGTGTATTAATTTGAAATGTTTCTTTGAAAATAAGACAAAAGCCCAACATTCTTGACGTTCTTCTGCAGATCCTTTTTCTTGCCCAGGATATATAATTTGAACTCTATCATCTGCTGACCTTTAATCTTCCATTCTTTTTCTTAAGAAGTCTTTTTTTTTTTTTATTCATCACTGTGATCTCAGAATAAAAGGCCTCAAAAGATTATTTTAGTTTTGACTTAGAAAACATGTTAGATTCTATTTTAGAGGGAAAAAAATGCATGAAAGTCACTTTTAATGATTGTGTCACTTTAGAAAATCAAGACTTGAACTTCATTTTGATCATTGTCCTCTGTAATGACAGTTTCAAAATAAGCCTTTTTCAATGTCATTTTCAATGTTTAAATCTGGGATAAGTGTTAATTATGATTGCTGTGCTAGTGGCCAGAAAAGTTTGAACAACTTTGAGGACCAAACCTCCCTTAGGCTTAAGGACTTAGAACTCCAAACTGTAGTGCATATAGTTAAAACAAACTATACAATTGGATTATGTTATTAAGTATATTTTCAGATTGTTGTGCTAGAGAAGCAAATGTGTGGCAGACTTCTAAAAGAGGCTCATATTAGACAATGAAATATCAAAACATTTGATGTCTCAAATCAGGTGAAGAAAAAAAAAATCAAACCAGATTGAAATATTGAAATCTTCTGCAACAATTATCAAGTTTTACTACAGCACACTTGCTTGCTGATGCAGTTCATGAGCACACAGGAGATTCAAGGACTGGACTAATTTTGGGTATGACTCACACAGAACTGTACCTTTCTCTTTGCTGCTGCTGCCTCTGAAAGGAGAAATAGATGTTTCTGTATGTAGAGTTATCATGAGGAGGCTTGTGAGACAAGAATATTGTTCACTTCTAAGCACAAATAAAAGACACAACATCTAATTGTTAGTAAGTCATTATTTTCTACCAATCCCTGGGCTAAAGCTTATTGTTCTTATTATTTTTATTTTAAGGCACATTGAGGTAGTGCCAGTCAGGCTAAATTCGGGACATGAAACAAATGTCAGGTGAAAGAATGAGCTATGATGTGGGCTAGGAAAACTCAAGTAATAAATCTTCCTAGATGCTGTTCAAAGAGAAATGTGTGTTTAAAGAATAAGCTGTGAAAAGCTTGAAATAAATGCCAGCGATGTGACCATTCCATGCATTATCTCTAAACCACTGTTGTATGTGTGCCACACACTTTTTACCTTGCACAGTGTATAATTAGAAAGCTGGGTCTCTTGCAGCAAAGCAGTCTCACTGTGATTTTAGAAATATCCATTTTCAATTTAATTTCATTTACTGGTATCCACTTTCTTCCAGCTATCTGGTCTGGAGATGAATTGCCTATTGGCCCCATTGTCAAAATGACAGCAAGAAAAGGGAAGCATGTGGTTGTAATAATAATGTGGTACATGTGTAGAAGGTCAGAGAAGCAACAGATTAACATTCCAGCAGATGATTTCCCTAGGGACAACTCTTGAAAGTATCAAAGGCCAAAGGTCGTGACACTGATAATGTCTCTAATATTGTTGGCAAAATAGTTGCTTGAATTTCTCCTTTCTAGGGGTAATGCTTTTTCTTTTTTTTTTTTTTTTTCAATTAGGTAGTGAAACCTGCTGTGAACCCTGAAAAATTAGTTCCATAAATATTAGTCTAATTATATAGGTCGTAATGGTGTTTAAATCAACCAATTGTCCAGTCTCCATTAAGTCATGCATTAAAATGAAGTGGTTTAAGTGAAGAAGCTTTCTTTGTGACCTAGAATTTTGTAATGGAAAAGTTTGGAAAATGTTTTATTGTTGCAGGCAATGCACAATGGATGTTATGCTTCATTTCCATCATAGGAAGCACAAAAGATGGAAGGGCACTGTGTATAAATAAAGAGCTCTTAGCCAAACTCAAAGACAAAAAGGAAGCTTAAAAAGGGTTGAAGGAAGTGGAAGTAACATGGGAGGAATAGTACAACATTGCCTGTGCATCCTGGGATGGAGCTAGGAAAGTAAGAGCTCAAAAGGAATTGAACCTGGCCGAGATCATCAAAGACGACAAGAAGTGCTTTTTAAGTACCTAGGTAAAAGGAAAACTAGGGGATATGTGGGCCCTCTGCTCAATGAGACAGTGGAATTGGTTCTACAGGACTTGGGAAAGGCTGAGGTACTGTGCCTTCTTTGCCTCAGCCTTTATAGAAAGACAGCCGTTAGGAAGGCCAGGTTCCCTGTAGGAAGGAAGAAATACCCTTGGTGGAAGAGGATCAGGTCAGAAACTATGAGCCAACCAGGCACATGTAAATCCATGGGCTATGTTGGGATGCACTCATGGGATCTGGCAGGTATCATTGAGGGGACACTCAATAATCATTGACAAATCCCAGGAACTGGGAGTAGTATGCAAAGACTGGAGGAAAGAAAATGTCATAATGTCATCTCTGTCTTCAAGAAGGTAAATATGACCCAGAGGACTACAGACAGTTCAGCCTTGCCTTGGTCTCTGGGAAGGCAGTGGAGCAGCTAATCCTGGAAATCATTTCCAGGCACAAAAGTACAAGAAAATCATCAGGAGTAGTCAGCATGGCTTCACCAAAGGCAAAGGCCACAGAGGTGACAAGGGTCTGAAGTATCCCTCACATATTAGAAAAGTCTGAAAGTGTTGGAACTGAATAAAAGAAGGCAAGTGGGGATCCCATCAATATGTGCAAGGATATGAAAGAAGGGTGCAAAGAGGACAGAGCCAGGCTCTCTTCAGTGGTGCTCAGTGAATTGAACAGGAAAATGAGTGAAAACTAATACATAAGATACCCCCCCTAAACCTCACAAAATCCTTTTTTGCTGTGATGGTGACTGAGCATTGGCACCAGATGTCCGGGGTGGTTATGGAATCTTCATCCTTCGAGATACTCAAAAGCCATTGGGACATGCTTCTGTGCAACCAGCTCTGTGTTGAGCAGGGGATTCGGACCAGATGACTTTCAGAGGACTATATCAACTTCAATCATTTTGTGATTCTGCAACTGTGATTCTATGATTCTGGGAAATTACAGTATATGACCAAAATTTCTTTTTAAAAGTACTCCAGTGTTAAAAGCCACAGAAAAAAATCACTAACAAACCAGCTTTCTGGGCTTCAAATCAAGTGGGCCTTCTTGGTAAGTAAACAGACTTTTACTCTGCCTGACAGCCTTGCCAAACCCAAGCAGAGGTCTGCAATTCAATATGAATGCCTTAGTAGTCAAATAGGTGTTTGGAAATGGTTGAGACTAAAAACTGCGAATGGACTCTTTTAATTAGCAAAAGGTACCAAGATGAAAGAGAGCCCTTTTCATGCTCATGGCTGTTTTCACCACGTGTGGTATTTCCTTCCTTCACTGATGAGACATGGGCATGCCTAACCAACATTTCATTATACCGAAACAGAAAAACTGATTCTTGATTCATTTCAATGTATGACATATGGGCTGGAGTGAGCAGCACTCATGTGCTCAAATAGCCTAAAGCAAGTAGTTTAATAGATTCCATGACTACTTGATGAGCCTGAACAGAAAAGAGGGGCCAGAGGGACTCTGGCAAGAAGTAGCAGGACGAAAATTAAGCAGGGTCAGACAATGAACCAAAGGTTTTCTCCTGTTTCTTAAAATATTGGTATGTCTGCTTTGCTGAATGTACTCTTTCTCTTTAAAGCTTCTGGAAATACTCTTACAAAAATTCAAAACACAGCCACAAATCATTTATAAGAGACAAAAAACAATAAGTAGTGTCAGCACAGAGGGATATATTTTACTTGGTCATGCCAGAAGGAATTATAGTGGGTTGTGATAAGTGGAATATTAAGTAGCATAAGTTACCTGTTGACAACAGGGTTTGAAATTATAAAATGTAAAACCAATATATTTTCTTCACAGTATCAAACAGCTGGGATTTTTTATACTTAGTAGCAGAATAGCATGTCATTTTTCAGAGCCGCATAATTCTGCAAGCATGTTTAAGTACATGCTGTTTTTTATTTGGTTTGGTTTTTTGTTTCAAGTATTACATAGATTGTTACGCACTGAGATGCAAATATAAGAAAAGTGATCAGCATTTTGTAGAAAGCTGTTATCATAGATTATTTTCTGGTCTTAACTTCAGTTTTGCTCATTTAGGAGATTGTATTTTATATACTGAAATAGCTAGCAATATTACTATCCTCTTGTGAACCATCACAGAGCTAAAAGTTCCTGCAGGAATCTTATTTTTTTCATGCTATTTAAAAATCTAATTATAAAAATAAGCCTTTATGAGGAACTGACAGCAGCAGAGTTCAAATAAGAGCTTTTTGAATGACAGATGGTAATAAGCAAGTCAGGCAGTTAGATGATGGTTTATGTGCTAGACATTATAGGTGTTGTAACTATTGACCCATGTTAATGTGGTTACTCTGGCAAATAAAATGCAGGAAACAAAGCTACCTTGAATGACTTATCCCAGCTGCTGATTAGTAGAATATCTGTCAGTCAGCAGCAGAGTCTGGTCAGTTGCCAGATCTCAAACCCTTACCACCTTGTCTTTTCCCTCTCAGTCCCTTTTTTACATGCTTTGCCATTCCTGTTGCTGTTCTCTCAAAATGCTTCTTTAATACCACTTTGATGTTTCTGGTAAGGAATCTGATTCTGAGAAATAGAGCTAATAGGGTCAAGAGGAAGCAGAGGTGGTAAGAAAGGTGTTTATCTCTGTTTGCAAGAGGTGAATGAGTCTTTTGTCTACAAGGCACTGTAAAGGCCTTGTACGGAATGGTGGCAATATAAAATGGGGTGCAGTGAATGGGACAGGCAGCAGGGATAGTTGCTAGCTTTGCCAACCCTATGAACTAAACCCATCACCCATAATTATAACACTGGGGGATGACTAATAAGCTATAATCTGGAAACCTGTGATTCAGGTGCAGGGAAATGTATGGGAATGGCAAACAGATTTGAGAAAATCCAGCCTTGGTTTGTTAAATGTTTATCTTACCAAATATTTCAAAATAAGCATATTTTTCCAACTTTTGTAGTAATTGCACTGGGATGTGCAGCTAAGATGCAGCCATTCCTATGGTTCCCCACACAATTTCTTTCTGTCTTGTTGTTTTGTGCTGAATAAAGCTGGCATAGCTTTTGGGTCATTGCCAGTTGTGGGAAGTATGCCTGCACTGGAGAAATGGGCTGTTAGTAAGTGAACCAGCAGGATTATAGCATTTCCTCAGCAATTATGATGCGGTGATTATGATACTTTCTGGCTACATCTCTCCTAGTTAATCTATATTATTCTCAAAACAGACCATAGGAATGTCAATTTTAGTCTTTCCAGGACAGAAAGCGAATGCTGACTGTCTGTCGATGTTGGGCTTTTAAATTGTCTGCCTGTGTAGCATCAGGGAGTTTTAAGGTGGACGATGGTGCAGTGAAGGTGGATGGCAATTCCAAGGCATATGTTTTAGATAGCCCAGTCAAAGAACACTGAGCAGATTCAACACTTGTGCTGCCTCAGGGGAGCCAGAGCTGTTAATGGAAGATGTGTGTTCATTAACAGAACAACTTCAAAGAGGTCATAACACAGGAGGTATTGCCTGGGTCCTGTGGCATAGCCCATGACATCATTTAACTTTTCCAGGTATGAGTTTATGATTTCATTTTTCAGTCCTTTTAATTCCTTCAAAACAAAAAGAACAGGATTTATTTCCTCTGTATTACCTTAATGATACATCCCCCTCATTATTTTTTTTCCCACTACTGATTACACTTTTTGCATATGACTTACCCCTTAATTTCTAAAATTATTTTTGTGTTAAAGATGAAGAAACGGGGTCAGCTGGAGCCTCACAAAACTCAGTGTGAATATGTGCAATATTTTTTTTGGCTATTGATATTAAGCTGGTGGTGTATATTGTTCTTAAAAACAAACCTGTGACACCACTGGTGCTTAGAATTGCTGCTACTGCTTTTTTCTTGGTGAATGTTTTTTCATGTTTCAGTGCCCAGGCCATTTCTGTGACTGAAGCATGTTCAGACCAGGGACAAAGTAATAGCAAGATCACCTGGCTGCTAGGTAACTGAGGACTATCATAACTGAGCTAGTGGTTACTTGGAATAAATGTGGTCTTTGCAGACATGAAGTGTGATTTCATGTATTCCCTTAGTAAAATAAAATTATCTAATAATTTTAAAATATTTTATATATGTATATATATATATTCCTGAAAAATATTGGTTTGATCCTGACATGAAACAGGTCAGTGTCCCACAGGATGGAAAAAACCTCCTTATGAATAATGTTCAAAGACAGATTTATTTCTACGTTATTTTCCCTTGTTTGTCTACTACATTCAGCTAGATTTGGGAAGAATAAGTCAGCCAAATAATGCCTACACTGAACTCAGCCCTTCCCCTCCCCTTGAGAAAGCTACAGCAAACAAGAAAGGAGGAAAATGCATTGACAGATAGCAAACTTAGTGAAGTACTGAGCAAATAAAATCAGGTCAAAGGAACAAGGACACATGGTCTTCTGCATCATTTGAGAAGGAAGGAGGACAGGTAGGTGGGCAGAAAATGAAGGTAATTGCTCATAATTGGAGGTTGTATCCAATTCTGTTCAGCATTGTAGAGCTGTTAATTTCCTCTGCCCAGACTCCATTGCAGCATGCACAACCCACCCACACATGCAGAGGTGAAGGTGTATATCTGCCATACTGGTGCCCTTATCTTCCTGTTCTTCCTCTTCTTTCTGTACTAATCTTGCTGGTGTTGTGCATACTTGTGTTAAAGTTCTGGATTTTGCCCAGGTTTTTGGTTTGTTTATCCATGCTTAGTCTCATTGATGGAGCATATGTTCTTAAATCAACCTCTCAAAGATGAAGTTGTCTTATGCCACCTTGCAGTCACTAAAGGCTACAAAGGATGTATTTCAAAAAACTGGTTCATCTTCAATAACTACATCAGGTCTGCTGTTAGTCTTATCTGGGCTTTGTGCATAAGACTTAGTTACCCCTGAGACAGACAACTTGGATATTCATTTTTCTTGAACTCATTCACCAATGCCAAGGTTACATGTCCTTAATTTCTTATTAACTTAGTCCTGTTCATACCCTACTGATAGCCCAAACACCTCCTTTCCTAGTATTCTTTACCACTGAGTTCATCTAGGACTGATATTTTGCCTCCTTGCAATATTGCCAGTGCCTGTGTGCCAGCTGGCAATAAGCATTTAGGAGCTGACACAGGCTAAGGATTGATTCAGACTGAGGCTAATTGCTCCTAATGTGGAAATGCCACTTTCTGGGACCTTTGACTTTACTGGATCCTATGGAAGGAGGAGGCACCATTTTTACTGGTGAGAGCCTGCAACAAGCAGACTTGACATACCATCTTTATGGTGGCTGGAGGATCATAGTGGAAAGTCTGTTTGTACCATATGAGATATTATGCCAACAACAGTTGCCTTTATTGGCTGGGTGCCAGGGAAGACTGGCAGTGTTGAGGACTTTTTGCTGAAAGCCGGTCTGAACTATGAGGCTATCTTTTATTGCTGAGATTTTCAAAGGGTTTGGAGTCTGGCCAAAGAAATATATTTATTAAAATATATTTATTGAATCAACTCATGAGTTTTGTAATGTTTTGGTAATATGTTACTTTTCCCTGGCAAACCTGGAAAATATAGGACTCACATCTTTCCTGAACACAGTATCACTTTTTAAAAGGGGTCCTTTCTTGGCTGTCGGTTGCATTGTGTCCTAGATTTTGGCAGTAATAGAGTGCAGAGAAATCAGAAGAAAGCTAGTCCAGGGAAGAGATAAGACCCAAGGATCTATGCTTTTATTTTCCACATGACCCTGGTGACTAAAGCCAGGATTGATGGCTGAAATTTGTGGTTGCAATTTGGTTCTTGGAAATCAATCAAAACTGTTTGAGGTAATGAAGCAAATGCAAGAGAAGTGTTCTGTTTGCATCTGCTTGGTTCAGTTCAGTTTCAGAAGACAAGTTTTTTCCTGTCTCCCGTTTATGTGCCATGTCCCTATAATGTAAAATTGACTTGGACTTGCTCAGAATGAGGAAAAGGAGGCAAAAGTTACTAGAAATTTACATGTAGCTTGCAAGCAGAGTGAAAGGGGAACAGGATTTAACTACCAGGTTCTAAATGGCCATGAACAGAAAAAAATTGCATTGAAATGAAGCAGCTTCCCTTGAGTCAAAATATACTGAGTTAGCCTGAAAACAAATTCTATGCCTTAAGCTGTGGTACCTTTTTCTATTTCTTCTGCCATAGGAAATTGGTAAGGATAAGCACTCCTTTCCAAATAGCAGTTTGTTAGCTGTCAGCAGCACCTGGATGTGACAAAACCAAAATCCAGCTTTTACAGATTTTCAATAGTGACCAGTTGTTGAATTGAAAAGAGAGGAAGCATCAGATCTTGCTTATCAAACAAAGACACAGTTTTCATGCTCAGCACCTCAAAGAACACTTAGGTTTTCTTTCAAAAAAAGATCTTTGTTCCTTTGAAGTAATAGTAGGTGATGTGAAATGAATTTTAATCAGGACCTGTCAATACCTATCAGTGCACACCATTTCATATCACTGATAGTAAGAGTCTGGAGAGAATGGCAAACTGGAGAAAGTAAAATCTGGAGGCAAAGCACACAGTTTCCAGTATCTGGGTCAGACAGGGGCACCGGATGTCTTTTGAGTATCAGAATGCCTTCCACCAAAGGAAAAACACACAAGATAACTCCTTTTACATGTATCCTTAATATAATCCCATTTCTTGAAGGAATTTTTAAAAATTTGTCATTAAAATCAAAATTGAGTTAATGTGTTTACAAAAGAAATACACATTTTGCCAAAACAAATAGAACCACAGTCTGTAGTATAGCTTCAAATACTCAGTGTTTCCTGACAAATCTACTTGATGTAATAATTAAAAATATTATGTAGACATTAAACTTAGAAATTCAGAAACCAGTTGTATAATCAGTAACTGTCAGAGTAGAAAAAGTTAAAATCAGGATAATAGGAGAGATTAATTCAAGTAATTCTGTCATTCTTGTTTTGCTCATGTTTTGGGTAATGTTTTTCCTGAGAGTTCATCTTCTGACACATGAAGTTGCAATGAATGTGGAGGGAGGATATTATTATTTTTAATGGCAAATAGATGAAATAACAATCACTTCAAGATCGCTATCATTGCTCTTCTTAATGTGGCACAAAACTGGGACATGAATTTCATCTACAGATACCAATACTCTAAATGTGCTTATAACATTATTTTAGTGAAAATAACCAATCGATGGTATTAAATGCTGTGAAAAGAGAAGGTCACATGCAAAGCAAAACAGGTATGATGTGCCAGAGCTTTTACAATTTCATCTCCAGTCCTCTGGAGTCAAAGTCTTTTACTTCATCTTTTCTGAAGGCCAAGCTCTCTGTCTATTTAACTTCAGGCTTTGGGACATAAACTAACATAAGACAGTGCTTTTCACTGTCATTTCTCTGAAGCACCTCTCCTGGTAACCAGCTTAGCTGTAACTTAAGTCTCACAGAGCAAAGAAATTTTGTTTGCAAATTTTTCCAGGAGTCACAAGGCTATATATTCCTGTTGGGCCATCACTGGAAAAAACAGCCTTGTTGCCAGGTTTCGTAGTGCTGATCATCATAAGGGTGAAAATAATAGTGCAAAAAAAGGAAGCAGAATTAGATGGATGGGTGGAAGGAAAACACTTTAAATAATATCTAATGGGAAAAAACCACAAGATGGTATATGCCAAAGAGACAGATTTTACACTTTTTAGATGCCCATACCCACTCTCACTGCAACACAGAGCAAATGTGTGTTGCTGACAGGGAAACTGATGCTTACAGACAGATATTCCTGCAAACTTAGGGCTGTGGGGAGTGTGGACCCACACATCACAGTACCGAAGCAGACTACAGCGCAACTAGAGTTGGAGTGAAACAGCAGACCTCATCCCTTTCACTCACCAGACATTTGTTTTGACATCACTCTCAGATTATGAGTGAGATTGGTAAACTTTCTTTCCTGCTTTTTTGCACTTTCTCACTCTTCACTGTGTCATCTCCCTTGTCACTCTCCCTATTGAAAAAAAAAATTAGAAGTTAGACCACTGGCAATAACTCTTTTTAATATGCTGGAGGGACAGAGATGTGTCTAGATCAAGATTTTCAAGCTTGCAGCTAACCACATGGAGAGCTAAAATGAGCGTACATGGCACCTGCAGTCATGTACTAAGGGAGACTAATAGAAAAACACTCAGAGCTCAAAACAAAATCCACTTTCACTGCACAACAATTTACCTCGGGCTTGTGTTCCTATCTTGGGTTAAAAAAAGAACAGGTTAGAAAAAAAAGGCATTGTGCCAGGACCTTCACACAGCACATCAGGGTTTTCCATGTCCCGTAAGGATCTGTTTGTTGTTGTTTTTTTCTTTTTCTGAAGGAACAGAGACATATTTTACAGGTTTCTTATGGTGCAGTGTTGCATCCAAAATGGGCATTTAGAATGGAACAACTAGACATTGTATCTGTATGATATACTTCAAAGACACTGATCGTAAAAGCAAAAGGAATATTTATTCTTCAAATATGAAATAAGACTTTAATTATCATGAAAAATGCTGATTTCACACCTTCCTACAAATGCCTTCTCAAATACTGTCATAAGCATCACATTCCCCAGAAGTTTCTGTTTCAGTTGTTTCTGAACACAGCAAATCTAAGGTGCAGGCATGGCTAGAATAGTGTATCGAGCTTGAAGGTAATCTGAAAAATAATCTACGTTTTTGTAGAGAGTTTATAAGCACTGAGGCCGTCTGTTGAATGAGCCAAGGAAGAGGCATGCTGTTTGCAAAAAGCACTAAGGAGCCAGAGAGATTTACTCCTAGCTGAGGGTTGCACATCATACCAGCTATAAAAATCTTGTGAAATTTATCGTGCTTGTGTTCAAATGAACTGTGCAACTTTAACTTCCTAAATTACTCTTCTCATAGTGCCAAGACTATCCTGCTTCCTGCTTGAGTAAAAAACCAGAAAAATTGCTACAACAAATCCTAGCAGAAGAACTCAGTTCTTATTCATGTATTTAGCTGTCCACATAATCATTCGTGCTATTTCTGCACTGACCACTTATTTATATCTTCATATCTGAGGAGTGGAGACTAAGAGGATTTGAGGCAGTGTCAGACAATGATATCAGGACTGAATTTCAGAGATTCCTGCCTCTTGTACTACAAAAGCCACTCCATAATTTGTTACCGTTGTTGAGCTTCCTCTCCATCCTGTAATCATAAAAGCCTGCCTTGCAAAGGATGTCTAGTTACTGGTACAGGTGCAGAGGAGAGCCTAGCTGAGAGACTGTGATGTGATCTTTGATTTCACAGTACTGATTCCTGATTGTGACCATACGTCCTGGATTTATTATAATGTCGTGATACGGTAATACAACACATTAAATAACAGCACAAGCTCTTGATATATTTTACCTCTGAAGATATTTTGACACTTTTTTTTATGGACAAAAATGGTCTTAGATCAAATGAAGGTATGAGGATTAAAGAGAAATATTTTTGTTTCTTTTGAGTACAACTGCGAAACTGAAAGATAGAGTTTGAGTCTAAAATATGAGAAAAAAGTTTTACATCTTTGGGTCTGTTCCAATTTCCTTCTCCAAATTCATTTTTTTCAACTGTGTTGCAGTCTATCTTCTTTTCTGAAAGATGACAGGGGAACAAAATTTGTTTCACTTCACTGATGTTTCTCAATAGTTTTCCATTAGGAAGCCTGGTGTGTTGAGAGGCTGACTGATGCCATCAGGATCAATACAGATGCAGCTTGAGTCTCCTGTGGTTTTCTGTTTCTGGGACATGAACATGTCTCATGGTAGAGGATTTTGCAATGGTGTGTTGCCGTTACTTCCCAGGAGCAGGACTTTTGTGTACGGTCCTTCAAAGGCAGGCGAGATGAGGCCACTTCCCCATTGAAACTATGGAAAAGGACAGGGAAAGAGGATTATATTTATCCTTCTCATTCAACTAGGAAACTTGCAAAAAGCCTGTTTCTACTGATGGTGTCCATGTTGCAATAACATGGGAAAAACCTGCCAAAAATACGAATTTTGTTGAAGAATTTTGTACAACATTAACAGTTTCGTCAGTAGTCCAGTGAAAATCCTTATCTTCCTCTTATTCCTAGGCCATTGTTTCTCCATTTCAACATCTCAGCATTTTTCAGCACATGAAGAAATTTTTGATGCTTTCTTCAGTACTGCATCCACCCAACTG
Source organism: Edolisoma coerulescens (assembly GCA_013397115.1). Lineage (NCBI taxonomy): Eukaryota > Metazoa > Chordata > Aves > Passeriformes > Campephagidae > Edolisoma > Edolisoma coerulescens. The sequence continues at coordinate 113,929 of VWZW01000819.1, read as the reverse complement.
TAAACTAACAATGCAGCCTCTTCACACATCCCCAGTCCACAGACTTTTCAGTGTCTGAACAGCTTTTTCATACGTCTCTACACACTCCTCTTCTGAGCTGCCCTCTCACTGTGAGCCACAAATCTGCACAGCATCCCTGACTACTTATTAAGCTCTGAGAATGTGTTCACTAACCTAAAGATGAACTGAAGGCAATGGCTTCTCTGGAGAGCTTAATAAAAATGCACAAGGGAGAAAGACACAGCACTGTGAAGCTGAAGAAAAATATTAGCTTTCGTATTTTATGTGCATGTAGTATGATTTCACTTGCTGCCTGCATGCTTTCCTCTCTATTTTCATAGTGTCCTCAGTGGCAGCCATAGGAATAAGGCACACAGCTGGACACATGTGTGCATGTAGAGCTCAGGTTCTTGTTTCAAACAGTAAAAAATCCTTTATATTTGTCATTTGTGCATAAAGGGGATTTTTTTAATGAAAAGAACAAGCATATTCTTTATAAAAACTTACTTACTCCCACTCCCAAAATGTGCTTGTTTTCTGAGGTATTTTTGTTTACCACAGCTCTTCAACAGTGTGATGATTTTCAATTTGTTTTTCAATTTGATGGATAATTTGTTTTGTAATAAAAATAATATAAATGAAACAAAACAAAACAAAAAAGCCAGCAAAAATTAACTGCTCAGTTCCAGGCAGTGTATCTTCAGCTGTACTATTGAAAGACGTGTATTAACAGAATGTGCATCCTCTGTTAGCCAGCCTTGCCTTCTCAGGTCCTCCCACATTGTAAAGCCCTTGTTTAAATCCTCAGGCATTCTTTTCTTCATGAGCTCTCTTTCTGCATTTATGCAAAAAAAAATTGTAAAGTAGACAATAAAAGAAATTGGAAGCCTCTGGTAATCCAGTAGGGAGCATGCCTACACATCATATATATACGTATATATACATATATGCTAGAACAGCCAGTGAGAAGAATAAAATAGGAAAAGACAATATGACGATATTTATTCTCAAAGCACATGAGGACAGTAAAAATATAGAGGTGTTTCTTATTGAGCTTCAGGGGATGCTCAAAGGGTAGAATCAGACTTTCCATGATGAGGAGCCAGCCAAGCCTGGGTAATGAAATATTCTCTTTCAAGGTTAACAGTGGACTCTCCCAAGGCTTTGCATCCCTTCTGAGTTTTCAAGACAGCATTTGCCAAACACAGCTGGACCTGCTTTCTGTCTGATATCAAAGAGTGCAGGTGAGAACTCAAAGGTCTCTAGCCCCACACTTAAAAAACTGCTTGTAAAAAACTATTCAATGCCCTAGCACCAATCTTGCCATATGCAACATTATTCTCATCTTCTAAATACACTGATTGCAGTTGAATAAAGTTGACTGAAGACCAATAGGAAAATCCAATAGGCCAACTGTTTCCAGGAGCTTGCGTTCTCTTCCTGTGGTCCTGATGAGTTTGGATAGCCCCAGAATCTTACAAGACAGTAGTGACAGATAACTACTCCGCTTTTTTTTTTTCCTTCTTTTTTGTATGAGTCTGGGTGGAGTAGTGTTCATCTCAAGAGCCTACAGGCTTAGAGAACTTAATTCACAGAGTTGGTTATACAAACAATAGTGTCTAATGAATGTGGTATATGTCTCAGGAGCTTAGAGTACTCCCCTGGAAGAGGCAAAGGGCCCCTCTCAGGGTGAGATCTGGGAAAGTGACACATCACTGCTATTTGCTTCCCACCTCATATGCCAAAAAAAATTGGACCCCAAGCCATTTCCATTTCTTTTACACATTCACTCCTTTATGCTCACCTGGAGTGTGAACTGTAACACAATTGTAATGGGAACAGACAAGCATCAGCATTTGTGCTTTTCTGATTTTTCATGAGACGAATGTAGATTCATTTCATGTAGCAAATGATATTGACTGGGTTTACTTTTCTTTGCAAATTGAATAGTAATGGTGACTTTATTTCTTAATGTCTGACTTGTGATTTCATGGTTTCAACAAGCTGACGCATTTTCTAAAAGTGTACAAACTGAGCACTTCATTGCAAATGATGTATTTATTGTTTGTAGTTCATCTTTCTGTTTGCATGCTGTTAACAGCATGCAGATGGATTAAAATGCATTTTTTGTTCACTATTTAAAATTTTTGAAGCAATTTTAGAATAAAGAAAAAGAATACTGTATGTATTTGATATATGAAAAATACGTTAAATGTGCAATTGTTTACCTTTGTCATGAGATGCTGTTTCTGTTTCGTGGTTTTGTAACTGTAACTTTTCCAGGCAAGAGGGAAGAATGGAAGAATGGCCATGGGAACATTTTCAGCAAAAGGCTTCACATTAGCACATTCACTGTGACATAAGAATGAAGGAAATTGTTTGCAGATTTTACCAAAGAATGAGTGACAACTGGGCCTGTAACAAATAATCTTTTTTTCCTCTAGAATTATTTTCTTCTACATATATTATTTAAAGCCTGGTGCAAAGCCTTTTCACATGGATCTCTTCCATAAAGGAGCTTGTTTGTGTATGTGTATATTCCTTTACATAAAGGAGCTAGGGATTTTTTTTTTTGACTTGATGTAAAAAATAAATTGTTTGGTGAAATGGTTTACATGCACCTTGAGGGTATCTCAGCTATACATCTTCCATATAGGCAGAAGAATAAAAATATCCATTAGAATGGGTATAGCAGTAATTGCTCACTTAAAACCCCCCACAACATCTCATCATCTTTTATGCAGTTGTTATAAGTTACAAGGACTCTCGCGTTCTCATCATTTGCCATAAATTCAGTTTTGGTCGTGAGTTGAATATATTGTAAATACCTGTATATATTTTGTATGCACCTGTTAATATTCACAGAAATAACTTCAAATTCATTACAAAATGCATGCATTGATCTGTGCTTGCATAGATAAATAGATAATCCTGAGAAGCCCCTTGACAGACGTAAACATCCAGTACAAATGCAGCAGAACAGTAAAGCATCAGAATAAAAATTATGGTACACAGTGGAAACTGTGAACTAAATATATGCAGAACCACCATTATAGTCCTTCTTCTGGATTTTTGAGGTTCTGCTTGTGTCAGGGAGGAAAAGTAACAGAACTTTTAGTACCTCCCATTTGTCACGCTTACCTCTGAGGTGCATTGCAAAAACACACTGCATCCTAATTGCACCATAAAAAGGGAATTATTTATAAAAGGGAAAGCTAGACCCTATGGACTGTGAGCCATTCACATCCAAACTATAAACCAAACCAAATTAATCTAACAATTCCAAAGGGAGCTATATATTTTAGCCAAAGTAGGGGAAGAAAAGAAGCCCACAACTGTTTGATATAAAATGTGCAGCACCATGTTAAGCAAATGGTTTGCTACTGAATAGCAATTTCTAATTTATGAGGCAATGAGTAAGTGGCAATTAGACATAAAATTCAATATTTATATTTTGCTAGAGTCTGAGTATAAATTAGTATCATTATGTGTTTCACTGTTTTCTACCAGCTCATTCAGAAACAATATCAAGCTGGCTCTTCTATTCTAAAACAAGATAGAAGTGGTCCCAGGTTTTTGCTGGGATCAAAAGAAGTAGATGTATTCAAACATGTAACGTCTCTTTTTGCTTCTACTTTTATAAAAAATATTTTCTTCTTAATTTCTACTACTGAGAGATGACTCTTAGCTACCTCAGTTTACAGTGTAGTTTTACCTCCCTCTGAGAAGGCATGCCTGATTGACACCAGTCAGGAGGGACAATTAATAGGTCTGTTTAATTTTACTTCTTCTTTTCTTTCAGTAACACCCCAGGAGGAAGCAAGGATCATTTATCCCAGCTAAACTTCCTTGCTCTCACTATAAGTGTGCAGCTATCATTTACTGTCTGTAACCCAATAACTAGGTAGGAGGCACGGTGTAACTCTGTCACTCATCTGTAGAAGGACAGTGGTGGCAGGCAGCAGAATTTTGCCAGTTTCTGCTCAGCTGCTCTCCTGTGGACAGCAGAAAACTCCTCCAGCAGAGGAGAAACTGGGCAGAAGGGACTTGGGTAAAAGGCTCGAGGGAAGGGAGAAGCAGCTTTTGCTCTTTTGTGTCCCATAGAGTAAGCCTTGCAGAGAGTTATATATAATTTCAGGAAGTGGAATTGGACCAACTGTCCAGTGCTGGCCATAACTGCTGACTGTTGAGTCTGAGTTTTAAATAATTTCCTTTGTTTCTATAATAATTTAAAAACAAATCTTCTCTGACAATGCTTTGTCAGGAGCATACTTTAGGTCTCATTTTTTGCCAGTCATAGCTTTAGCCAGAAATTGCAGAAAACAAGCATCTTTCACCTGGAATGAGATTAATATCTGCTGTACTTAGTGTTAGATGTTCACAGAATCACAGGCAGGGTAAGGCCAGAAGGGAATTCTAGAGGTCATCTGGCCTAACCTCTGCTCGAGCACAGGTTGATCCTAAGACAGGGTCAAATGGCCACAGAAACAAGAATCCTCTTGCCAACACCAGCTCCACAACCAATGCATTATCAGAGACCTTCTCCTCTCTCCATGCTGGCAGGGGGGGAAGAGAACATCTCCTGGGTCCCCATGTTCCTGACTGCCACCCCCAGAGCTCTGTAGTCTGGGTACTCTCCAGGGTTCCCAGCACGGTCATTGGTGCCTACATTTAAGAACATCAAGGAGTGGTAGTCAGGGGTCAGACAAGCTTTGGCAGTCCCCCCAACACCCAGATCCAGGTCCCCAGCACTCAGCAAACTTATGCAGACAGCAGGTCAGGTTGGCAGGCGGTGCCACTGTCCCCTGCAGCAGGGAGTCCCCTGCTGCTGCCACTGCTTCCTCGTGGTGGCCTTGGTAGGTCAGAGTCAGTCGGCCCAGATACCTCACTTGAAAGCATGGCCAGTTTCCTCAGCCTTGAGGGCAATGCGCCCGTGTTGCATCCTCTGTCCTGGCAGGGACAGCTGCTCCAGCACGTGCTGGGCAATATGCCCCATGGCACATCACTATCATACCCAAGAACATTTAGGCTGGTTTGAACTCAGGGAAGGACCCCTTCTTCTGTCCAAACTGCTGACTTTGGGAGCTAATAATATGCCCAACCCTTATTAAGGCTTCTCCACAGCACCAGCTAAAATTGTGCTTGACCCTCCCTTATTGTGGAGTCCCTGCAACAAAGGCTCCCAGCACCCTCAGCCAAGGGCAGCTGGTCAAGGCTTGAGTCTCCATTCCCTGTATCTGCTAGGCCAGACCAATAGCTGTCTCATTACGTGGGCATTCCTATTTGTTTAGGGCTTTTAAATCCCATTAAAGGTAAAAGTTCTTCAAATTATAGTGCTGTTATAGATGCGATCTCTGCGTTACTGATTAGTCTCCTTCCTGAAACCCTCAGAAGACTAATTGCTGCTCACTGCTCTCTGTATGTTCTTCCATGTGTTCACCCCAGATGGCCAATTGATCTAATTTGATATCTGAGGCAGCCATAGCTTTTCGTGGCCTGGCAGATATTAATGATTCACAGTAGCATGATTACAGATCCCTCCTTTCTGGATTGCATTTCAGCTCCAGGGGAAGGCAGACAGATCCTGCTGCCCAGCCCAAGGCAAAGACTGATGTGTGCAGCCACTGACAGCGGGCGCTTTGTCTGCAGGAAGGGGGAAACCATGCTGCTTTTCATTGATGCTACTCTTTCTCATTGTGAGAAGAAAGGGTTCAGATCTTTCAGTAAACACTTGGGTTTAAAAACCAGCTACTTGTGATTGAAGTCTTGGTTTTGATTATATGAGTTTTACATCAGCTTTTAAGTTATAGAGGGTCATTTATGATGAATCCTAGCTGAGGGCTAATGACATTAAAGGATTTTGGTTCTTGATTTTTCTAAAGACTACTCAGATTAGGTAAAATATTTAAATAAAACTTCACAGATGTTTCTTTTCAAAAAGGAAAGCCAGTTGTCTGTTTGTAGAAACATCAATTAGAACTAATGTTGTGTATTACCCACTGTATAAAAACCTTTGCTTCTTTTGCTGCAAAGTGTATTTCTTCCACAGACCAAATTTCCCCCCAAATGCTGCTACAGGTAATGTTCATATCTTTTATCGCTGCTTTAAGTGGCAACTGCATTGGACAGAACCCAAATGTCCTTTGAAACAGATTAAAGTTTAATCGTAGAGGGAAGAATAGAATTAATAAATGCCCAGCTGTGTTTCTTGATCTCTTTTCTGGCTTGTAAGTTAGAAAAAGATAAAAAGAGGCAATCACTCTTTAAGCATATAATTAATTTAAATATTGGAATAACTTAGCATTCATGAATGCATCTCTGTTTTATTTCCTCATTTTACATCTTTGTTTATCTTATTATTAAATGTGCACAGTCTGTTGGTTTCATCTATGTCCAGTGTGTAGCTGAAAAGGAAAGAAAATAATTTTTGTTTTGCCACTAGTAAAACAAATACACTGAAATTTATATGCCTGGTTTTGCTTTTGTGGACAAAGGCAGTTTGATTTTTAAGGAAAATATCAGTGGCTAATGATATCTGGCCTGTTTGATTTACACTGGTGATGATGTCTTCATTAGTCAGAACAAATGATAAATCTCCCCTTGCTGCAGCACACTGTTGTGTTTTCTCAACCAGCCATTTTGATTTTCGGGTTGACAGCCAGTCAGAAAGAATCCATTACGGATGATCAAAGCTCATTTGAGATAGTCTTTGCCTCTAAAATGATGAGTTGAACCGGTCTGAAGTATGAGGAGGGATGTTTGTGCTGTAATCTGCTGGTTGGGGTGCCACCTGATTGTCACTCTGCATGCGGACCCATACCTGGTTCTTCCCTGCGCTGCTGACCTTGACCTCTTTATCCACTTTGCCAAGGCAAGAGAGAAACCCAGGGAGAGCCTGTCCTACAAACCCTGGTGGGGAGGTGAGAGGAGGGTTCACCAGCTCTCCTCAGCACGGTTTGGGAATTACTGTGACTGAGTACCGTTCCCATTTAGCATTTCACATGTACGAAGGCTGGGCACATGATGTGCTTTTATTCATGGACATAGACGCAGCCTCTGTGGTTTTGTTCAGATTGGTCTGGTGGGATACACTGGGAAAAAAACCTTTGGCTGCCTGCATGCCAGTGTGCTCTAGACCTGAAACTATTAGAGATTAATCAGTATCAATAATTACCAAGGAATTCTTCTGTGATTTAAGGTTTGCTAGTTTTGCACTCAGACTTTTCAGATCCAGCTGTAAATGTAACACCATAAACAGTACTTTGTAAATTCACATTTTTTTCTGCATATTATGATGAGGGATCACAGCAATGCTACCCAGCCAAGAATTAGAGTAAGGGCTGCGGTGGGGAGGTAGAAACTCTACAACTGCTCCATGAAATAAAGATGTTAATGCATGGGTCTGACCTGGGGTTTTAACTAGCCTGGGGCTCCCCACACAATCTGCTTGTGGGTTGCCAACCTATCTCATCTTCGAGTAATGTGAGCAATTCTGCTACCTTCAGTTGAGGCTTTTAAGGACACCAAATATAAAAATTCCCCATCAGGATGAATCTCATATATGTGCATAAACATACATACATGTGTGTATGCATATATTGTGTGTATATATATATACATATATATAAAATACATGTACATATATATGTATGCATTTCCCTTAGGAAAAAAACCATCCTCTTGTTGGCCTGTTGGTTAGGTCACACAGTTCCAATTAAAAGACAAGTTCAAGTCCTTGCCCTGAACCAGACATATTGTCCACAGGGTAATGATTTTACATTCCCACAATTTCGCAGTTTTCCTCCCAATGTAAGAACCAGACCAGGTCATTCAGGAAGATGTGGAGGTTTCTGTGCGCAGTGTGCATGCAGAATAAACACTGCTCTCCTCTCAGTACTGCAATATTGTCCTTGTTAGTTCTGCCTCTCTACAAGGAAAGAAAAAATACTCTTTTCTTTTAAACAGCTACATTTTAAACCTTACAGTACCTCACAATATCCTTATAAGAGGGTATAAAGATATTGAGGTTTTTTTAAACCAAATTTAATTTCTTTTTGTTTGTTAGACAACACTACATATCCTTTTCTAACAAGAATAGTGTGATTCCTGGGCAAAAGGTAATTTGAAAACTTTTGCTAGCAGGCTGTGTATGATTTTTTATTGTGGCAGGATGTTTGTGCTGTTTTGTGGCACAAACTTTTAATAGTATTGTTCTCTGTGTGGAATCATTTACAAAATTATTTTTGTAGCTTATACACTTCAGCTGATTCTGGTAAGAAGAATTATAGAAAATTGTATTTATTTCCTCGTGGTAATTGCCCCAATATCAAAATGACATGCTTCCCACTCCCACTCTCCATGTAAAAAAACGGAAACAAACCAAATGAAAAGATGAATTCTCACTTTACAATACCAGTTTTATATTTTCTTAAAGTGTAATCTTTAGTGATGCCAATGGGAAAAAAAGAATACCATTCAGGTTGTTGTTTAAAGTTTTGGTTTTTTTTCACAGAGAGAATAAATATTCTGTATTTACTTCTATCCATCTGCTTTCAGTTTAGGCATTCTGTTTTTTATGTTTCTCACATTCTCAATGGACTTTTAGTATGAGTTTGTTAAGTGCAGGAAGAAATAAATGGTTGATTTGTAAGTAAAATGCTATCCTACAACTTAGATCTGTTATTCCAAACAAAAAAAATTCTTCCTCTCTGACATTGCCAAATTTGTAAAGCCTTATTGCAGAATAGCCTGTATACAGAAAGGTTTGTAAATTGGGCAGTGTGGCAAAACACCATCTTCTGATACTAGCAAAGTCCACAGCAATGTTTTGTTTGTGTAATGGTAATGACTTAATGCAGCAATTGCACTAAGCTTCTCTAGTGGTTTCAGCAAGTCCTAGAGTTTGCAGTTTTCAACCCAGAGTTTTGCAATCTCTGTGAGTTAAACATTTCCACAATAAAATCCTTGATAATATCTGTGCATTAACAACACACGCTCCATCCCAGTGTCAGCTATATGCAAGAGAAGGTGGTATGGCTGGTGAGGGCTGGGCAAAAAGCTTGTCTTTTTCTCTGGAAACTTTAGCAAAGGTAAAAGGATGTTTGACAAAAACCTGCCTTTTCTGAGAAACTGAGTCTTACACTCATAATGTTTTTTTGCCTTTCATTAAATGAAAGTGCTTTTCTGTACCACTGACTGTCTTTGTGATGGACAGCTGGACAAGAGCATTTACATGGCCAGGTGGCACCACAAGAGGCATGCACTGGCTGTGAGTCTTCTCCAATAAGAAAGAGGAGGGCCATAACATAGAGGAGTAGTTATTTGTACAGCAGTCCTGTGCAAGGATCACAAACCTTTTGGGGTGCTGGAATTATCAGTCAACTTATTGAAGAAATCAATCATAAATAAAATATGTGGGTGGACAGCGGAGAGTGGGAATGCTCAGCCAAGGCGTGTAGCAAGGATGAACTGTGATCTCTAAGGAGTCGTGGCATGCTTGCATAAATTTAAGGTTATCATTATCCCAGAGCCTTGACATAAAACAGAAAAGAATTTCAGTGGGGGACCCAGCTTGTTTTCTCTGTTTCAAAATTGTGCAGCTTTGGGCTGTTATATGAAAACTGAAAAGCTCAGGCTTTTCCTTTGAAATGCTGCAGAACAAAGATTTGTAGAGCCTTTCAACTGTAAGTAATAAGGAGAACTTCATTTACTTATTTAAGGTCAAAGGTGATCAGAACAAAAGGACAAATTGTATATACAGGACAAAAATGAGCTAACATGCCTGTTTTTATGAAAAGAGATTAATTCCTTGAATTGCCACAAGCAAAGGAGCAGAGTCAGTCAGCATACAAAAATTTGTATGGGGGTGGTGGAGCTGGTGCTCCAAAAGCAAATAAATACTGTGGAGAATGTTCGTGGCAAGTCCATTATTATCTCTGTGAAAAGAATTAACATTTGGTGATATCCAAGGTTAATGTTTTACAGTAAAGCAAATCTGGGGGATTCACAGCCCTTTCTCATTCACATTCATAGGAGGATATTTCTACTAAATACTTCCAAAAAGAATTAGCCTTTAAAACTTACAGAGGAAATTGAATAAGATTTTCTTCTAAGGCTCCTCAGAGCTTGATCGCACTGATGTGACCAATCTACTATAAATCCAGGGATTGCTAAGGATTTCAATAGTTTTATATTTAATTTTTATTGCAACATTTTGTATATAATTATACATTTTCTTTCTGTGTCTGGGCTCTCTGTCTATGCTGATAAAACCAAAATTTTTTGGGGGGTAAAAATTTGGCAGGGAAGCTGGTGCAGTCTCAATATCTTTGTACGGAATTTGTTTCTTAGATTTGCACTGCCTGTGACCAACCCAGCCTTGCTTGCAGAATTTCAGGGACTCCGACTTGCTATAAAATGTATTACAAGATGGCATATTTCAGTGTGTCTAATTTCTTGTGCCCACCCAGTGATCAGTGAGTTTCTTAAGTCTTGTTGAATCCCCTAAAAGAAGAGTAATGCTACTACTGACACTGTAGGCACCATCCTATTTATGGAATACTATATTCTGGAAAAAAATGCATTTCAGTTGTATACATGTGTACAGACTATTGAAGGGTTATGGTATCTGACATTACTGTGTTACTATAGCACATAAAAAAGCTAAAGGAGGATTTGAACCCCCTTGTGCTTAGCATTTTGCAGCTTCAGAATACAATACTGATTTTCAGCAAAGTTACATTCTAGGTATGCTTCACTCTTAGGCAGAAGGCATTAATATAAATAATGTTATCTGATAGTACTGGCACTAACACTGTCATTTTGCCCAAGTCACAAAGTTCTCATTATGGCTCATCATTCTGAGAAATTCCTTCCCTGTAATTCACATGGGTCCTTTGAAAACATGGTTTTCAACATCTTTGCTTTGAATGGTGAATAAAAGAAGCTGAAATCTTCATCCTTTTCATTAAAGATCTCATTGTTTAGGATTATGTAGGTCAAGGAAAGCTGAAGGCCTGGACTCAGATTGTAGCACTTCATAAAAGAGGTGAAGAGCAAAGTGTTTTGCCTTGTCAGAAAGGACCTGTTTTCCTAAAGCCTCTGGAGGTGCCATTGTGTATGTTACATAACTGCTTATTTAAGGCCTGAATGTTGTTTTAGAACCAAAAACCTGCCCAAAAAGTCTGTTTTATAAGAGGCTGCAAAACTGAATTGTAACTTACATTTTTTGGTTTTTTCTGAAGAACTGTGCTAAGAGAGTTTATGTAATAATAAATTGCTTTCTTATTTTCATCAGGCCTCTCAACAGGAACTAATAATAGATGTAAGAGGTCATTTTGTCCATTTTGTAGAGAATAAAAAGAACTCAGAGCTTCTTGTTCAGTACATTGCACTGTCAAGCACTTTGTACTCCCACATCCTTGTTAAAAACAACCCCATTTTTTAAAAATATGTTTTTGCTTCTTACAGTAACATAAACCTAGAGCAGCTGTAATGACTGGAGTTACTGACATGGTTCCTAGTGGAAAAAAATTCCATCCAATATATTGTTTTGGCCTGATTTCATCAACATATTTGTGGAAAACATTCCAGCGAGTTGCAGTATTTTCTGTTGATTTCGTTAATTTGATTTTATTATTATTATTTATTATATTATGAGATGCTGGACTTGAAAGATTTCAACTTTATTGAAACTTTTTCAACTTTTTTGGTGAGGAAACAATAGCAAGTGCTAAAAATGGTACATGACAGACTGTACCTGTGACTTAAGTGTTCTGTGTGACTCAAATTCTGTGAATAGAGTAGCAGTACTGAAAGCTTGGGGTGGTGCTTCTGTCCTTGTTATCTGTAAATCAGCTTTACATTCCCTCCTTTCACCCAACGTTGCTTTGATCATAGTTGTTAAAGCAACAATTCTGACCTACTCTAATTTTCTAAGTAACTTGAGTAGCTGGTCTCATTGCCACATCTAATGCTCTTAGGAGAGGGAACTTTTGCAGCACCAGGGCTTTGCCTTCCTGTAATTCAAAGGTGTTACTGTGCCTGCAAAAGCATACTTGAGTTATTTTTAAATCAATTATCTTGGGCACACCTAGAAGGTAAATTTGTTAAACAGGGCAGGGTCTACAGACATCCCAGAACGCAGTGTTTAAAGCAATAAACTTCCAGCAAAGTTCATTAGCTTTTGTTTGCAGCATATATTGCAGCAAGGTGTATTGGCCTGGCCAGGCCCGTGCTGAGGCAAGATACCGGTTTCTGGTCTGGTTTATGTGGGCTGATTCGGAGGCGGTGGGTAAGAAAAAAAATTAGGTTTGTCTCGACCTGCTTTTCTGCTATATAAGCAATTTCTGCTTAGCATATGGGTTTAAATGGGTAAAATAGCTCATTTCTGTTGAGATGACTGAAACTGGGTGAAATAAAAAACCCTGTAAATTAAAGAAGTTCAGTATAAGTAATTTTTTTTCACCTTGTTAACTCTGAAAATTATAAATGTAAACCACATTCTTGTCCCAGACATAAATCCAGGTTATAAATCCTCAGAATTCTGTTTCCTTTTGCCCAGCCATAGAAATGATTTCTCTAGTCAAAAATATACATTTTATGAGCAATTTATTTTCTATACAAATATATTTACAGAAAAGCTTTCTGTATTGCAGAAAAATGTTTGCTATATTCAGGAATATTATTTTCTCCTAAACTGAAGAGATGTCTGCAAAAATGGACATTTCAGTATTTAATTTGTTCAATATTTAATTTTTAAAATTTGTCTCAGTATTTAATTTATATTCATTTATCATTCAACACTTCTTTTGGAAAATTAAATTAGTACTTTTTCTAATTTTTTTACTCAATTTTTTATATTTTATTTAAGCTCCAAAACCATTCGAGAGACAATTAGGTGAATTGCTGAATTTTGTTTGTCAGGTTGCTGTAGCTTGACTTGGCCACATAAGCTGCAAATAAAGTTTTTGCAAGTAAAATCCTTTTATATGCGTCTTTCTTGTTTTCAGTTCTTTTTGTTTCTTCCTCTCTAAATTCCTCTCTGTAAACCAGAAACCCTGGGACAGACCAACTTGTGTCTAGTTGATCTCAGTTCTTCCATAAACTAGCTAAATACTTTTAACTCAAATTCTTGTGTATAAATTAGAGATGTACTGTTTTCTCATATCTGAGGCACAGTGAGGGTATATTCTATGCACCTTCAAAGTCTGCCAGAGTTGGAGACATATAAATGTTGAAAACAAGAGAGGGTAAAAGAGAGTAAGCACCACCACAGTGTAGGTTTGGGATTACCTTTTGTAGAGTTAATGAGGTCCATTGATTCCTGATGGAATGCCTCCAGGCAGTAAAGGCACCTCCCTGATTTCTACAGATGCTACTGAGGTGAGATCAGTGGCAACCATTGCCAGAAATTCAGGTGAAAGTACAAACACACTAGTTCATTACAGATCGTTCCCCCTGGCAAACTTACACCGCATTACCTAATTACCCACTTTCTTTATGTTCTACCACGACTGTGTAAGCCTATAATATTTAAAAACCAAATAGAAACTCAACAAACTTATAAGTACAGATAATAATTATATTATAATCACTCATATATTATCTTGCCAAAAAAAAAAAGCGGGGTTTACTTTCCCTTCAATCTTTGGATTGTTGCCTTGTGGAAATATGTACAAACCTCAGTTATCAATCATTCATTCTGAAGCTAATATTTTGAAAGAGCAAAATGTAACTGTGGTCATTGCTTTGAAATTGTTACAGTTTGCAGCTGACAGGTTTTATGACAGATAACCACATTTTAATACATCATTGTATGTAGGAGAATAAACAAAGTTATAAAGTTATTCAGCACTTTGATTTCTGTGCTGTTGGAAGATCAGTCTGTCACTCTGTGGGGTGTTTTTATGTGAGGATCAGCATTAAATTCTTATACCTTGCTGACCTTTGACTGTTAAAGACTTGTGTGTCTTTCATCAGTAAGGACATGGTACAATTTAAAAGGTGTTTCATACCATCCAGACTAAAAAAAAACCGAAAACAAAATGTCAAAAATGAAGCAACTCTCGTTTTTTTTAATTTAAAGGTAATTTGTTAATTGGGAAAAATTAGGGAAACAGCCAAATTAAATCTCTTAACTAAAAATAATGAAAAGCTGGGAACACAGTGATTGGAGACCCTCTTTGCCTAACCGGCTTCCAGCCCAGGGCAGAAACCAGCAGCGCTGTGGGTTGCCTTGGCTAATCCAGAGCAAAATTCGAAAATCAAATCTCTAGATAGAGCTATAGGCCCACTGACCACAGCCCTGGACTTTGCTCCAGCTAATCTGAGGCAAAAGGCAGCTCCTCACCTTGTGCAGCGGGTTTTATACTCCATTGGCCCCTCCCCAGACTGCCCACTGTCCGCCTCCATGGCATGCCTGCCATTGGGAGGTCCTGGAATGATGTAAGATCTGTTCTCCAATGGCTCGTTGTCAGCAAGGGGAGTGATGTCATTCGTTCCAATGGCGGGAAAAGTCATCATTAAAATTCTGCATTGTCATGGAGCCCAGTTGCAGACCAAGGGTTGACTCCTAAAAATAGTTTCTTAACTGTGAGGGGTGAGGAGCCGGTCCTTTCAGAGCACAGAGCAACTCAATAGAAATCAAAAGACTTTTCAATAAAACTATAAACTCTTTACTCTGGTTTGGAATTAATTGGTGATACATAACATTTAAACAATAGAAAGCGTCAGTCACAACTCTTTTCAGCTTCAGAAACTCACTAACAACTTCATTACTATTTGAACAATCATAATACGAATTAACCACTTTTGAAATCTTGTTTTCTCAATCCAATAATCACTCAACTTGGACATTAGTCAGAAAGGTATTTCTAAACCTTATAATGCAAATTATAATGGGGAACTTTATTGAAACAAGGGGAAATAACAGGGGACAAGATAGAACTTCTTAATTAAAGAATGCTTTAACAATTAACTTCATTAACACTTTAACAACCTCTAACTTAATCACTGAATTTTAAATATGCAAAAGCCAATATTGCCATTTTATGCACGACACAAAACAAAAAAGGAAATTATGGATGAACTTTATGTGTATTAGAAAAAGAAATAATACACTTTATGATGGTGGAAATCACGTTATATGAAAAGCAAAGAGTAAATTAAGTATTATTTTATACCTAAGTAAGAGGAAATACTGAATGACCTGTCAGAAAATGTTGCTTTTCAAAGTTTTTCCCAGCTTCAGGCACTCAAAACTTCATTCAAAACTGCAGTGCCAAGACATATGCTTTTGATATGTCATCTAGCAAGTTTCATGTTCCAAGTTTGCCAGCTGCTATTAGTTCCATAGTTGAAACATTGCTGTGAACTATGAAATATTTATCTGAACATTTAAAATGTAGCATACTGCTTGCTGACTGTATTTACAATATCGGATCACAAGAGCCAGGAACCATTGCTAGTTTCCAGAAAATGAATTGTTTATGAAGTATGATTCAAATTATAAGGTGCTAAAATTGTGCTACAGCCAAAACCAAACAAAAAATTTGTATTGAGCAGTATAGAAGTAGTTTTTTTACCAGGCGGAGAGCAATCTCTAAAAACCTCAAGCAGACATTTCGATAGACCAAAGCTTTTATCAGTTGTGGTAAGGAGCATAGTAAGTAGGTAGAGATGACGTATTTTTTAGTCATCAGGGTACTGCTGATATCCTCAAACATAAAAAATGAATTAAAACCTCAGTTCATACCTCCAGATACAGACAAAAGGGAATAATTTTCTAAGATTTTTTTCTTTTCCCTGGGACTGTTGACAGTTCATCCCAAACAATGGACATTGAATGAAGTATGACAAGAATGTTGACCCTTTTCTCTCCGTGATCGAGTTACTTTTGGTAGGTCTTTCATCATGGAAGAGATGGGAAGAAGCTCTCCACTCACTGAAAGACTATGATAAAATTGTACCCAGAGCTCTTCTTTTTTCACATTTCAATCCATTTCTTTCTATTCCTATATTTGCCACTTGCTCACTCTATGATCTCCAGGAAATATGCTCTTCCTTCTTTCTCTCTTCTAGTTTTCCACATGGATGCTAAGATCACCCTTCACATACTGAGATCTACTGATAGAAAATGTTATACTGACCAATGTCTTCATACTTACAAGCAAATCTCTCTAAATGTACAAGGCTTCTACAGAAACACAAATAAGAAAATATACAGAAACAAGTCCCTGAACTGACCAGCTAGTCATAGTATTTAAAGACTCTCATAACACTGTCCAGGCAAAACTGATTTGAGTGGCACTATCCCAGAAGTGTATTTGTCATGGTTGCATTTCATGCGAAAGATTAACTCAAATTAAACTGTTTTCCCTTTATGCTGTCACTGAATTATAAATACTTTTGTGGGGGTAATAGAGAGTATTCACTACATGGTTACGGGAATGAAACTTGTGTCTTGCTTGAATTAAATTCATTAAAAATACTAAAAAACATCGGTTGGGGCTGGGGACTTTTTTAATGTATTTTGTATCAAAGTTTTTCTTATCAAGTTCATGTTATGATACACTGGAAACCGATTTTGGACCTGCTGTCTTGTGACATGATTAAAACATTCTCTTGTAACTTGTAAATTTACATTTGTCAACATCACAAAATCAATATACATTTAAACACATCTAGTGTTACACAGCCACTAGGGTCCCCTGGCTAAAATGACATCACTGGCAGAGTTCAGGTCTGACAGATTTCCCTTCTGTGCTGGGATTTGGCTTCTATATTATATAAGACTCTGGGAAGTAAAATTTTCATTCACCTCTGTAAGTTCTAGAAATTGTCAGAGTTTTCTCAAAAAATTAAGTAAGGAACGTGTATCAGTGCTTTATAGAGCAGTGTAATGTCTCCATCAGCTATTGAAATGCATTTGAGTAACAACTATATTTTTGATAGAGAGCAGAAAAGATATACAACTTCTGCAATATCATCGAACCAAAATGAACGCTTCAAATCAGAAAGTGCAGCAGGTTAATTTCAAAGGTGTGTTTTTATCTTAGCAGCAAATAGCCTATAAGTCTGTATCAGGCATATATAAATGCATTGAAATTGGGTCAGTGCTAAACTGTAGATCACAGCAGCTGAGCAGCTTTGACACTGACTGGTAGCAGAGAGAAAAAGAACAGGATGAGAGCTGAAGATATAGTGAGCCTTGCAACTTCAGTGGGTAGCATAGCAAATGGAGAAATGCTGGAGAAATATCCCCTTGTGGACTTCATAGAACTGGAAATATATTTAGTCTACAACACAGCTTTTATGCCCATCTTGCAAAATTTTTCAATTTGGTGTTGCTCCAGGTTAAAAAACATACCAGATGAAAAATGTGAATTGGAATCATTTGCCATCAGTTCTTAATGTAATGACTGATTTCCCACTCTGTATTCAGCAAGCTGCAGGCAACGGGTTTGAAGTGAATCCAGGTGGAAGTAAGCCAGACATGTTAAATTTAAGACCTCTATTTCACAACTCCCTACAGAAATTGAGCAAATAATGTAGCTGAAGTGCTTTCTACACACTGTGTAACCCAACTCTTCTGGCATTCTGATTAATTCCTTGCCCTTTTCTGCTGTACACACTGTTAAAAAGTACACTAAGAGGAGGAAGAAATTGTAATAAGATCTATCAAACTTTAGACGTAAAATGTTCTTGTATTATTTTTAAATTTACATATAAACAGCAGGAATAGACAGAAGTACATATAGTGATGTGGTAAGCAGACAGGATTTTCAACTTAATTGCTATTTTCGCACATATTGTCTGGTTAGTGCCAGCAGCAATGAAAATGTATAGTAGCAATTCAGTGCCCAGAGTTAGGTATGCTCTCTTCCATTTAACTTGGGGTCCAGGCTTAATACATAATCTTCCTCCCAGAATCAACTTTCTGAGTATTGTGCAGTGGTAAGGCTTTGACTTTTTAAAGGCATAAATAATGAGATGATTTTCATCCAATTTTTAGCCTCTTATAGTGCACTTTAATGCAGTAGAAGCTTCCAATGAGAAACGCAATGCCAGATTGGCATATTGGATTTTCTGGATGCCAACAGAAATCTCATTCTAGCTGGATGGAACTAAAGCATTAAATAGATAATTTTATTTCACATGGAAACACTTTAATGATCATTTCTGCACTATCTGTCTTTCTATTCAGATTTTAATAAAAATTTGCACTCTATTGGTCGAGAGTATAGAAGATGTTGCTAATGAATTCTAAATTAACATATGGAATCTAAGTTGAACATAACAAAACAAAAAAAAAACCAAACTCAAACCAGAAAATAACCAAGCCCTGATGGAGAGAACTAAGGATATATTGATTCCTTATGATGTTGGATGGGTGGGGTTGAGGAATTTGTAGATATCAAAAAGGCTTAGAACCAAGATTTTCTGGGAGTTTAAAGCATGAAACAGAAATAGGCTATTACCAATATGTTGGCACCTGAAACCTACATACTTCAAAATTACCTGTATCAATTTGTTCTAGCTTAGTAGCTGTCTCTTTGTGTGTTTGACAGCTGTCTGTTACAAACAGGGTAAGGTAGGTGTTTGGCAAGGTAGGACAGGCTTGGACTCCTAGCATCTGAAACCATGGAGGATCTAGCATATCCACCTGGTGTGGGCACACAAGCAGAGGCACAGATGTGTGATTGTGAGAACTCACTAGAGTTTCTTGTTCACTTTGGGTTTAAGCATCCTTGTTTCTCCCTGTTAAGGACAACACAGGCAACAATAATTTCTCTTGTTCAACTAATCTTCCTAATACGTAAATTTGCAATATTGAAAAAAGTTCTTTTAATAATTATGTACGTAGAGAAAAACGACACCATTTTTTGTGGGTGTTTTGATGGTTTCTTTCGCAATGCGTACATCTGTGTTTTGTGCTCTGTGATTGAGGAAAAATATCCAGGAGAAGCAAAGATTCTACCATGTAAAAGACTGCAATTTAAATTAATATGTGAAACATGAATGTATACTCATAAATTGAAAAATAGAAAAAATTCTATTTGATCTGACACTTCTGTTTTATGGAAATTATGACTACTTGCGTTCGATCAATGGAGTACTATGAAGAAATATAAACTTGCACACTGAATACACTCAAGTAAATTACTACTTCTCAGTTATTGCCCCACTACAAAAAAAAAACCCTTTCTATATATAAGGTTTTTTTGTGGCAAATGGCTTGTCAAATTTCTGCCACAATAATGTAAGCTCCATTTAATAACCAGAAAGGTAATGCAGAGCATATACAAGAAATGCTTAATATTTTCTCTGTAATCCTTCGTTTTGTGCATTTGAGTCTTGTAAAGATTATTTTGCTTTCCCCAGCAGCCTCAGAAGCTGGTGATTTTGTAATCTGGTCAGTGAACTGTGAATAAGTAAGAAAGAGAATAATATGATGGGCATCAATAGAAACCTAGTCACTGAGGCAGAGACATTTACATACGCTGGTGCTTTTATTTATTTGTTGCTTGTTTTGTTTTGGTTTGTGATGAAGGTTTTTTGCTTGTTTGGGTTTTTTGTTTGTTTGTTTCTTTTTCAACAGACCACACTAGTTACCAGTAAAAAGGCATTTTTCAGGTTAGCTCCTTGGGTTAAAAATAAGTTGTTATTGAGACATACCACTGTGCAAAAAATCCTTTACATCCTTTAACTTCCTTAAGAAATCTCCTCTTTCCCTCTTATTCATGTGTAGTTAGGGATTTTGTCGTGTTGCTCAAATTATTTACTATTTCTATTACTATGTTTGTTCTTATTCAAATATACTTTTCAACTACTTTATATAAATTCAGCTTAGCAATTTGTTTGTCTTTTCATCATTTTTTCCCCAGCCTCTACAGTTCCTGTCCATTTCATTCCTGTCCATCTCAAAGGAGATCTGCCGATCTGTTACTGATAATGTCACCTTAGGAACCAGTGTCCCTTACTCCAGAGTTACTTGTCTGGAAAGCAGGAAAAATAGTGCTGCAGGTGTAAGCTGGCCCCCTGCCCACGCCAGTCCTGATAGCTTCATAAATCTTGACCCTGCCATAGCTCCACAATTACATTTCATGACACAAAGCCAAGCAGTGTTATTCACTCAGTGCCGTAATTTACATTTCCCAAGACAAAAGAACATGCAGATACTGTTTAAGAGCTCTCTTTGCTTTTACATTTGTCCAAGGGTTAGTTTTAGGTCATGTACAAGAAACCTGGCAAAGGGGATGGTGCTGAGTAAACTTTAAAATGAATTTAAACTATATAAAGATTAAGGAAAATGCAAGACTCAAGCTCTCATTGTTCTCATGCCAGCTGAAACTATAGATCAGTGCATTTTCTATATCAGAAATGAGCAGCTGCTCAATCTTTTGTGGAACAGAAAATAACTGTTCTGTTTTTTGGCTGTGTTTGATGAGACAAACTTTCCCTCCGTACACACCCTTGGTACAAGTTTCGTGCTAAGAACACCTTAAATAAAGATGGAACTTGAAACACCCAGAGAAAAGTACGCTGCTGCCTTGTGCCACCAGGCATCATAACAGGACTGGTATTTATGTCTCCTGACTCTGGACATCTACACTGCCTCTATGTGTTTCTGCACTGCAGCTCTGTCTGTCTCCATAAACAATAGGAGAAAATAAGCACAACGAGGCCATGACTCACATCTGCCATAGATGACTATTCAGGATGAGATGAGTTGTGCCCAAAAGTGTTTGTTCATCTATTATCTTCACTAGAGGAAGTCTAGGGAATTACTACAGAATGAAATGACTACACTGGAGGTGTCTAATGTTAGGTGATCTGAATGTCACCCTGTTCTGTGTAAACCAAATGTGATAAGGTTTCCAGTGGGAACATTTAGTGCTGTAAAAATGATCGTAGAAGTATTAAAACCAATTTTTTTCAGAACTCAGAAGAGTTTATGGTTATTATTTATGGTCATGCTGTATGTTAGAACTAGCATTTCACAGGTTTGTGTTACCACAGCTACTGGGGCCCTACATATGTGATGGGATTTTCCTCTGCTAAGCTCTCTGTTAAGATGCATAGCGTGAATTTGGTCTACAGCCAGTTCACCATCTGGTCTACATAGGAGACTGGGAGCAAAAATCAATAAGGAAATGACACTGTTAAAAATAGCAGTTAATGGATCAGATGCACCAATGGGATGAGCATTATTCATCTTATGTTAGGGAAAGGACACTGGTAGAAATTGTTTGAAAGATTTAAAGGTAGTTCTGTGAGTTTTACTAGAAATTCCTCCCAAGCATAAAGAGGATCCTGGGAGTGAGCCTGAAGCTTCATGTTTGAAAATTCACCACCTGAAGGAAACAATCATAAGCTGGAGGTGAGCTTCAAACTCTTGAAGCTGAATGTCAGTTAATATTTAAATAAGGTGAGGAAAAGCTGAGAAAAACTTCAAGAAGTCACATCATGGTAGAAGAGGGAGAGGCTATGCTGCAAGGGGATGCATTGCTTGTCTCATTCAGTGAGACAGGTAAATAATCTCTGTAAGCATCAGTGTTTTGTACACATTGAAGCACTGATGTTCCTTTATTCAATTCCAAACAAAAGAAAGTTGTGAATATGAAGGCAATAGATAATCATCTGGAAAAAAAAATTGTCTTGGGTAGGTGTGGAAGGGCAGGTGCTCTGCAGTAGAACTTCAACATATTCCGTATCCTTGACATTTGAAAACTAGAAGCAAGCCAAGTTAAAGATGACATCTTTGGGATATGAATATATATTCCCTTATCCGCAGTAAATGAGTAAGAAGGTAGCCTCAAATACCTCAGGAAGTAGATGTTACAATTTTGACCTTAATTTGACAGTTATCCACAGGAGCTCAGAGAGACATGCTGAGAGCTTAGTTTGGAAAAGAGTTAGGTCTGGAACAAAAGGGTAGATTTGTGGCTCTTTGGCTCAGAGATAGTAGATGAATGTCCAAAGAAGAAGGTGGATGTGGGGATCAGAGAGATAGGAGACTGGAATGCTGGGGAGTCCCAAGGTGAAATTAAGATAGGGGAATAGAAGAACACTTAAAAGTCCAAAACCGAAGGAATGGAAGGAGAGCAGGAGGCACCTGTTTAAGGACATGGCTGCACCTGTTTAGGATCTCTCCATGTAGGAGGAAAATTGAAAAAAAAAGTAAAATAAACAAATTTGACACATTTTTAATATAACCCCCATCACAAGATTTCTTATTTTTCTCACAATATTTACCATAGGTATAAACAAGCCTTTAGGTCCTGAAAATCTGCAAAAAATTAAAAGCATATCTAGGAATGTTTTCAGCTTTGAGAAGGACCTGATAGCAAAGGGAGTGATCACAACTGTCTGCAACATGGGGGATTGGGCTAGGTATTTCTTAAACCAGGTCTTTTCAGGCCCTATGTGCCATATGAACATGTGGGAGAATGTGTTACTTCTTAGTCCTATTGTCAGTTCAGGCAGTGAAGTGCTTCAAGGAGAAAATTTGTGTTTTGTATAGAATTGACCCCTTTTTTTATTCTGCAATCGTTGACCATATATCTGATGAGGATTGGTTTTGAAATGCATCCCAGCTCCAGCTGAATGGAATGTGGACAGGACAAGGGCCCTCCAGGGTTAAAATGAGATAAATGTCTATTTGAGTGAATATCCTCAAATGTTTGGAATGCAGAGGATACCATGCAGAAACAAATAAAGCCATTGCATTCATTGTTAACAGAATTAGGCATCACAGATGTTTCTGTAATGCACAGATTTCTGCATTCTCAAAGAAGCTTTTCAGCTGTCCTTGCAATTTTAAGACTAAAATATTCTATTAAAAGAACCCATGAAAATAAATGAAACATATCATTATTTTTACAATGGATAAATTGTTGATTTGTCAAACCACAGAGAAAGGAACTCTAAGTTATAATTCTCTTTCCAATTTAAGAATCTGTTTAAAGAAGTAATTAGAAAACTACAAGCCTATCCCGTCTCTCATTGCCTTCCTGAAGCTTCTTTTATGGACCCATTTTTCTCTGGTATTTTTGGATAATTTTTTTTGATCTTCCTATGCTTTATCATAGTGATAATTTGAAGCTGAAAAAGAAAGTTTAGGGGGGTTAGTTTAACAGTTCTCTAGAAATGTGAGGACATAGTAGGCTAGTCCAAATTTCCTGAAGCTTGGATGTGCCAGACTTTTACAGCTGCATTCTTCTTTATCAATCTGTAAAAACCCTTTAGTACTATCTTTCAGCAAAGCTGTGAATTATTTATCCCTTTGGATTTGGATGTTTTTACAAATGTCAATGTAGCTGCAGTGTGCAATGAAGCCAATCATTTAGCTGCCCCCTCCATTATGTGGAATAATAGTGCATCTTCTGTGTGGACACTATTGATACTGAAGTGAATGAGCCATGAAATCAAGGTGTGAATCGTTGTACAAATCTCTGCCTCCCTTCCCCCTTCAAATTTTAGAAATTTTCTTGGATCCAGATTGTTGGTAAAAAAATTTATAACACTTGCATAATCTCACAACTTGTTCCTCAGTATTTTATTACCCCTTAGTTATGAGAGATAGAGTTCATGTCTATGTTAGACTTTGTAGAAGGCAACCTTGACCCAAACTGAAGTCTGACAAATGGCACTTCTAAACTCATATTACGCATGCTCTCACATTCTGTCATTTTGTATGGTTTAACAACAGAATAAGTGAGTTTTCTAAGTCAATATTGTATTTTTCAACCATTGTCTTTGAAGAAAACAAGAAAAATAGGAAAGAAATGTGGTTCTCTTCTTCCCTCAGGAGTATCATATCTTGGGTTTTTTTAGTTACACATGAGTTTTAGGTTTCCATCACGAGATGTCTCTTGCCTTGGGGGCAGGAGGGAGATGTAGCCTAAAATGAATCTAAAAAGCATTTGAAAACAAAGAAAAAAGGAGTGTGTAATGATGAGGAACTCCAGTGTGGTACCAGATATAATATTTCTGGTAAACTTTTTCTCTCTCTTGTAAGGCCTTAGTGCAAATGTACACATCATTTGTCAAAATAACACAAATTTCCTGCTACTGGAATATAAAAATACCTTACATTCTTCTTACTAAACTAGTAATTTCTATCATTTTTGTGGATTATAGTCACTGACTAGTACTAGAAAATCTGACCAGGCTATCATTTGCTTACTTTTGGGGGCCGTCCAGTGTGTTCGTCGAACTCCTCCTACACCCACTGCAGGACAAAAGACACTGTAAAAGCAGTCATTGAGATGGAAAAACCTGACTCAAATGTGTGACCACAGTGCTTCCGGCAATCCCAAGTCAACACTAATACTGGGTCTATCTGCTGATTTTACAGTGTAGCTTCCGCAGGATGGGTAAGGGATACGTCCACCTGTCTCAGGGCAGGATGATATGCTCAGGTGTAGGATTTATAGTTAACATTTCCTTTTGTCATGAAGTAGTTTTTAGTGTCCTGCTTTTTCGTTCTCTCTTAATAAAATACTTTTAGCCAGGTGTGCTGCAGCAAACCACATGCTGGGGGGCAGCAAGAGGAGCAGTACCATTTTCTTTTGATTAAAAACTATTGTTTTCATTATATTGATAGTAATTTAGTCTTTCTGGTAGTCTCTTGAAAAAACAAGTGTTGCTCTTGAATTCTACTTTCAGAAAATAGCTTCTAGAATACATGCCAGAAGCAACAGGATCCATAATTCTGATTAAAGAGGTCAGTGTTTTTTATCCCTTAGCTTAGCACAAAATCACTTTTAGGATACCTGTGCCAGGCCAAACTCTTTCTAGTTGGCTCCGTTTTTGTTGTTGTCCTCTCCTGCTGCTGGGATTATTGAAAAACACCTTTCTGACTTTTTTGAATAAATTAGGATTTTATTTCTTTTTCTTCAGTTCTTTCTGTAGTGTCAACTGTCTATGAAATCTGTTTACAAACACCTCTCTTGTTGCTGTTATGTTCAAGTTAAGGTGGAGGTCGTGGTTTAGGCATTTGCAATTCTTAGGAGTGAAGTGCCATAAAAGCTTTGTAGAAGCCACAAGAATCACTGTCACTCAAAGAGAATACTTGCCATGTCCCAAATTACCTACCTTGCCTTCTTAAAAACTCTTCCTCTGTCCTCTTTTGGGATTTTCTTTGCAGATATATATTAAATAAGAGGCCTTTTGATGTACTTGGGTAAGTTATTGCTTTCTATTTATTTCTCTCTATTTATTCTCTCATATTCCTAAGAGAGCTCCACATCCCTGCACTTGTATGTGTGGAGCACTTAGAGGCTTGGTTTGAGGACCTGATGTGACCTCAAAATAACTTTGTCTAAAGTGACCTGGTCTGCAATGCGACCCCACAGCATTTTGCATGAAAGAATGGCTTCGCCTTTGAATGCCATATAAATCAAATTATGTGCTCAACACTACTGCTTGCCAACATTTAGGGGAACCCATTTCCAGGTTGGGATAGGACTTAATGTACCAGGAATTAGATTGATGTGCACAGAACCTTTTTTGTTTACACTTACCTAGTAGGACATTCTCCTTCTCTACTGCCAGCCGCCCTTTTCTGCCAAAAGCTAAATGATGCAAAAATAAAAGTTCCTAAAACTATAACAAACAAAAAGGGGGACAAAAGCATGAAGGTCTCCATTGTTTTTACTGTCTTGTAGCATTTGGATTTCTTTTGCACCATTGGAAATATCCAGGATATTATTTGCTTTTTAAAAAATCTCTTCTTTACTTTACTTACCCTTTTCTTTACTTACTATAAAATATGACTGATTTAAAACAAACAAACAAATCTTGAAGCATTTACTTACTTGGCCTTTTTTTTTGCTGGCCTGGTCTTGCTCACAGATCCTTTGGACTGAATGAGAAAATTACCACTAATTTACTAGGAACTAGGCTTTCAGTCATTCACCAAAAGCAGAGAACTGCCAGAAAGATTTACAGATTTGTTACTAAGTCCTTTGAGTATAGAACTGATTCAATTAAAGAAATCTATGTGTGATTCAACACTTCTCTGTTTATGCTCAACAGCAGTTCTGCTCAGAGGTGGAAGAATTACACAGATTTCATCAGCTCTAGCAGAATGAGCATAGATAATTCCTACTGTTAGCATTATGATAAAAAACTGTTCCAGTGTGTTTGATGTCCATTTTTTCCTATGGCCTCTTGAAGTTTTTCCACTTTGATAGTTCCCATGTAGAAGGTAGGTTCTTTATGACATGAACCTTGTGCGTAAGTCTAGTCACTTCTCTTTCATTATACTCTTCCCAAACTATTCAATTTTTTTGCCAAGAAGTTTTCATTTGGAAAAAAAGTTCCTCTTTAACCTTCATGCCCTTATAGATACTTTAAGTACTTTTCTTACAACAAAAGGCTTTAATGTACAGTAATATACCAGCAAACTGTAAAGCATTTGACCTGTGATGGAGAAATGGTGTTTGAAAGTATCTTTAAATACACTAAACAAGAAAAAAATACGTGACAAAAAATTCCATAAACCTTTGAACTGTAGGCTTTCTTTTGGGAACTTTGGTCTCTTAACATGAAAGAGGAGATCAGACTGTACATATGTGTAACTAATAAACAATTGATTCCCCAAAATACTACTGAAGATTTTTCTCTTACAGAAAATAAGTGCAGAGTTTAACGGATGTATTCTTGGAAAGACTACTATATTTATATACATAAATACTATTTCACAGTTTTAAGTATAAATCACATAGTAAGCATGTAGATTGCGGTAATATTAACTACTGTATTTCTAATACATTTGTCATGACAGAAACAATATTAGAATTTATTTTTCTATGGGAATTGGTGTACAATGCTAAGGAAAAAGACGTTATATTGCTCTATCAGCAACTAAGATTATTTTGAAATTGTCTATACTTACCCCAAGAGTTTATGTTGACATCTTTAATATGATCATGTAGCATCCATGATCACATCTTACAAACAAGGCAATAAAAAAGTACAGTGTTTTAGCTGGTGTTCTTTCTACGACTAATTGCATTACAAACACAGTTTTTAAATTCATCTGTTTAGCTAACGAAAGCAAGAGGGTTTTTTTCTCCAGCTGTGGTAGATGCAGGCTTTTCCCTTGTAGTTGCCTGCAGATTTTATGGTTCTAATCAAACCACAGCAAAGTTTTATAGCATCCTACTACACTCAGAACATCTGAGGCTGCTGGAAGCTCCAGACTGCTAAGTCTCCTAAGACAGGGGCAGGCTGTGGTGTGGTCTTTGGTCCTGGACGAAGAGTGAGTGGTGAAGCTTGCAAACTGTACCAGATGTAGCCCAGCAATCAGCTCATCACTGCCAGGGCAACCACGCTCATGGAGCAGGGAGAAGCTTTTCTTCAGCTGCTCCAGTGGGAATGGGGAAGGGACTATAAAAATAAATGGGTTGCTGAAGAAGGAGCAGTAAAGTAGGATCTTTCTAGCTAATAACAAACATGATCTCACTCCTCACACAAGCGATATGATGAGACCTGCCCTCCCCACCGCCTTACACTCATTGACCTTGGCATGGGTTTTAGCTCAGATTACCGACAGTGGTGACATATCTCACTAGAAATCCTCAATCTCACATTTAAAAGACCAAACAGATGCAATTTGCTAGAGAGAAATGTGAACCAAAATAAGGATGAAAGCCTGAAGACTGGAAATATTAAGTCAAGGAAGTAAAAACAGGAAAGAAAGAGGAGAAGGTTTTGCTTTTATGAGCAGCCCTACTCGCGTAACTAAAAATTCAGTGAGAAGTGCCAACACAGTGAGCTACTCCTAGTCATGTACTTTTGCTTATTTTTCAGAACTAGACAAGAGTACCTAGTCTCAGTGCTAACAAAAAATCAATACCAATAAATTGACAGAAAGGAGGACATTTTGTTTCTAGTTCACTTGTGTAAGAAGTTTCATTTCTTATTTTTGTTCATCCATTAATGCATGGGTATTTTACTGAGAGCTGAAACCAATCATAAACTGGTTATTAACATGGCCAAAAGGGGGCTACGACACACATGTGAATAAAGACATTACTGCTTCAGCTACAAACCTGTGGTTTGAAGATTGAAAACAAACTCAGGAGGGATTTGATGGTTGTGCGCAAATCCTCAGGGTTGCTTGATCATAGTGCTTTAAAGATCTCATTTCCAGATTTGTCAGCTCGGAAGGAAAGAGATACCTTAGCTCTGATCAAAAGGGAACTACCGTGTTGCCAGAGCTATTTCTAAGGATAAGAGCCCCCAAAGGCAAGGAAGTGTATTAGATCATGGAGTTTTGGACAGCCTGTTTTAAGCCAGTATTACATTCTTGCCAAGAAATACTATATATTTGATAGGATTTGTTTAAAGACCACAAGATGGTGCTCATTCAGGTGTTGATGCAAATATGTTGGAGACCGTACAGAAAGTTCTTTAAGGACTGAGAAGTCTATGAGAAAATATTGAGACGTTTGATACTGGCTTCAATAAACAGGATCATGGAAGGATCTTTAAGGCCTGTTGCAAATGCCAAAACCCTCCAGACCAAATAAAGACAAAAATATTATTGTTTCTAGTCCAGGAAATATAGATTTCTAAAGCAAATATGAATTAACTTATTTTCAGAAGGAGACTACTATCATCAATATAGTCAGTAGCATCCAAATATTTTTTATGTTTGATGTGTTTCCATCATGAATGGAAGGTGCCATGCCACAGCCTACTCCTGCTGGCATTTCTGGAGGTGATGGTTTTGCTTACTAACGTGCATAATCTAAGATGTACATGCCAAGAAACACTGGACCTGCTGGGCAGTTCTGCACTGCCTTTCTGTCGATGCTCAGTAAATTCAATACTTTCAGGAAAGGGTACACTTCATTGTTAGTGATTTACTGGTTTCTGTGCAATATAAACAGTATATGTGTAATAGATTTATCTGGATATGTGCTGTGCAGGTAAAAGAAAGTCTGAGATGTGCTGAGAGATGGTGGTTATACTTATCTATTGCCATTTCTCAAAATCTCCCACTCCTGATAGGAAAGATGGCAGTGAGAGAAGGCCCGAGTGTAGAAAGTGTTTCCATGTGATTTTCACTATTCTGAAACAGTAGTCTTATAGCAAATTTTACTGACCTCTCAAGTAGGTTTTTTTTGAATGTGGCAAGTATTTAGAAAAGTTAGGTACAATTTAGTGATTAACTTGTTATGAGTACTTGCACATGGCCATCTGGAGGGACCTGGACAGGCTTGAGAGGTAGGTCTGTGTGAAAATCATGAAGTTCAGCATGGCCAAGTACAAGATCCTGCATCTAGGTTGGGGCAATCCCTAGCATAAATACCAGCTGGGTGGGGAATGGATTTAGAGCAGCCCTGGGGAGAAACACTTGGTGATGTTTGTGGATGAAAAGCTCTACATGACGAGGCAAGGCACTCTTGCAGTCCAAAAGACCAAGCATGTTCTGGGCTGCATTAAAGCAGCAGGACCAGCAGGTCAAGGGGGTGATTCTACCCCTCTGCTCCGCTCTTGTAAGACTCCACCTGGAAAACTGCATCCAGCTCTGGGATCTCCAGAA
The DNA here is from genome assembly GCA_013397115.1 of Edolisoma coerulescens. Taxonomy (NCBI): domain Eukaryota; kingdom Metazoa; phylum Chordata; class Aves; order Passeriformes; family Campephagidae; genus Edolisoma; species Edolisoma coerulescens. Next base: position 84,366 of record VWZW01000819.1, on the reverse strand, counting down.
CAAGAAAGATGTAGACTAGATGAAACAAGTCCAGAGTAGATCAACAAAGATGATANCAGCTGGGTGGGGAATGGATTTAGAGCAGCCCTGGGGAGAAACACTTGGTGATGTTTGTGGATGAAAAGCTCTACATGACGAGGCAAGGCACTCTTGCAGTCCAAAAGACCAAGCATGTTCTGGGCTGCATTAAAGCAGCAGGACCAGCAGGTCAAGGGGGTGATTCTACCCCTCTGCTCCGCTCTTGTAAGACTCCACCTGGAAAACTGCATCCAGCTCTGGGATCTCCAGAACAAGAAAGATGTAGACTAGATGAAACAAGTCCAGAGTAGATCAACAAAGATGATAAGGGAGATGGAGCACCTCTCCTATGAAGACAGGCTGAGAGAGCTGGGGGCTATTCATCCTGGAGAAGAGAAAGGTCCAAGGAGGTCTTGGAGCACCTTCCAGTACCTTAAGGGAGCTACAAGAAATCTGAAGAGGGACTTTTTATAAGGGCATATTTGACAGGATTACGGGAATGGCTTTAAGCTGAATGAGGGTAGGTTTAGATTATATTAGGAAGAAATTCTTTGCTGTGAGGGTGGTGATGCACTGGAACAGGTTGCCCAGAGGAACTGTGGATGCCCCATCCCTGGCCAGGTGGGTTGGAGTTCAGAACAGCTAGGTCTAGTGTAAGGTGTCCTTGCCCTTGGAAGGGGGATTGGAACTCAATGATCTTCAAGGTCCCCTCCAACCCAAACCATTCTATGATTCCACGATTCTGTGATTTTTTAAAATTATAATGTCATCTTTTAGCTACTTTTCTTATCAAACTTTGTCTTGGAGAGGAAAGATCTGACAACGATTAGGAAAAGGGGAATGAAAACAAGGTGGCCACAGGACTGTCAGAGCTGCTGTTGTGGGTGGAGTGGAGCCAGGCACAGTCCATAGAAGCTGTCTGTAGACTTAAGACACCAAATAATCATTGTACACCACACATACATCTGAGACAAGAGACAATAAGGGACAACCCCAGGTCTCTTGTCTGTCTTTGGGCCAGAGCTGGCATATGCCAGCTTTCCCATGACAGTTTCCATGGAGGGAAAGGAGACATTGTTTTCTCTTCTTAAAGTATCTACTCATGCTGTTCCATCCCTCCTGCTTCTTTTTCTTTTAAGTCCACAGTACACTTCTCCTTGCCTTGGTATCCAGGGGATTAAAACAAAGATAAAACAGGAGACACAAGATATGAGTGCACATTGTCATTGTAATTATCTATATCTGTGTCTGTGTGTAAATACATTTCGTAAACCAGTGTCTGATTCCTCCTTAGCTGGAGATCAAGGCAGCCGTGCTGCTAGGTATCCACAAAGGGGTCTGTGCAAAAAAAAAAAATATTGCTTTTACACTGTGGTTGAGCACACTTACAGCCCCTAAGCTTGAAGGCTGTCAGAGTGTTTTCCTCTTCATCTGTTTAGTGTTTATCTAAATACTGATTTACATTTAATAAAAAGGATTTTCTTTTTGTCCCGAGGGGAAGGACAGCCAACAGATGGATCACAGGAAATGTCATTAACCACTTAGGATGTTTTGACATCTTGCTGAAGATTGCTTCATTATCAGTCAAATGAAATTTCTTCTCTGCTTGTCTAGCAACTAACATTATTTAGAGAAATCTATTACTATGACAAAGATACTATGAAATGTATATTTGAGCCACTGATTTATAATGTTCTTGAGATGCTTTAGGTTAGTACTTATTAGAAAATAAGTACTTTTTGAATTTTCTTCTCATGTAACATTCATGTAGGTATTTTACTCAAAGATTAAGGCTTTCAATTTTCAGTTCAAAGGTTGATTTCATAATAATGATGAAACCTCCATCAGGTAGGCCAGATGGAATCTCTTTAGACACCTTGTTCAGATTTTCTTTTGCTTTCATTTTATTTTGCCATAAACCCTTAACTTTTACTACTCAAACCAGTTTGTACAGTAAAGAAGAATGGATTCCACCAACCTCCCAAATTACGCTGTTATCTGATAAGACAACTGAAAAATCAATAGTTTATGAAAATTGTAATATATATTGAAAGACTGTATTTGATTTCTCTCTTTGCCTAAATAATGACAATAGTAACCATCCAGTTCCAACAAAAGATGCGTAAGTTTACCACAAAATTAATTCTGGAAACTATGGATAAAATAAGATAACTAGGAAATTGTTTTTAAGATATTAAAGAAGTAATCATTCTACCAATTAAAGAATGAGGCTCTGCCATAAGGTTGATAGCTAACCAAGTACACAGATGATTGTTTTGTGTCATTTTTTCATTCTGTACTCAACAACAGATATAAAGTTCAATTAATTCTTTGTGTTAATAGTTTTAATTTCTAAATTAACATACCACTAAATGATGATACCTACAATGGAGTACTGTGTACTGATGCTTTCATAGAAGATGGAAGAAAACATTAGACTGGATGAAAAAGAATTCTGAAAGAATATTTGGGTATATTTGGGTATAATTCTCTTGAGCATGCAATGGAAGCAAAGTGAAATATTCCTAAAATATTCTTGAAAATATATTTAAGTATCCCAAGCACAGTTTACAGCCAGACGGTTGCCCCCTTCATGAGTTCCACAACCACCAGGCAGTGGGCTGCCACAGGGAAACTGGCCCTCCCTCCTCTCCCTTGTTTATTTTGCCCAGAAGTTCCTAAAAATATCTGGTTTAAACATTCATCCACCTCTAATAAGCAATGATACTGATAAAGTCTATCGAAAGCTGAGTGAAACATGCTACCTAGAAAAAGGCATCTAAATAAAAACCAAAGCTCCAAGCTTGGATCTTTTTCCAGACCTTTAGTCAGGGACTGTATATTTCCTCACTAATACACTGTAACAGTTAGATCTTTATTACGGTCTCTAACCACAGTTTTTGGAAGACACATGTGGTACTGCAGGAGAACTAAAGCATATGTGTCAGCTCCTGCTGCCAAACAAAGTTGTTCTTGGTGTCAAGTCACTTGCATGCGAACAGTGATTGAAGCTGCTGTCCAAAGTCGGTGGCCTAAGATCAAACAGAAAGTGCTGAAAAGCTTGAGAGCTAGACAGAAGGATCTTGACTTTTTGAAGGACTAGTTGTGTGTCAGAATCTTTGGAAATACTATTTTCTGCTTTTTATGTGAAATTCCAAGCATGTTCCAGTGAATGGATTTCAGTTCACTGCCTCTGTGGCCTGAGAAAGGCAAACTGCCACTACTTCCTCTGTAGTCTTTCAGCTTCAGACTTAATTTTAAACCAGTTTCACTTTTTTTAAGCCTTTGTTTGTGTAAGCCTGCAAAAGAATCTGCTTAACACTTTTTTTTTTTTTAAATAAATTTATTGAGGTTTTACTTCCTTCCAAAACATTCATAGTAGACTTTACAGAGCAGATTTTTCTATCATGGCCACTTTAGTATCACCATCCTTGCAGGACTACTGCAGACCAAGGTTTATTATCATGCAATTTATTGCCTCTTTACCTCAAGGATCTCAAAGCACTGTGTAAGTTTTGACCCCAGAGTTGTGCACCTAGGCACAGATGCAGTTTAATTTTGTGTCTTGAACAGATCTGTGAACAGGTTTTGGCTTTTGGTTTGCTCCTGCAGACTGATGCGTTCAGTAAAGATCTTCTCAGGTAGAAGTGAAACCGGGAGAACTGTATTTTCTTACCAGTGACTACAAAAAGATGTACTCATTATCAGAGACAAATTATGAAGTTTCTTCACTGAGCCTGGGGAGGTACCAAGGTCACAGGTAAGTTCATCAAAAAATTATGTTATTTTGTCCCTTGGGTGTTATGAACTGGAGTGAAGAAATGCCATTATCACACTCTGTGCCTGGATGATGATCTTTGATCACTTCTCCTTTCATGGGATTTAAAAAATTTGCCATGACTGGATAACTTCTCAAAGGAAATACATTTTAAAGATGACAGCAACACTGTACTTTAAATGCCAATGCACAAAGCTGTATTTATCACAGATTGGAAAGAGTCTGCTTGACAGTGATGGTAATGATCACAGTCTAAAAGCCAGCAGCAACCACTACTCCTGATTTATCCGTACCACTTTATGTTAACACTAACAAATCAACCAACTGCACACAAAACCTATTTGAATATTTGCTGTTTCTTTTAAATGCCCTCTTTATAATAGCTTCCATGAAAGTATGTTAGGTTTTGTCATCCCTTCTTATTCTCATGATCTACATGTTCCTAGCATTTAAGGCCTTGGAAGTATCTGCATAGGAGTATTTGCAGTAAAATGAAATAAATAAAGAGTTTAATACTTTTAGTATAACGGCACAAGGCATACTCACATTCTTTACACTCTGTTTCTCTCAGCCTCTGTAATTACATAATATTGAATGTATTGCTATTTTATGTGGAAAAAGGAACTAGAGATATTTTACTGTTCTCATTTTAGTCGTTGTGACATTTTATTGACAAAAGTCTACTCACACAAAACATTACTTCCTGAAAGTAATGCGCACAAAATTGCCTATCAAGTACATCAAAGAGGAATAGTGACTTTCCTGGTATGAAATGAACACTAATATATTTTGCATTCTTCATGCATACTGCTTTGTCTCATTCTTAGTGCATGCATCTGTAGCAGTTCCCGAGTGCTCTGAATTTTAAATGAAATCTTAAAACTGATCAACTTTGTTTGTGTTCTGTTACAGTCCTCCACAAAACCCAATCATCCAAACCTGCAAGCAACAAAGGGGAATCCTGGGTCCTACAGCCAGCTCTTGATGGTTTACTCTTGATCTCACAGTGTAATGTTCATTTTTGTTGGTGTTTGCATATAGATATACAAATATGTAAGGGAAAGTGGGGAGAACAACTGAGAACTAGACTGAACTAGAGAGGAAAAGCCATTGAGGAATGATTGGAATGAAAAGAAAGAATTTTTATGCACAAATGAGAGGAGGGGTATGCATACTACTCTTGTGTGCCCTAAACTACAAGCTGCTGGGAGGGATATGCTGTGAGGGATAGGCTTGGACTGACAGTGACAAAACCTTTCCTCTCCTGTCTGCAATGTCAACAATGTCAATGTTTTAAATATTTCCAAATACATATCCTTATCTCTAATCAACAGAGGTTGAAAAGAAGTGTGGCACTTAACCTATTTTTTTCCTCCCTAATTCTTATCAGAAGGATAAGAACAGGAGCTGCTTCGGGGAAAAAATTCACAGTGTGAATATATTTGGAAACAATTATTTCTGAAACTGGTATGTATTTATTTTTTATATATATATATATATATACGCTTGTATGTAACAACGTACGTTGTTTGAAGGACAACAACGTAAAAGAACTCCCTAGGATTGCTTCAGTATTTAAATTCTACTTCCTCCATTTTTAGGAGGAAGAAAAAGAGGTCCAAATATCTTTTCAGACTTTGAAGGACACAACCCACCAGGCATTGAAGAGCAGAGGACAGCATGAGTATGGCTTCTGGACTCAGCACTGAAATATAAATGAGCATGAATGGGTTTAAAACCTCATGCGAGCATTACAAAACAGTGCGTCTCATTTTCATCTCAAGTGAGAGTGACTGAGAGGAAACTCTCAGTGCAAGTCAGTGAAAGTATACAGAAGGGGCAAGAGAACCCAGTTTAGGATGAGTTTTGATGGACAAATGTCTTCTACCAGTTTTCACCCTGTCTGCACTGTAATGCAAATCCAGTATATAGTCAGCTTATGAAAACCCTGGCCAGCGTTTCTTCTACGAGCAGAAGCTGACATGCTACACAAGACAAGAAACGACTATCACTGCTTATTATATTCGGCACATATAGTTCAAAACTTGTGGCCTTCATTATTTTGGACAAAAATATCTCTTTAGAGAATAGCCTAAAAGCTGTAGCATCATTTTCAAAGATGTTTTCTTTTAATTCTAGGGCTATTTGATATATACAAGAGTGATATACAAGAGTGTGTACTCAAGTCTAAATAGTGAAACTTCTCAAAAACCATGCCCATGCTCATATGGCCACACACATACACATACACTCACATATTTTTGGTTACTTTCCATTTCTTAAATAAATATTTCATAAGATTAAGTTCTGCAGGAAAATGAAGCTGCTATTTTGCTCTTGCTGTGCATCCAGAGGCCTTTTCTGACAGCGTATCATTTACAGAGTCCTGAATTCTCATTCAGGAGGCGATAGGATGCACTGATAGCAACCCTCTTATCTGCTTTAATAAAACCTTAATGTCCTTTCTTTTTCCCTACACTTATGGAATTTTCAAGTAATTTTTTTTCTGAATGCAACTGGTCATCTAGCAAACATCTAAATCACATTGTCTTAATTCTTGGAGAAAGGCGTTGAACAAATTTTCCTGTTGTAAAGGTGAGTGCAGACTAAACAAGTAGTGTGTCTGTAAGTCTTTGACAGTTTATCACGGAGAAAATGTTTGTGGGGCATCCCCGGCATGTGCGGGTCTGTCGAATGCTTCACTGTACCTTTGGAAAGTGCTAATCAAAGGCAGTGTAACAAATTAGAATAAAATATATTGTCAATATTCTTCTCTTTCTTTCTCTCTCTCTCTTTTTTGTTATTATTGTTGCATGTAGCATCTGTTAAGATCCTGGTTTTCACTGAATGGCTTTTTTCCTTATCTAAGGACTGCATCAGTCGTGTTAAGACCTACCGTATATGTTTTTGACATGGCTAGAAAGGGCATTATTTTGTTGACTGAAGTGGTCTTCAAAAATGTATCAAAACAGTCTCCTAATGCATTCCTTCCCTAAAGTATAACTTAAGTAATCTTAGTCTTTGAGGTATTGATGGAAATCAGTTCATTGGTTTCAGAGGCCTGTAGTGCAAAGTGGAGCTCTCTCTAAGCAAGGAAAGGCAGAATTTATTTTTTTTCAGCCAATGTGTTTTTCAGTGTGTGAATGTGTGAGGCAGATCTCAAGTACATACAACCACTCCATGATAAACTCATTTATTCATTCTGATTTAAGTCCTTGTTGGTTTTTATACAGGTGTATTTTTTCAAGCTCAAGTATACTTACTTTTGATTTATGCAGGTAAATCCACCATGCTGAGTGCTCACAGTCCATTTGCAGCTAGCAAAATTCAGAATGTTGCTTCATTCACTGTATTTTAAAATAGTAGAATGGCTTGTAGGCTTTATGAAGTCCAAACAGAGGCTGTCCCTGAGTTCCAAGTGTAGAAGTCTCACATCTTGACTCAAAACACAGCTGAAATAATCAAATCTCATGGCAATGTTCCACCAGGGTGAAAATCCCTTTATTGAAATCACAGGACTGGACTGATGGGACATCATTTTTTGGTGAAATTTTTCCAAAACCGGTCTTTGTGAGCAGTGCTTCAGAATTCCACCTCTGCACAATAAGAACTGAGATTATGCAAAGAAATCAGAAGCAAAAACCTTGAGGAAATTTTAATTAGTTTTGAAGGCGGGGTCTGGAGACTGTTACTTCATTTGCCGAAATTTCTTGCATTCTTTTTCCTCAAGTAACTGGGCTCTAGGCAGCAACAAAGTGCTGCTACAGTCTGAGACCAGCATCTCCTGATGTCTGGTTTCAGAGTCAGAGTTTGAAGACAGGGAGAAGTCGTTCTAGACCACTTCCAGAAGCTGAATTTCATCTTCTAGTATGTTTCCTAGCACTTTGTTATATACAGTGCTTCCTGCTTGGAATTTTGTCAGCCTAATGAATAGTCTTACTGCACATGATATCTGCCATTATACGATCAACATAATTTTTTTTCACTGATTTACAAAAGTTAATATTCACAGCACATTGAAAATAATACAGAGAATCATAGTTCTGGGAATAGTTCATTTTTAAAGATGTTAAAAAAATAGAGCATTATGGCTATTTTAAATTTCAAATCATATGAGATGTAAATTTTAAAAACGCTCATGTTCCACCTCAGGGCAGAGATATAAATTCTTTGTTTTCTTGGTTGGTTCAATTTCTAATGCATGAAGTTGCTTTATTTTTTTTGCAAAACCTTTGGCATTTCAGGTTATATTGTAGATTGACCAAGCTGAGTGACTCTGTAATGCGTAACTCAGGCATTTTATACAAGAGTTTTATCAGAAGTTTGTGGTATAGTTTCTCCTTAAAGATATTCCTCTGTTTACAGGAAACCATATCAGTTTTACAGCCAGACACCAGAAGAGTTACAATCAAATAAACATCTGACAGTGGCAGTTCAAAGACCTTAATAAATCTATAAAGATAATTGCGTCTTTTGTCCAACCTTTACAAAAAAAAAAAAAAAAAATTATAACAGTCTTAGTATTATCATTGTTTTGTTTAAGCCCTCTTTTCCTTCATACCCTATCATTTGAAATTTATTGCATTGAATGTGCAATACACCAAGATGGAAGTTTGCTTTCCTGACAACATGTTCAAACAACAGGTAAAGGGAAATATGGCTATTTTATTGTAACCATTTTACAGGATCAGATTTTGTTCCAGGGGTCAGAGTGATATGTCCCAGCTCCTCCCATCCCCACACCCCCCAAAAAAATTAATCAAGGAGTCAGAAAACACAACGTTGCTCAAAATAAAACTATGAAACTAAGAAAATTGTAGGTCAGTACATTTACATCAACTCCTATGAAATCATTGGATAGAATGCATTAAGCTTTCTCCTAAAATCTTCCTTCTAAGGAGGTCAAGGAAAGCAGTAGCAGAAAGCTGTGGAAGACTTGCAAGGAGAGCTTTGTATGCTACTAAGCAGTCAGAGAACTTTATTTTTATTCTATGTAAATGTTCAGAAATGGTCTTGTCTTAGCCTTGCACAGAAAGGGTATTATGAGTCAAGCAAAGAAACTCTGAAAAAGACTGTGAAAGTCCAGCAAGAGGAGACAATGTTTTTATATGTGTTCACACACAAGAGGATTTCTTTTTTCAGCTAAAGGATAGAGAGGGTGTCCTCAGAGTTTTAGCCCAAAGAAATTGTCCAGGCTTTAAGAATTGTCCTTTTAAAGCTGCCTTGTTAATGATAGCAGCCTGCAGATAATACACATCAATGACTTCAGCTTAGACAGTTGGGATTTGAATGTTCCACTGCTGCATATCCTTTTCAAGCAAACTATTCAGATAATAGAGCTTTCTTTTATTTTCTTTTTTCTTTCTTTCTTT
>VWZW01000819.1:915-75187 GCA_013397115.1 Edolisoma coerulescens | reverse complement strand
TTTTTTTTTTTTTTTTTTTTTTTTTGATTTGGGAAGTGCTATCAAACTGGGACCTCTTAATTTAAAAGGATTCATCTTTTCTTTTTCTTTCTAAACCTTGTTAAGGAGTATAAGAATAACACAATGTGAAACTGATTTCCCCTAAAAGATAGAACAGCAATGTAATGAAAATGAAGCAGTGGTGTTGCAGATTGTAATCCTTCTGAAGAATAAAAAAGACAGAGTTGAAAGTGAAACACTGGCATATGCTGCCTGAGATGAAAGTTACTGCAAAAGGTATTGGTATTTTGACCTAATGGAAGATGTAAAGAGAATAATGAGGTTACATGACCTCACACTAGTTTTTAAATCAGTGCTTTCTTAAAGGAGCATTTTGTTGTCAGCAGCTGTCTACCAATTATATTATCTAATGAAATACACACCCAAAACCAATGGTCTCTTTTCTTTCTCCCTTTCTACTTTTAAAATAGAAATCAGAAGAAAGGCCTCATCTTAACTTCAAGTACACTTTAGATGGATTTAAAGTAAGTTAATTTGAAATGACAGTAAATAATCCTCCACCATTCAGTCACTGGTTTTACATTTCTCTGTAATTATCTATAAATAAGTCTTTTTAAGCACACTTAATATGTAGTGGTTTTTTCTTCCTTTACTACTTTATGCCTCAGATAAAAATGACATTTCTGTAAGGAAACCTAAGTCATTATTCTTTGCCTTTGGGGATGTGTTCAAGGAGACGTATGAATTGTTCAGGAATTGTAAATGCCAGCCAATGCAGATTTTCACTGTGCTTCCCTGCCCTGCATGCTCCCACTGCTTCAAAGTAAATAGCTGCATCCTGTCAGCCACCACTTGATCAATGTCTTCATGGTGACACAATAAGCTCCATGAAAGCAGAACGAGAAAAGATGAAGGTGATTAATGCTGGTGTAAAAACTGCAATAGGAAAGAGGTGAGGGGATAAAAACAAACTTGTACCTCAGGATTCCATGGATGTGTATTTGTGCAGGGACTGGGCTGACACTTCAAGTAAGTGGTGCATACCCTGTTTTATCCCTACCCTTAAATACCATCCTTTTGACCTTATTAGCAGTTACTCCAAGTCTCTGTGAAAGGAAGAAGTCCTTGCAGCTCATTTTTCTAAGGCACTTAAGGGTCATTACTCTAGCACTGAGGCAAATGTTTTATTCATTTTGCCACAGACCAATGTCTTTGCTAAGACTTTTGTAACAAAATGCTGCACGACTTAGTAGAGGTGTGATTGATTAAGAAAGAACGAACAGAATTTGGGCATCCTGATGAAATTTTCTCCCAGTCTGCTCAGTTAACATCAATCAGTTTTATTTAGGTAGTAACACTTGAATACTAACTAGGTGATTTCATCCATCAGAGAAAAATGGGTGATGATACCTTTAGGTTAATATTACTTGAACATTTTGCTCTTGAATAATTTATAACTGTTAGTGATTGCCTGCCTCTTCACAGTTGTCTTCTTTGTTCTTGCTAAGGTGCTATCCATGCAAGCAGCACTGCTCTGAGGCAGAAAGACATAGTCCTCTGAGAATGAGTGTAACCAGCAGCAAAGATGCAGTTTGTGCAAGCACAGTTAGGCTGTGTGCTGAGTCAAAAGGGCCTTATTAATAAACCCCACACCTAACCAGTAGAAGTGCATCTGCTCCAGAGTTGCAGAGGCACATGTTTGATGGTCAGACTTGTCCTGCTGCAGCCCCAGGCCAGCAGCTGCCTTCCCACAGGCTGCAGGTGTGCCCTGGCTGCTAAACCCGGGGCTTCACAGAGCTAGGTTCTGCCCAGCACAGCGGTAAAAATGCCCTGTACCTAGTGTCAGCAGACATGCTTGTTTTCTTCTGCCAAGGAGCTTTTTCAAGTAGCATACCCACCTGGAGTGGAAAAGACAGAAATCCCTTTAGCTGACAGGAATATTGGGTAGATTGCTTTGGACACCTATCAAAGAGAGAGAAATGCTGCCTGATGCTTAAACCAAAATGCAACTTTTCTGGACTGAAATCAGCAGATACATCATTACAGAACTTAGTGATCCCTTTTTCTTCACCAAAAGGCTGGTCAACCATTGAGAAAGGCTGACTGTCAAAGTGGTTGAGTCCTTGTCCCTGGAAAAAAAAAAACCAACTGTGTGGATGTGGCACTTAGGGACGTGGTTTAGTGGTGAATATGGTGGTGGTGCTACATTGATGGTTGGACTTGAAGATCTTAAGGGTCTTTTTCAACCTTAATGATTCTATGATTCTATTGTTCAGTGTTGGACCTGCCAGAGTCAGGTTAATGTTTGCACTTGGTGATAATAGAGGTGATAATAGAGGTCTTTTCCAACCCTAATGACTCTATGATTCACTTTATGTTATAAAATGTTTAACACTGCACTCTAAATTATAAAAATCTGTCTCATATTAATGAGATTCATAAATGCTATCCAAATAGAATGAAGCAAAATATTTTGATTTTAAGTTTTAGATGAAAAAAGAGTGATAATTCTGCAGAAAACTTGTATAACAGTGGTGAAATTTTAATCATTATGTTGTGTCTTATCATGTAAAGTAACCAAGTGCCTTTTTGCAGGTCATCAAAATCCAGGGCTCATTTTGGTGCCTTTTTGCCTGTTTCATCTTTAAGTATTCCAGTCAACCTGCTAAGAAATGTTTCTGTCCTGAGTTTAGCTGGCTTTTAACAGTCTTTAACATCAGTGGACTGGAAAAAAAATCAAATTCTTGGGAATTTGATTGAGGAGAATGTGATACAATTTGGATTGAATGTTCTCTGGACCTCTTTAGGTACACTTGAGCCAAACAGAATTGATTTGTATTGGACATATGTGTAAAATTATATAATGGGCTGACCTTTGTAGCAGAAATACATGGCTCACTCTGAGGTGCAGATTTCCCAGTGATAATATATTTCTAAAAAGAAAATAGGGGGGAAAAGGTAACCAGACCACATCAATCAGAGTAGGCTAACTGAGCCAGGAATGTGTCATCTTGAATTTCCTTCCTGTCAGAAACACCCTATATTATCAGCAAAGAGGAAAACCTATCACCATTACTTTTACATTTCTACATGATATAAAAGAGAGAGAAAGAAAAAAAAAATCCTTTGTTATATACTCAGTTAAAAGTGCCCATTGGACCAAAAGGAGTTTTCTTCACCTCATGAAACACAAGCAGTTTTAAAGAGCTACATTCAAGCTGCTGTTACTTGCATGGTCTTGCTGCAGAAAAACATTTGACAGCTGTTAGAAAGGAAAACAGTTGTGTGCTGTAGAGACCTATCCACAGGACTTGTCCTAATGACAGTGGATACCTGATACCCATTGGCCTACCCTTTCAAACTCTTTCATATACCTGCCAAAGGTGCAGGGAAAATTTGCTGCTGCAAAGCCTTGTCTTGCAGAACATAGAGATCATGCTACATGCTGCTCAGCAGAGAGGCCACACACAGCCACCAACATGCTGGGCAGCTGGTGCCACCGTGGGATGGAGGGACAACGAGGCTTCCCTGGCTGGGTTAAGAGTGCCAGGTGTCTTTTGGGCAGCAGCAGTGATCCAAAGCTCCCTTTAAGCCAGCAGGGTGATGTTTTACTGATATTACCTTTGAGTTTTAACACATCCCCAGACACACCTGACAGCCTGGGTGAATTCTGGATGATTTTGAAAAAGACATGGTGCTCTAATTCAGATAGTGAAATGACCACCAGAAGCATGAGGAACAGCAGACAGGAAATCTAACTACACTAACCCACCTCACCACTATTCGTCAAGTAACTATGAGGCAATTGGACCTTTTTGATGTGGGGCTTGTCTTTTATTTATGTGTGATTTTTCTCATTGCTTATAGCCTTGATACAGATGTCTTATGGACTTGTGCGCTACAAAAACCTGTAACTACTGCTTGTGATAGTGATGCTATGGTGGTTACTGAGGCAGTCACCTCAAGGAGGGTGCTTCCCAAGGAAGGGAAATTATTTAATATGGGAGGGTGCCCTGTTGTGTTTTTGATTTTTGTGCACACATGCACATACAGATGTATAGGTACTTAGGCATGTGCAAGCCATTTCTGTAGAGTCAAACAGAATTTGGATCAAGACACAAATCATCTAAAACATCAAGCTCTCTTCTTAGTCTAAAAATGACCTTTTCACAAGTTAAATGTACCTTTTCAAATGACAGATCATGGAATGAGAGGTAGCAGACTTGAGAAACTTGCTGACAAATGCCATCCTTGTTTTATTTCAAGGATCTAGGGCAAAGGGCATGTTGGAAATTATTAGCCCAGAAAAAAATTGACATGTCAGACAGGCAGGCATTTAAGCTCCACAAAAGAGTTTGGAGTAAAAGATATTAATTCCCATATTAGTTATATTCTGAAACTTTGACAAGTAATAATTTTTTAATCTGTAGTTTTTTAATTTCAGCATGGTATGCACAGATTCTGAATGCAGTAGATTCAAGCAGATTGGAGAACAGCTATCACCCTGATTGAGAAAAGACACCCCTAACAACAAGTCTGACAAAATTGCTCTCTGAATTTTTACCTGGCAGAATAGTTTCATTTTCTGCCATGACTAAAAGTCTAAGACACTTATTGCCATAAGAGCAGAGCGCAATCTCCAAAGTCATGCAAAATACTCTGTTCTGTATAATTAAGATTTTTTAAGTTAGAAATTTCTATAAAAAGAGACTCAAATTTAGAATGTACTGTTGGCGCCACTTGATTTATCTTATCTGACCTGAATTGAATTTTTAAAAATAAAAATTTGTAAACACGTCTTTTTTTTTTTTTTTAGGCTAATCACAGTAAGAACTCTTTCACATGTCAGCACTTGTTTATGATTTTTGAGAAAAGTGAATTTCTAGCTGCAAAGCAGCTCCGTTTTTAAAGCAGTTATATGCAATGGTAATGTAGTAAGTCATGTAATAATCAAGTTACTACACAGCACTGAGGGGGTTTTTGCAGTCATTTAGTGGGTTGCAGAACAGAGGATTTGCTCATTAACTTGCTCGGCGGTATCTACTTCTATACACATTATGATATTGAAATGATTTCCCAGGAACACACTGTTACTCATTAGAAATCATATTGGGCTACGGTGCAATTAAAGTAAAATAAACTGTACTGTGAATATAGCTAAACAAAACATAAGTACAAAATACATATATTTCAAAAACATGGCTTCCATTTCAGAAACAGTGGCCTCTATAATGTTAACTTATAGGCTGATGTAGGAGGTCAAGAAAGGTAAAAGGTCTTAAAACTGTCTATTTCAAGAAGCAGCACATGTTTACTTCGCATGCATCGATAGTTTGGCCAAACAATTGAGTTTGTACTGTTTAATGCTACACCTCTAGAAAATATGTGGCTCTTTAAATCACAGTCAAATCTCCACGTCAAACATGTATGTGCCTATAATTAAAATATAGGTAACAGTGGTCTGAAGATTAATGCCATGACTCACTGTGTTACATTTGTCCATGAAAACACATCTATTTCACTATATATAGTGAAAAAAATTTTCTTTTCCCTTCTAAAAACTTAGACTAATTCCTGGAGTTATGTACATGAAAAATAGTAATTACTCGAGTAAGCACACACTGGTGCAACACCTAGATATTGTGTACCATAGGAAAGCTCTATATGTATTCAACTTTCAACTCTTTGTGCTGATAACAAATATTTGGTAGGGAATGATTGTCCACTGCTGGGAATGCTGCTGTCACTTTTTCAGTAGCTAAATGAGAATTGTAGATTTTAACGCTCCATTATTAACTTGCATTAAAAAAGCCCTGACTGCAGATATTGTTGTGCATTTTCTTCCAGGAAAATGATCACATTCAGTCAATCTTGACAGTTCAAGATAAGTCCAGACTAAACCTAACCTTATCTTACTGTAAAAACCATTGTCTGGAGGTTTTTGAAAATATTATCTTCATTTCCTACTCTTGAAATTGAAGGTTACCTTCAATGGAAGGTTGGAAAGTCCTCACTGATGCCAAACTCAGCAGAAGACTGGCAGCTACCCTTTGTGGCCGTGTCCTGGCACACAGTTGTGGGATCACCCATGTCCTGTCTGCTTGTATACGTGGCCTCAGACTTGGGTTTCTTCCTCTGTAGATGAGTTGAAGGGGACTGAGAAGGAAGGGTCGAAACAACTGCTCAGTGCTTGGACACGGAGGATATACACATGCCCATCAAAGGTGCTGTGCAGGTGTTACACTCAAAGAGGCGCAGAATTTTAAGTTTGGAAGAGGTCTTCGAGATCATATAGTTCAACCATCAATCCAGTACCATCATAATCACTCCCAAAGTATTTCCCAAAATGCCACATCCGGATGCCTCATGGACACTTCCAGTCCTTTGGACTCTTGGCTTTCTGGACAAGCCTTCTCTAAGCTCTTCATAGATGCTCCCATGGGTTAAGTCCTCAACTGTGAGAGTTTACATTCATTCCCAGGTTCCTATTTTTAATACTTTCTCAACTCAGCAAGTTTTAACATCTATGTAAATATCCAATCTGCTCTTGGATCCTGCTGAAGTCTTTGCTCCAGATATATGTTCTTGCGCTGAGTTCCAGGGACAGGCTGTGCACTGGGAAAAGAGCTTCAGTGATCAGAGGGCCACGTTAGGAGCTGCAAAAAACGTCTGGCTTTGATCTCTTCCTTTGCCAAAGGGTGTATGAATTGGGTCAATTCTTTAAAAGTTATTTATAATACAATGTTTAGTACAATTAAGAATTTTGTTAGATATGTCTGACTGTTACTGTGACTAAGGGGTCTAATTTTTTGGACAAGACTCTATTTTAATACCCCTAAATATCTCCTTTATAAAGCTCTCTCTTTACCTTTCTGCGGCTCCAGCTGTGCCTAACCCACAAACAGATTACATCTCACAGCACCTCATCCTCCTGGCCAGGTTAGGAGTCCTGGTAGGAGGAGTGCATCTCCTGGCAGGTACTGTGCCTGGACAAACTGGCCCAAATAGGTCCCCAAAGTGTACTGCAGCATAGAGCCAGCTGTGGGCAGCTGCAGAGGGGGGAGGATGGCTCACTGAGGAAAGGCCAAACCAGCCCTGCCTGCAACATCACTTTCTGTATCCCAGAGAGCTGTTCTCCATATTTTCTTCCCGTCCTTGCTGGAGCTTCCCGTCGCCTAGCTCCCATAGTGCCTGGGCTGTTCCTGTATGGCCACTCCTCGGCACTGATTGCAGCAGCTTGGCAAGAACTCCTGCATGGAAAAGTGTTTCACTGCGCTGGTGCTGAATGTGGCACCTGCAAGCAATGCTGGGTTTCTTCAGAGACAAATCAGATTTCCTCCTCCCCCAAAAGGTATTTAGGTGACACTGAAGAAATATTGTATTCTGAACTTCTTTATAATGAAGTCATTGGAAGATACAGAGCTACAATAAATAAATAAATAAGTAAAATGCCTGGCAGTATTTGGCATAATTTATTTATTTGAAAACTCAACAGTTAACAAACCACTTCTTTTAATAGCTTCTGTGCTGGCATCCTATATGCCATTCTTTGGTTCCTTGTCAGTTTTTGCAGTTCTATCCCTCCAAAACAGAGAAAAAAAATAATGATGGAAAGCCTGAAATATCCTTAATAGCACCCTAAAAGCAATAAAAACATGAATCTCATCCTGAGAACTAGTAATGTACTTAGACTTCATGGTAGCAAGGACATAGCACACTTCATCTGAAACAATTAGTCAATATTCTAGATGTCTATAGGAAGATTTTAAGCAGATGACCTTGTGCAAGCCTGTGTTACTTGGAATGAAGCACTTGTGAATTTCCTTGAAACTGCTAATAGGGGCTGGGGGAACAACAGACACCAGCACTTCAAGCCTTGTTTAGCCTGAAGAGTCACAAAGGACTTATTGTATGTTGTGTCTAATAGGCTTTTCTCTGAAAATCTTTAGCCACTATTGTGCCAAATATCCTTCCCCTTCTGCTGTATGCTACGTTCAGCAATTGCATCAGCCAATAAACTCCGTGTTCCCCTGAAATCCCGTCTGTCCAGATCCAAGTCTGGGATAATTTGAACTATAACATTTTCCTCAGGACCATCAGTTCTGTATTTAAAAAACACATAGAGCTCTGGAAAGCAGCTGCTCTGGAGCCTTATAAACCCCTTCTCTGTATTGACCAAATCAGCATGACCTATGGATACCTCTTTTTTTTTCCTTCATTAAATTCAGGGACTGACAACTCACAGAACATGATATCTTCTGTTCTTTGATCACTCTCATGCAGCCTGAATAGTCTGGTTTGCTTCTTTTGACAAGGCAAGCCTGAAAAGCACCATGAAGAATATAGGATTTCAAAATATAGGAGGCAAGGGTGCACATATCAAAACTGAGGGATTGACAGCCTGAGTCTCATTTGCAGAACTGAAAATGCTGAGGACAGCCATGGAGACAGAGAGCTCTCTTTCAGTATTTGCTGCACTTTTTAGCCTGCGGTGTAGGTCTGTCTTGCGGTTTTGTCTCCCCCGAGTTTATTCAGGTGGAGGTATAAAACTGATGAGTGCTAGAGAAGGTCAATGTTATGTATTCATTTTGTTTTAAATAATTGATGATGTTTCCTGTTTCTGCTTACATTAATTGCTCTCAGGTGTTGGAGAATTGCTCGGTGAGTTGCCTTTTAATTTGTTTCTTTGGAAAAGCAGCATGCTGCTTTTCAGGATACTGTAAGTAATGTGTTCAAGGCAGTACTTTCTAACTGGAGGTTAATAAGGGTGCACTGAATGCATGTTTGGGTGCTATTGCCTCTCTGTGTGTGTGCACGTGTGCATTTACTGGAAGAGAGAAGGATGAGGACGAGAGACTTGAATTGCTCTATGCCAATGTTTAAAAGTATAATTTATGTTCCCATGTTTCAGGTCGTATATTGAGGGTCTGATTCAGGAAAGCACAGAGTACTCAACTGTTGTTATTTTCATTATAGCTGGTACTATTCAACTATTCAACATCTGCAAGGACCTGGATCAGAGATAACATAGTTTTGATTTTTCTAAGAGACAGGTTCAATTCTGTTGTGTGATTTATCTGATTTGTTACAGGAAAAAAAACCCAAAAAACAACAAAAGCCAGACTTCACATTAATGAAAACTCAAGCAAAACTGGTTTAGGGGTAGCATGCCTACAGAATAACCAATGTTAATAATAGTAATATTACCATTAATTTCTTCGTCCTCAAAGTGCCCTTTCCCTATGCAAATACGGAATTTCTACAGTTTGTGATTGCCAGTGAGGTTCAAAATGTGCTGGAGGTACACTTTCTGAGAGGAATTATATGACATTATTTTATTAAAACAACAATGTCTGTGTTCTGTTACTGTCTTGATGATGATCTTCCACTGCATCTAAACTCTCTGGTGGTGCTGAGAGCCTTGTGTTTTGTCTGAGTCTGAAGTGACATAAGCCAAATGGTTTATCTGGCACTTAAGATCAATCAAAAGTGTGGGATGGCTTTGAACTCAAGCCCTGTCCCACAAGGCAGTCCGGATGGGTGATTTTCACTTTTATCTGAACTGCTCAAGGACAAGGAAAGCTCTCTCTTTTTGGTAGTGCCTACTGACTACACCTACTGAAATTTACAGTTTTGGTTCACTTTTCTATGGGACAGCTTAGTGGCTCATGACCTTTGCAAATATGTTATGAGTTTTGGATGATCACATTGGATGCTGTCTTACTGTTTTCCTTTTTTTGGGCTGGCAAATAATCTACCTGGTGTCTTTCATTCATTGTTATGTAGTGGTAGCATGATTAGACGGGACTTATTTTTCAGATTTCCTAAAGGGCTAAATATATTTCACGGTTTTAAGTTGTCTGCCACTTTTTGTTGCTCTACCTACATGTTTTCCAGGAGTCTTTGGAACTTTCATTTCCCTGAGTCCGTGGTCTCCCTGCCTGTGGCTTAGGAAAGGATGCTGGTTTCACCCAAGAAAAAAATACCTGAAGAGGCAGACATCAGCTACATGTTAGTGGTGATAAATCAGTCCTAGTGGCCCTCAGTGTTCCAGTTTATAGCCCAACAGCAGCTGCTCCATATTTGATTATGGGCATTTCCCTCAGGAGGGTACCAGATTGGAGTATGAATCTCAGACTCTTGCATCGCTAAAGAATTGTTCTTGTCAAGAAAATGGCTGTGGTAGGACACATCTCCCATGCCCGCTACGGAAGTGTAGAACAGAATCTCTAATCACTTGCTGAATGACAGGGCTCAGGAGGGGCACAAGCTGGAACATAATAGTTTTCCTGGGATAAAGAAAAAGTGAAAAAGGAGGAAACTCCCTGGTCAGGCTGACTGCAGTGTTTGCCGTTGCATCACACATGATGAAGGCCAAGGTAGTCACCATCTCCCTGCATTGCCACGATGAAGGCCACAATAGTCATAATTTCTCTGTGTTCCCATACTCAGCCCCAGTGCCAGAAATCTTGCCTGGGATTGCAATCACCAGCACGCCTGCTCTGTTCTTGCAATCTCTTGCTGCAAAGAATGGTGCCGCAGCTCAGATTTGGTCTTGCAATTTGATTGCCACTGGTTACATTCAAAAGGGAACTGTGCCTATAGTGTGGATGCATCTGTACTAAATCCCATGTACCTAAGCTTAAAATGAGTCACAAACACTAAAAGCAGTAGAAACACACAGGTCTGGGCTCTAAGTCCGGTGAGCTCCCACAGACATGTGTTTCTTGCAACTGTAACCCTGGAGGATTTCTGAACCAAACTCTGCATACTAGTATGACATGGACTCAATATTGTTGTGCAGCACGTTTGGGAAGTTAAAGAAAAAAAAAAAAGTATATGCAAGTTTTTCCAAAAGAGGAGCTTTTTTTTTAAAGTAGACAGCTAGTGAAATCTTACCCCTCTCCCTTCAAAATAAAAGCTAGCTTTAGGTCAGGGAATTGAGATATTTAACTAATTTCTTTGATGTGACAGAGACATGAATATAGGGTCCAGCTGCTAAAATGTGCCATGCTGTCACAAGCTTTCCACAGTGTGTCATTTTGACCTTGTACCTCCTGGCCAAGGCCTTTTGGCTTTGTATCTCCCAGGCAGAACAGCCCTTCAGTGCTAGGAAATGCACTGTCTTGGTGCTTTTCTCCTGTCACCTTTCCCAGTATACAGGGAGGCCCTGAGGATGAAGTTGGCACTGATGCCACATGCCCACTCCCAGGAGGAAGGTTCTGGCCCGGCCAGCCACTCTCATGGCTCTCATGGGTGTGCACAACATCTCCTCTCCCTGAAAGGGCAGTTTTGTCCCTTACATTTCTGGGAGAGAACACTAGCCTGATTTGTCCTAAATATTTTTTCGTTTGTATCATCCACTGGGTCCGAATATCCTCTCTAACACAGAGCACAAGTCAATAACCCTAGCTGTTTGGTATTATTTACATTATACTGGCATCTCTGCTGACCTAAAGAGCAAAAGAAAATAACAGGGCATATTTGAGGCTTAATAAAACATTGCAGTAGGGAGTCTTTTCTGAGCTGTTTCAAGCATTTGCTGGAAGTGCATTTGCTGATTTAACAAACTGGTTAGGACAAATGTTTAACATGCTGTTGTAATGATATTCAGATGTTTTCTTAGTATTTGTTGATCTGCAAAAATGTGCCCTTGCCCAATTGCACCAGAGAGTGGATTAAATAAATAAATAAATGAATGCAATGTGATGCGTTTGCACAAAAGCGTAGCAGTGACTGCCCCTGACAGATGGAAAAAAAGTCAATATGATGTCTGAGACAGCCCAGGCTCTGCACTGCAGAATAAATTACATGATTCGCTGAATGCCTGGGCTTCACACAGACATACACAAAATTGGAAAGATAAAAGCTTGCATTGGCTTCAGATGATATTTACTGCCTGATGGATTTACTAGAAGCCCCAGTACAGTCATACTGTATTGAATTATTGGCCTCTATTTAGCTGTGTGTCCGTCGAAGCTTGAGTGTCCATTTAAGCGTAAGTGAGCTGGAGCCCTGCCAAGGCTGTTTGAAGCTTTGTGTACTGAGGGAGATGTGAGGTAATGGCTACTAGCTGGAATAACAGGGGACTTACGGATGCTGGGGATAGACAACAAAGCATAAGGCACATTCTTATCAATATTAATGTCAACATAAATATTAATACAGGCTGCCTGGCACATCATTTTTGAATGATTCTTGTTTTCCTTCTATTTTAACACAAAAGACTGGAGATTACTCTGATTTCTTTCTCTCTCAGAAGGGAGAGTTTGAGAAATACCATTAGCTTTACAGCTATCCATTGCCTCAGCAGCAGGATTTCTACCAGGCAAAGGAGGCAAATGAAATGCTAGCTTTAAGAAGTACACTGCTACCAATAACATATCTGATTAGACCAGTAATATACTGTACAGAGCTATTGTTATGGGTTCATGGCTGTACTGTACCAAGGCATTTCAGTTGGAAAGGAGCAGGTCACTTAGAGGGAGCCCCACGAGGCGGTCACAGCGTTGCTGTAGCTACAGCACAGGGCAGGCAGGCTGAGTGCTTAGCTGCTTAACACATTGGCTTGCGTTTCAAGAAGCCTGGGGCTCTGTTTTCGGCCTGGCCCTCGTACATGATGAGTTTAGCTTGTGTAATGGTTCAGCACGCTGAGGGAGGGAGACTGCCTCTGAGAAATGGCTGTCAATTGCAATGCTGCTGAGCAGAGGGTTTATCCAGTTAACTACACTTCAGAAAAAAAAACAAAAAAAAGGAAAGTAACCCTCAGACTGCATTGTGCTGATCAGCTGGATTGGCAACAAAAATGAGCAGGATTTTGCTCCAGGTGAATTAGTTGCAGTGGCAGTGTGAAGGAAAGAAACTATGAGAAATGATGTGCCTGTGGGAGTAAGGAGGCACACAGACCAGAGAAAGATGACATGTTATTTTGAGACATGAATAAAATGCATCACAAATCTTCCATCATCTTCCAGATAACATGTTCATGTCAGGGACTCTGACTCATGGTTTCTGGCAAGTTGTAATGGGGATATTTACAAGGTTATTGCTCTCAGCTGTCCCTTTGTGCTGCTGCCAAAGGTTACTGCCCTGAAGTGGGCATGGCAGATGTGAATACGTACTGGTTCCTCAGCTGCCCCAGTTCAAAGCTCACAGACTAGAACAAGCCACAGCAGCAGAAAATGCCTCAGCTGAATCCAGGAGAGACAGCCAGAGCTCACAGTTTTGTCCATTTGCTTCTGAAGCATGAGTGGTATTAAGCAACTATTGGCTCTGAATTTTCAGGAGTAATGGTAATAGAACTGTACACTTTTGGAATTTACCAACAAAACCTCTTTATCACAGAAAAGAAAAGAGAGGGACTGGATCCAGCTACTGCCTGATAAAGTGAAACATGGAGATTTGGGTTGAAGGACCTCTTGATGAGGCATTCCAATAATTTGGTTGGTTTTTTTTCACTTCCTCCTTCATCTGAAATCACTCCTTGCTAAATATGAAATGGAGCTACTCCCTCTCTCTGATGGCAGAGGGAGTGATCTCTCCAGACTCCAGTGTGTTCGGGTCATGTGTGCAGTAACAAATCAAAGGTCACTTAAAAATCAGTCAAGGTGAAAAATATTTATATTTGAAAAAGTCTTTGGACCTTATGTATTTTTCATAGGGTGAAGAGACATACTGCAACTTCCTGCTGTAGCTGCCTCTCTTACACTGCTCCTTACTGCCAAAGGACTTTCATCTGGGAGTGGTACCTCAATTTCTCACATTTTCTCTGCATTGGACTGAAAAGCTTTGATTCTAATTATTTTATCTAACTTGTTCAGAGTGAGTCACCATGGCAGATGAGATCTGAAAAAGCCCTGTGGCTTTAGGTGCTGTGAAGCAAAGATTTATCCAGGCCTCTGCACCACAGCTGGATGTTCACTATGAGGTTTTCAACTGCCTGATAGGAAACGCCATCACCTTCATGCCTTCTGTCATACCAAAACCCATTAACGGATTCCAAAGAAGATCATGACAGAATGATAACTACTGAATTTCATTTAAAAAAAAATCACATTCTTAACTGATGTCAGGAGTCATAAAAATGCCTGTTTAATACATTTCTAACAGGGATAGAACTATTTAATCTCTGATAACTTAATAAAATAATAAAGAGTTCTCCAAATTATAGGTTATGATGCTGCAAAATCACTCCTGATTAATTTATGCTACTGTTGCCTTACATTTTTTCTGCAAAATTAGAGAGCCACAGAAAGCTAGAAGTTTAATGAGCATCCTGGATAAGCTTTTCTTGCTTGTACAGTGCCAAATCCATCTCGTCTTTGTAACATACAAGGCAAATTGAGACTCTTATGTCTTGGTCCAAATGTCTATGACTTCTCTAATGCTTCAAGGTCGAATGTCAGTCTCTTGCCTTCTGGAGTGCCTGCCTGTAGATGTTCCCAGATTTAATGCGTGCAATCTATTCTAATTATCTTTTTAAAAAAATTCAAAATATACTTCACTCATGAGGGAAAAAAAATCAAAAGAAAGTCCCAAGCAAATGTTAAGCAGCATATTAATGAAGCAGGGCTAATTGCCTTGAAAAGAATAGCTATCTGGGTTCCAAGATTAGTTACATGTGCTCTGGTTAATAAAATGAAAACCTTGCATATTTGAAAGTCCTTTGTCTCATCCAGATATTTCCAGTTTGTCTGTCATTCAGTGTTGTGAAATATTGTCTAAAATCCCTTGGAAGGCAGTGAGTGTTTTTTCAAAAAACATTGTGTTTTCACAGTTTAATACTCTTTTATTCACTATCCAGTAATAAATAAACTCTTTGATAAGACCATTCCCTCTTTCTAAACACACTTACTCCTTCTCACTAATAAACATTAATAAGCATTTGGAAATTAATTGTAACAGTTTAGTCTGAAACACTCAATTCATCTTGGATGGAATGTTCTTCACTTCGGTGGAATATAGTTTATTCATTTTTTGGAGGGAAAAGAAAAAATTGTCTTGCTTTGCCTGTGTTAAATAAATTCTACTAAACTTTCGTTTAGGAAGTTAGCACTCCACATGTTATAAAGAAGAAATAATACTTGGATTTTTTAATGAGAGCAGTATGTTTTGCCACCTCTGTGAGCAGTGACCAGGGACCATGAGACCTTAAAAAAATAGTTTATTTCTCTGTCAGCAGTGTTTTCTAGCTTACCTGGAAACTCATTCAGCAGTGGGCAGACCTTATTCCGAGGCCAAATGGGAACTTCCAAGTAATCACTATGCACACTTGAACATTTTAAATGAGAGCAAGGAATTCCTTTCACCCATCAACAAAATATCTGTTGAGCCTGAGCACTATGGGGAAGAGAGCTACCAAATTTGAATGTGGCTCAAGATCAAGGTTTCCATCTTGGTATTATTTGCATACATGCTTATATTTTGACAAATACGTTTTCAGGAAAAAATTTTCCCAAGGTCATACTGGCAGGACTATTGCAGTTGTTTTGCCTTCCCCTGTGGTGTAATCTGTCTTCTAAAGTCGTCTGTTAACTTCCACGTTTCCTGCTACTTCATGGATATAGTACATTAAAAGTGTCCTTGTTCTTTTCTCCTTCATTTCCTGTGACACTTTATAGCTCCTGTGGCTTTGGTTTTGTACTAAAGGCTTTAATTTTGCTGTGGGGTATTGGAAAGTGTTTTTATGGCTGGTGGAGGTTATGTGGGATGTGAGACAGCAGCTCAGTGGACCCTTTTGATGACTGGCTATTTGCAGGACTGTCTGCCTTTTCAAGGGGCCAGATACAGCAGCTCAGACAGTCACTACCAGTCCCACGCCCCAGTGTTCACTCCCAGGAGTTCTTCCCAGTATGGTTCCCCCTGGCTCCTGGCACCTTCCCTGCCAGCAGCCCTCTTTTCTGCCTGTAACTTGTCAATCCTGCCTGCTGACACACCCACCTCCCCTCCCAGTGGCCAACAAAAAGCAAGGTTTATTAGGAGTATAAGTTTCCAGCATGCAAGTTTCCAGCAGATTTCCCAAGGGATGCAGCTATCTAAAGATCCTTCCCCAAATGATATGCTTGATGATATAAAGAAGGAAACATTGCAGGTTAATAAATCCCTAATGTATGCTTAGGGAAAAGCTATTAAACTGAGCTGGTTTCTCAGGTGGACTAGAGACAGGATAATCATGAAGGTTTTCTCTGATTTGGGAATTGAATAACATATTCCTGAAATAGAGCTCCGCTGTTGTATCTGATTATGATCTTCCTTATCGATGAATAGACAGAATTTTTATGATACTTCTCAAGTTTCAGAATATGTGAGTTACATAAGCAAAACATAGACTTTACAGCTGGATATCCAGATACAAATATGAGGCACAAATATTACATATACTTCTACACAGTGCTAATCAAGTGTACCCTATACTGTATATTCAGCATATGATAACTGTATAAACGTTGTGCATTCTGAATAAAGAAGTCAAGAAGAGTAATAAATGACTCATTTTGAACTGGCAAAAAGTGACAGTGGTACTTGAATTTCTTGTTAATAATAAGAAACATTATAATAAGAATAAATTCTTATTATAACTGTAGAGATGGTAAATATATGGTGAAAGCAAGCACAGCGGATGGCACAAGGGCTGAAGTGATTCACTGATGAAGGAAACTGCAAAGAGCTTCACACTACCATATAAAAACCAGACAGCCAGTAAGGAATAAAATGAAAGACAACCATGTATGGTGCAAGCAGTTTTAAATTACTGGTGGCTTTTCTGTCAGTCAGTGATTCTGAAAATACAATGTGGGCTTCACTGTGAATCAGCTCAGTGAAGCTGTCCATTCAAAGTATACACTTGCAGCCATAAAAGTAAGCAAGATCTCTGTCTAGACTAAATTTGCTGCTGTGGCTGCTGGCCCACAGAGCCTGTCCAAGATCAATGAACTGTGCAACCGTAGAACTGGCTAACCAAGCTGAAGTATTATATCCTCTCCAGAAGGTCCTAAAATAATGCTGTAGTGTGTACAGAGTGCCCTTCCTGTGGTCAGATGTCATAAACAGTGTCAAGCTGTCTTGTAATGAAGTCTCTAGTGCTGTTGTGTAGGCTGTTGCTGCTCATTTTAACCTGTATAAACTAGTGCAGGAAACAGATTTTTCTATGTTAATTGTAATTTTTTTTCCAAGTACCTTGCAAGTGCCTGGCATGGGAAAGTGGCCCTTTAAGAGGCCAAGGGCTCATAAAGGATTAGCATCTGGTCAATTGCTGTAGCTGTGTCCTAAAATATTCATGAACAGCAGTGAAAGTTCATCTTCCACTCCAATAGTCAAAGGAAAGATGACTGAAAGAAACAGCTTGATCAGAAAGGAAGCCACAAGGATTTTGCTTTTTAAGTTCACTGGATGCAGGGGCAGGTTCTGTGAAGAGTGCTGCTGCCAGGGACGTTCTGTGCATGGGCAAGGCTCCCTGCAATCACTTTTGCTTGGAAGAGCACTTAGGCCAATTAGGAGAAGGAAAGCCTTTTGGGTATCCAGTTCAGATCTCATTTTGCAAGTACAGCCTGTAACAAATATCTCAAAATGGAGCTGGGGAAAAAAAAGCTGACAAAACTGACGTTGCCTCTACAAATGCAAGTGCTGGGCAGCTGTAGTTGCAGCAGCCACAGGAAGCACAGCTTCTGCCAGAGCACATCACAGCCAATTT
Organism: Edolisoma coerulescens; assembly: GCA_013397115.1. NCBI lineage: Eukaryota > Metazoa > Chordata > Aves > Passeriformes > Campephagidae > Edolisoma > Edolisoma coerulescens. The sequence continues at coordinate 57,498 of VWZW01000819.1, read as the reverse complement.
TTTCTAGACCTCCTAAGGCACCTCTGCGACCAGGGGACCAAGATCCTGCCAAGTGTCAAGGTTCTGTGGTACTTCACTCTCCAGCATGCTAATCTTGTTTCTAGGAAAGGTTACAGCAGTGAAATTGACGTGGTGAAAATGTGGGTTGTTTTACTTCAGCTCTTCAAAACAGCCAAATCGACTTCACTTAAACTCTCTTGAAATTTTTTTCTCTTCAAATAACCGTTCTGGATGCAGAGTGTATATAGCTTGTGCTATCTGTGTTGTTTTACATTTTCTCTTGCAATTATTTTAATAATATAAGCACAAAGTAGTTGTATAAATGGCAAAGAATGAATTCTTTGTGAGTTTTGGAATAGTTTTTTCAGTAAGGCATATTGTATGTAGAGTAACTTCCTTCCCAGTATAATTGCAGCTATATTTTTAATATGAAATATATCACTCCAGAGAAAATTATAAATAAGTTTGTTCAAAACAAACCCAAATGCTTAATACATATAAAACAGAAATATGAACAAAAGAAATACATCATTGCATCACCAGTCTTTCCAACTGAATCCTTTCCAAAGTAAATCAAAAATCTTATTGAAATTGTTTCTAGTTATCATGATCTCACTGGGAAACGAAAGGATTTTCTTCAATAGTGTGTTGTAATTCAGTCATTATACCACAGTGAGGTAATTTGCTAAAACAGCTGCCTCTGATGAGTAAAGCTTTCCATCTGGCAGAGGCCAAATAGACACAAACAAACCCATGTCAGTTTTTCTTACCAAAATATAAAATCAAAATAACCTCCTTCTGCTCTAATGGGACCCGTCTTTGAACTGCAGGAACCAAGATTTGTTTCTTTTTTGATGCACTTTTCTTACGCTCATACCCACAGACTTGGCCCTGGCTGCAGGAGTGTTGATATCATGCCGCCTTTTAGATGGATTACAGCATAACTGGGAATGTGTTTGCAATATAAACCTTCCACCAAGGAACCAGACAAAATTAACAGTTATTGGAACTTGTTAGCTTTAGTAAGACAGCAATTCTGGATAGTTTGTTTTCATAGTAATCTTTTTTTCTTTAATCTTTTTTTTCTTCTAATGTTCTAAGGAAATTTCCACTGTTTCTTAGTAAAACAAAATATTGCTAGATGCACAAAATCTTAGCTACACAAACCACACTTTTTCACAAATAATTGACAAAATAAAAGACTAACTAGCCTTCACGTTCTCAGGACACCTGTATAGAGTTGTAATCTCTAAAATTAATACAGAGTGCAACCTGACTTTGTGTCAAGGGTTTTTATCTAAACTATGTATAAATTAGTGTTTTTCCATCACCATTTAAACTCAGATAGAATAATCAAATGTTTTTTGTAGCTTTTTTTGCGCGATACATTTTTTCTTCTGTAAGTCTTAACAGTATGTGTATAATAAATGAGTATATGTATTTCATGTTATCTTTTTAATTTGTCATGAGCAAAGTCTTTGTAATATGTTTTCAAGACAGAATTCATATTCAATAGAGCATTTCAGTTTGTTAGCTTTTCTTCTTAATGGAAAATGTTGTAAGCAAAATTTAAAAACATGCTTATTAAAATTAGTGGTGGAGTGAATTCCTCTGTGTAAATATTTTTTCAGCCAACAGCCTGATGTATGTTTTGTGAAGTCAGTGGAATGTCTCCTATTGGCCTCAATAGCAATTACATCAAGAACCAAATATGGAATACTTGGATATATGTATAGGTCTGGATCCAAGAATTACACTTGGGTCCCATTTATGTAATAACTGGTGCAAAAATGTTAATTTAAAAAAATCTTAAACTATCAGGAAGTTCAGCTTGGGATTCACATGTATCTCTGCAAACTTTTAATTCTCTGAGATGGAAATCTACACCTATGGAAGTAGTTTTTCCAGTACACAGAAATATTAATTTGCTTAAGATATTTGCCTCAATAGAAGCCCCATGAATATAACAACATTTATCAACACTGTAGTGGTGAAAACAGAGGAAGAATAAGGCAGAAAAAATCAAAAAGGTACTTTGTAAAAGATTTTCCCAGTGATAACATGTTGTGTACCTCATTCTGTAGACTCTCTACAGAGCCTGCAGGATTTGGCCAGTCTGTGTACTCTGCCTTGCAGAGTACCTGGAACCTCAGAAATTTAGTGAGTGACCATTAATAAAGCCACAGTTCTGTTTAGAGTTGTACAAATCCTCCTAGGATAAAATCACATCAGCACCTTGGGAGAAAGAATATTATGAACTTGTAATATCAACATATTTAATGTTCTTCTTGGCTGCTAGATATAATGTAAATTTAATGTACAATATGTCAAGGTTGTGGTCCTCTGTATTGTCCAAAAGTGTTGGTTGTCTCTTGTGTCTCTTTCACCCATATGCTATGTATTACTGGTAATGGGAATATATGATTGAAAGCAAATTTCTCTGTCAGTGGTCTTAGCCTCGTGCCAGCTGTAGCTAATGAGAAAGTTTCTTTTGACTTCAAAAGGAAAACTACTGTCAAACACAGGAAACAGCAATAAGATCTAATAGTTAATTACACAAAAGAAAGGTAAGAAAGAAGCTTCTCCCAGTCATTCTACTGCTGCGAGGATTATAGAACGTGTTTTGCAAAAATAAACCCTTCTTTCTAAACACAAATACACCTAGAAAAGCCTATAAAGCAAGTGCCGTGTTTACTGACATTTAATGTGCTGAGATCTAACTATGCACCTGTTCATTGAGTTCCTTTCATTTAATCTACTTAGATCCCAGCTCCAGCTATTAAATATTCATTTAGCTGGATATTATTGTTATACCAAGTGTACTGCTCTTTAGTAAACCACATTAAGAAAAGCTAAATTCAATTCACATGGTTTACTAAGAGTTTTTTTGTAGAAAACAGGCATATGGGAATGAGACAGATCAGTACTTGGAAAAAATTATCCAGAACATAACCATTTTCTGAGTATTAAACTGCTTGCTTTAACTAATAAAATTATTCATTAGAAATTAGTGATGAAATTAGTGTTATACAAAGAACAACTACTGGCACTGGGCTAACATTTAATGTTTTGATTTGTGTTAACTGCAATACATAGCAATAGTCACACTGCATCTTAATTTTGCTTTAAACTTTTAAAATACATCTGTGATCAAGCTTAAAGGAACCAGTTTGAAGGAGGTTTCTTAAGTATTTCAACAGCAGCAAAAATGTAGCTACTGCATGCATGTCTGTTTGTCATATCATGCATATGGATTTGATTTAATATTTGTTAGATAGCCTAAAGCAACTAGATTTTTGTGCAAAGAAGGTTATCATTTACCCCAGATGCTGTTAAACAAGAGAGAAAATAGTCTGCTAGTCCAAATATCTTTCAAAAAACTTCCTGTTTTGGGAGAAAGGCACTGATTTCACTCACTTCCAGGTAAGCGTTATGCTGACCTTCTTTTCCCTAGTGAGTGGAAAGATTGCTTGGATGAAACTAAATTTTGACAAAAACAATATAGTTGCAATGTAGCTCCTGCCGGACTAACGTGATGGACCTTAATAGCTTTACCAAAAGCAGGTAAGGGATTGTTCTTTATCAGTCAGGGGTAGAAAAAAGCAAAGTTATATGTTGTGGACATCACCATTCCCTCCTTCATAGCCATGAACAGGGCCTTCTTGCTTCTTTTGTTTTCTGTTTGTTTGGTTATTTGGTTGTTTCATCTTTTTGTNGTTTTGGGGGGCGGGGGGGGGAAGTTCGCAGTGACAGAAAGAGAATTGATGTGACTGGATCTGTACTTGCATCTTGGCTGGATCTCCCTGACCCTTGGGTAGAGGGCCATCACATCCTGTGAGCAGCCACAGCCAGGAGTTAAGCCCTAAAGCCTTCACGCCTGCATGCTCGGTTCCCATTAAAGGTGTCTGCGAAAAGACAGCCTGATCCTTTGTTCAGGTCCAAGTGCTTCAGCCCTGTTTTCCAGGATAATCTTGAGCCTGTGGTGGGAATCTCTGACCTTTGTTTGATTTTGTCATTGAGAGCAAGCAACAACCTTCTAGAAGCACACAGGGTTTTATTGATTCAGAAATAAATGGCAATTAGTCATTTTCTGAGACATGTAAATTCTGATATAATTATACTGCTCTTTTCCATGATAATATTTACACCAATGATAATGATTTCTGTAAAGTGCATTATAGCTAATTGAAGAACAGGCAAGATAAACCTGTGGTGAAAAATGGAAAATCCTCTGTGCGGTGGTCTGAAGTCACAATACTTTATTTTGAATTTCCTTACACTTTATTTGTGTCACTGTGTTGCCTATATTTAACTTTTCATGACATTACAAATGGACTCAGCATTCCTGTTTTTAATTCAGATTTGAAGTACTCCAAAGTTCAATGAAGTTCAACTCTGGGAATTTTGTTTCGGCCTTTTATTCAAATTCAAATCTGGCTTTAGGTTCTGACATAGCTGGTAGTGAGGTATTCCATTTGGTCTGGATAATTTCTCTTATGATGCAGCTACAGGACTTGCATTTCCACCACTTTGCATACGTATAACTATGAAATATTAACAAGATGTTATTATTCTGCTCTGTTAGTGATTTTACAATGGAGGAGACATTTCACATCTACGTTTTGTGTTTATGGGATAATTACAAATATTTGGCAGCCTATGTGAAGGCATGGTTATCCTTAAAATAAAAATGTTTTTCCATGGGCGGTCCATTCAGCTTTTAAATGCCAGGCTTGCAGCACTCATGCAGAAGAAAATCCTCTGGAAGTGAGGTTGTAGGGGCATGTCTTCCTTAGTGTTGTTCAACATAGCTGAGTGGGAACATGCACACACAAAATCATCAGAGCCAGGAGGTGAAATGTATTCTCCAGAAAGTCTTCATCTCAGAATTTGTCAGTGAGCAGAGAGAGAGACCTACCAGAAACCTGCTTCGCCCTCTCAGAGCACAGTGACTGCCTGCTGCACCCCTCATCTCTGAGAAGAGTGGAAGCTAGTGCACTGATGATACACAAATTTTGGAAAAATCCATACCTTTTTTTTTCCCTTGTGCATTAAGATCAGACAGGCAATTTAGAGGTCAACAGTGAATAAGTAGTAATTTAAAAGATATTAGCAGCATTTTCAGCCACAAGTTCAAGACTGAAAACTACTTATCACTGGGAGAAATTTTATTGCCTCTTAAAACATTTTTAAAAGGTAGAATAATATATAAGCCTTGCTATAAGTATTATATAACATTTGCCACACAATACCCTTGATCACCGAATCACACAATCATTTAGGTTGGAAGAGACCTCTAGGATTATCATGTCCAAGCATTAACCCAGCACTGCCGAGTCTACCACTAAACCATGTCTTTAAGTCCTATGCCTACATGTATTCTAAATACTTCCTGGGATGGTGCTGGGCTGCATCCAAAGAAAGGGCAGTGAAGCTGATGAAGGATCTAAAGTGCAAGTCTTATGAGGAGCAGCTGAGGGAACTGGAGGTGTTTAGCCAGAAGAAAAGGAGGCTCAGGGGAGACCGTATCGCTTTCTACACCCACCTGAAAGGAGGTTGTAGGAAGGTGCGGGATGGTCTCTTCTCCCAAGTAACAAATCGTAGGACAAGAGGAAAAGGCTTCAAGCCGCACTGGGGGAGAGTTAGATTGACTATCAGGAAAAATTTCTTCTCTGAAGGTGTTATCACACACCGGAACAGGCTGCCCAGGAAATTGGCTGAAACACTATCCGTGAGAGGTCTTTTCCAACCTAAATGAATCCATGACTCTATCATTCACAGACCCATCTCTTTTCACAAAGAACAGGTCTAGTGCGGTGCATTCCCTAGCTGGCTCACTCACCAGCTGTGTTGGGAAGTTGCCTTCCACTTGGTCCAGTAACGCCCTGGACTGTTTCCTCTCTGCTGTATTGTATTTCCAGCATACATCTGGTAAACTGAAGTCCCCCATGAGAGCAAGGGCCAGCTATTGTGAGATTTTCACAGCTGCTTATAGGATACTTCAGCCTCTTCATCCTGGTTGAGTGGTCTTTAACAGACTTTCACCATGATATCTGCCTTTTTAATGGTCAGCTTTCTCTCAATCAAATGCTAAAACATGAATTTCCTGAAGAGTAGCTACTTAATTCTAAGAGCATTAATAAATTGCTTTAAAAATAATTTTTAATAAAAATGTTTGTTTTGAATGTCATGGGATAATCAAATTCTATGGGGTAGTGAGGTGTTCTGCTTCTGCCTCATAATTGGCCATTATTATTATTATTATTATTGTTATTGTTATTGTTATTGTTATTGTTATTGTTATTGTTATTGTTCTTATTGTTCTTATTGTTATTAATTTTACTCTTATTTTGTGATAAAACTGCACCTCCTTCTAGGTCTCACTGTGTAATGAATGTGCTCGTTTGCACAGAACATACCAGCCCGTGAGAAATCAGGCAGTGGACAAATCTTAGCCTTCTACTACTGACATCTTTTAACATGCAGAAAATTATTTGTTTCAAGTAAAAATGTTGGGAAAATTTAATCTTTTTCTCTGCCTTATTTTCCTTCTACTGGACTGTTTCAACTCATTGGTTACTGAGATGTAGCATGCTGTACTTTTGTTTACCTTTACATAATGCGTACCAGGATAGGTTAGGTGACTGAAAACTTTAGTCCTTAGTCTGGTTGTAGAAGGTAGCATTCAAATATTAAAGGTTGTATGGTTTTGTCCTTCAAGGGCTAACTCTGGGAAGGAAAAATAACATAATTCAGTTTTTGTGACAAACAGGCCTTTCCCACAGTCTCAGAGGCTGTCAGCAAGAGTGGTGGGTAGGGTGATTGTCTCAGTGTGTCTGCTGGGACTTGCACAGAAGCCCACAACATGTTTCACTCTATTGACCTGCCCTTGGTTTGAGCTGATGACTTGGAGGCTAGGATGCTACAGCTGTGCTGCCCATCACCTGGCCCAGTGAGTGCATGAACAAAGTCTCTCTCCACATCTCTGTGTGTTTAGTGACAGATTTTCAGTTGATTGCTTCTCACTGCCCCAAGGATTAATTTCATACGAGGTAACAGCCTGGGATTTTAGGGTGCTTGCTCGTCTAGCAACATTGGTCTTCCTTCCATTGCCTGGTGTCTTTTGCACTGTTCTTGAGCGGGTCAAATATGGTGAAAAGACAAAAATAACTCTAAGATGAGTAAATATCCACAATGCACTGCACTGATGTGGCAGCAATGAATTTAGAGCTTTCACACTTCTGAAAAATGAAATGTTTAGTCCTGCTGTTAGACTGGGTGAAGGCTTCTTCAAACAATCACCAATGTATAAGTATTATATTGCAAAGCCTGATTATGTCAGTGATGGTGTGACTCATTGGAATAGAAGCACCCCACATCAAGAACATTTTGAAAATAACATGCCCACATAAAAGCTTGTCTCCTGCAGAAAATGGATTGTACAATAGCTTATCAGTCAGAGAAGAGTACATGGGAGAAAGAGAGAGAAATAAAAATAATAAAACCCGCTTCTGCCTAGAACTTTAGAAACATGGCACCAAAAAAGACTTCCCATTCCACACAGAATTAGTGCTGGCAGAGGCAGCTCGCGGGGCTGTGGGTGTACTCAGCTGTGCAGAGCTGATTATGGAAGATGAAAGAGACTGGCAATTTATTTCATCTCACACCGAAGCACTGCTGACAACTCAAAGTGAGGACAGAAGGATTCATTTGTTCAACTTCTGTTTTAGAAAGCAGGCTTCAAATGATACCACAGAGAAAGTTGAGGGAAATGCTGTGTTGTAATAAAATGACTATTTTTTAATTTGCTGACTCCAAGATTTATGTTTTCAACTGTTGGGGGTTTTTGGCTGGGGAAGAGGAGATATTTGAGAAGCCTGAAACACTGTGTTGCTGGTGAAAAAGGTTGGTGGTATTGGCCCAACTAAACACATGTAATAATACCTTACATACACATGCTAGTTTGCAAATAAGAAAGCAATATATTGATATGTACACATCTTTATGCAAAACAAAAGTAGGAACATTTATCACCTTTCTTTCCATTATATTGTACTGTGGTCTCGGGAGTTTTTTAACCCCTTCCAATGCTCAGATGTTTAAATGGGGGTATTTAATTGCAGTATTAGCATTTATTCAGCAACCATAATAATACCTGGCAAATTGGATGGCACCTACTCTACACTTACTGCATTTTTCATGCCTAGAGTTTCAGGGATAGATGGTAGGAACGCTTATGCAGGGGACAAGTGTTCTGGCTAAGGAACAAGATAGGGTACAAAGACACGGATTGGAGACGCAAGTCAGACCCTGCTTACCTCTCATTTCTCTGTCTGTGGCAGGCAGAACAAGAGACAGTAGCCTTAAACCACTGGTGTAAAAAGTCACATTTCAAAGGATAAGGACAGGAAAGCATAGGAAAAGAGAGCTGGGGAGCTCCCCCCCACCCACACATACTGGAAGTCTTAAAAAAAAGTCAGACTCACATCTGTCAAGGCTGACAATAGCATAATTGATTCCACCTTCGGGCAGGAAGAAAACTAAATGATATCCCATGGTTGCCTGTGTGTGTTGGTTGTTTTCAAGGACTTCATTTTTATTTTTAAATTGTGGTTAACCAACTGTGTTATTTCCCGTCAGTTCCAAAACATAGTCTACAAGTAAAAACAGCCTTAATATGTAAGAGTCAGAAGAAAGGTCTGCTGAAATGGTTGTTACAATGAAATCTGGTTAAAATCTAATCATGTATTCTCAGTACATCCTAAACAACGTGTATTTGCCGTGATGGCAATAATTTTGGAACACCCTCTTGAATAGCTAAAGGTACAGTCAGTGAGTCACAAAGTGTCCAGAAACAGAAAGGTTAGAGCTTTCAAGGATGATACTTCTTGGCTCTGTGACCTATAGAAATAAAAAATATGGTGCTAGCATTCATAATGGCAGGCTGCCAGGTAAGCAACCATTACTCATTCAGTATATTAACACACAAAAAGCAGTTAAATGTAGTCATCCAAATATTCTGTTTTTGCTTTGTGAACCTTCTGTTCAGTATGTGTTGGTGTAGCAGGAAAAACACAGATGGATGTCTGAGTAGGCAACTGGTCACTCACAAATGAAATCCTGTTCTGCTTTGCAAAGCACAGAACATCAGACAAAACAGCAGCTTGGCTTAAACAGGTGATTAACTATATAAAACAAGCTGCTTTATGTGAACTGTAATGCTTCCCCATTTGCTGTTGTCGTGCCATGTGCTTCCAAACCCGAGTTCCTGATCCTGTAGCAACTGTCCCCTGAAAGCAATGCCCAAGAAAAAATAAAATGCAGGACAGTTCCTTTTGTGTTCTCTGTGCCTTCTTAATATATTGAGGGCTGGTCTCAACAACGACAAAATGTGGAGGAGAGGAGAATCACACACCTGTTAACAACTCAGTGGTTTTGGGAGCACACATGCTACTGTCCCTCCCAGCCAACACTAGGGCTTCATGGCAGCATTCACTAAAACCATGCGTAATACATCATGATTCATCCCCCAGGTCAAACACCAGAGTATAAGCTTTTACAAGTGTTATTTTTATTAAAATTCTTCATACAAACTGAGCAGCCTTTGCTAGTCCTGAAATGTGGATCAAAAACACAGAGATAGAAGGTTAGCTGGTACAATGCTGTGCAGTTGGGCTCTGTGTGGGGGAGACATGACCTTTTTTTATCAGCCGAACATCTGGTACATACATTTAAATCTGTGTGTCAGCCTGTTGGTCTGTCCCTACTGTGCTCCTAAGTCAGCAGCAACTACCTCGATGTCTTCATGTCAATATATTGAGGAATTTATATCATGCATTCTGCCGGCTATTTCTAGGTTAATAATTTTCTTTCTAAATCAACATTTGAGAAAATTACTTGAGGAAGAGAAGCTTCATCATGTAAATAATAAGAATACAGACTATGAATCTGGATGGCAGTAAGTACTAACTGCAGACAGTATCCATTTAATTGACATATTTTCTTTGTAGATGGTCTGTTTGATCCACCTTTTGACCGTAGAAGATGACTGGTTTGCTACCTTTTGCATTGTCAACACCATATGATAAAGCATATATGACTTTGGAAAAATGACTAGATGGTAAAGTGTCGTTTCCAGCTAAGAGCATATCCAGTTTTGGTGAATGCTGTTTCATGAAGAAATGTGCTCATAACAGTTTATTTCAGAGTATGTATAACAATTTTATCAAGCAACAGTATATGGTAATAACTATTTTTGAAGAACTAGAGAGGATGCTAACAAAATTATTTTTCCAATATAATTTTGGACAAAGTTTTTTTTTATAAATTCAAAACCAAACCATAATTCATATATTTACCGACTGCCTTAATTCAATAGATATAAAGATCAAATTTTCTCATGTGAAAGCCATAATGTTCAGCTCAAACTAAAATGTAGGTGGTATCAATATAAGTCACATCAGACAAATATTCGTGTTTCAAAATAATAGTTTCATTGTTGACATGGTGTGATGCTCTCTGTGACTGGGGACAGCGTCCTTCATCAGAAAAATATAAAACTAAATTGTCAGAAAGCCATTTCTCTTTTATAGGTGATGTTTGCTGGACTATGCTGGAAATTTCTCTTTTGAAGGTAAGCAAATGAACCCAGGAGCCCCACAAGCCCTTTACCTACAGCGAGCCTGGCAAAAGTTTGTGAGTCTTTAATCGCTACCTACAGCAACTAAGTCTTACAGTATGTGAAGGCACAACAGGGGAGCAGTAAGGAGTTGGTGTCCTTGTACTCGCTCCCATTGTCCAATTCTTGCTATCATATTTGGAAGTTGTTGACCTATAAAATACAGAAAAGACCAGCAGACTTCAAAACTCAGTATCCATATCAATTCATGGCATATGGAATTAAGGATCATGCTTGCTTTTATCTGTGAACCATGTCTTGTGGGTAAACTATGGGAAAAAACCCTACAGTGACAGTTGATTTCATCACTATTAAGTCAGTGTTCGCAAAGAAAGAAGAAAACAACTGAGATAGTGAGTGGCAGAAAAGGGTTATTTGAAAGGTGACCTCCCTGAATCTACTTGTTTGGAAGGGAGCAGGCACCTGTTCTACCTTTGAAAAGGTTTGAATTTGTGGGTAAGGGAAGGGAATTCAAAATAATGCATAGCACAGAGGTGTCAAATAGTAAAATAGCGGGTCCATTACCACTGAATCTTTTTAAAATCTCAGCATCCTGAGTCTGCTTCTGAAAGATGACAGACTGGTAAGTCTGAATGAATTCTCTGTTGGAGATTCATTTAGAAAGCAAACTCATTGTAATGCGGTTAGAAAATACATTAGCCTCTCAAAAGACATAGGAAACATTAAAGGGAGAAATGAGTTTCTTTTTCTACTTTTTTTCTTTGGAGTATTAACCTTGAAAGAAAAAGGTACATATGTACAAAGGAACAAATCATAGAGGGCTGTTCAGAACTAAGGAATATTTCTCACTATAAGAGTAAAAGACTAAATGTGTTTACACTGTCACCAGCCTTAATTCCAGATGAAACAAGTGTGTCTGATTTTTAACCTAATATGATGCCTATTCCTTCGACATCTATAACCCTTTTCATTATATACTGGCATAATGATTATACGGTAGAAACATAGAAGCATGAGAGGAGGTAATTTGTTAGTACCTTTTGCCTACCTATTTAAGAAATTAATTTCATATCTTCTGAAGAAGTGTTCTGTAAAAAGCTGTCGTTCAGGGCACCAACTGTCATATTACATCCTGAGGCCCTAAAAAGCTTGAACTGTGAATGTAGTGATGCTCAGACCTTCAATAAACAGTGCCAAAGTAAAATAAAATACAGTAATCTAAAATTTTTCAGTTCAGTGTTTTTTCATAAAATAACTAGGAAGCAATAATTTGAATGAATTCTAGAAAATACCTGGTCCAAGTTAAGCTGATGGTAGTTTGGATGCTTCAGAAAATGTCTGAATGCTGTGTAACAAGGTCTGACCTTTCCAAGTGTGTTTGAACCCAGTTACAAGAATGAACACTGTTTTGCTGAAAAATGAAGCAGACGTGGGTATTATTTTCATAATGTTGACATTATTGCTCTCTTTTTGAACTCTAGCAGCTGCCATGAAGCATGGCAGGGAGTCTCTCTGTGCCCAGAAGGCATGAGGCTAGTTAAAAATGAAATTGTTTTTATTTATGGATTGGTGATAGTTATAGGGCAAAAAAATGAAGTATTGGGCAGTTAATATGGAAAGCTGCGTGGAGCAGAAAGGTCTGGGATAACTTATGTAGGGAATCATCCACAAAATTTTAAAATACAAAGGGGAAAGAGTAATTGTGGAATTTAATTAGGCTGTTGTCCTCACATGTTAAGTAGTCTTTCAGAAAGGGTATCTCCGGCAGTAATTCCAGTGCAAAAGCCAGGCATCTTCCAGGGTTTAGCTCTTGATCACTCCCACAGAGAGGCACATACGAGAGAATGAGGAATAGTCTAGTGGATAGAATGTAAGATGAGGACTCCGTTTTGCAGGAAACTTTGGCCCAGTTCCCAGTCCTATTACAGACTGCAGCTTTGAAGAAATAATTTAATTATTATATGCCTCAGTATTTTAGTACATACCTACATACCAGAAGCATCAAAGGGTGAGTTCTGCTAGCTGCTGGAAAGTGCTGAAGTGCCTGTCTAACAATGCACATAGTACAGGAGAAAAATGGGAAGATTTAGAGATCAGTAGGCAGAGGATGAGCAAATTGAGGTTTTTCTATGTTAGGACTAAAGGACAGGCTACCAATAGTGACATATTGTGAGTTTTTGCTACGGGCCAACAGATCAGGAGGAGGAAGTAGAAGAGGCCCTTTACAGACAGCTATAACAACAGCATAAGTCACTGGTCCTGGTTCTCATGGGGGACTTTAACTAACCCTGACATGAGTTGAAGGAACACAACAAAACAAACAGTCCAGGAGGTTCCTGGCAAGCACTGAGTATAACTTCCTGACACAGATGATGGAGGAGCCATTGAGGAAAGATGTGCTGCTGAACTTCATACCAACAAGAAGGGAAGGAAGGTCTTGTTGTAGGTGTGAAGGCTGGGGACAACCGTGAGCATGAGATTGTGGAATTCTGTATACTGCATGGAGGAAACAGGGCAGCAAATGAGATTGCAGCCATGGACTATGGGAAGAGCTAACTTCAGTCTCGTAAGGACTATTCTTGAAAGAATACCATAGGAACAGGCCCTAGAGAGAAGATTGTTCTAGGAGATCTGGTTAATATTCAAGGATCACTTCCTCCAGGCTCAAGAATTCTGCATCCCCATGGGCAAGAAACTGCAAAAGGGAGAAGAGACCTGCACGGAAGAACAAGGAACTCCTGTTAAAACTCAGACATAAGCAGGAAATACACAAGGTGGGAACAGGAATGAATATTGGGATGTTGTTGGAGTATGCAGAAATGCAGTGAGGAAGACAAAGGCCTATCTGGAACTAAATCTGGCCAAGGATGGCAAGGATAGAAACCAGGCCTTCTTCCAACACATCAATAACAAAAGGAATACTAGAAAAAACACTGGCCTGCTACTAAATGTAAAGGGACCCTTGAAACACAGGCTGCAGAGAAGGCGGACATACTGAACACCTACTTTGCATTGATCTTCACTGACATGGCCATCTCTCATGAATCCCTGACCCAGAGGACAAGGAGATGGATTGGAGGAAGGAAGACTTTACTTTGATTGAGGTGGATTGGGTTAGAGACTGTTTAGTCAAACCTGACATCCACAAGTCCATGGGCCCTGATGGGATATACTCACGAGTGCTGAGGGAGTTGGCAGACACAACTGGAATACCACTGACAATCATCTCTGAAGGGTGACAGTCAGGAGAAGTGCCTAAGGACTGGAAGAAAGCAAATATCACCTCAGTTGTCAAACAGGGCAGGAAGGAGAACTCAGAAAACTACCAGCCAGTCAGCCTCCCCTCAGTCCCTGAAAAGGCAGTAGAATGACACTCTGGAGGCCGTCTCTAAGCACATGAAAGATTAAAAGGTGAGCAAGAGAGTCAACATGGATTTGCCAAAGGGAAACAATGCTTGACCAACCCGTTTGCCTTTTATGAGTGGACAACTGCCTGGATAACTGAGTGAAGGGCCATGGATATCATCTGCATGGACTTCATAAAGGCTTTTGTCACTGTCTCTCAGGATGACACTCTCATGGGCAAGCTCAGGAAACGCAGACTGGATGTGCTGATGGACAGTGAGATGTACTGAGAGCTGGCCGAATGGTGGGTCTCAGAGGGTTGTGATCAGAGTAGAGATGACTGAGACAGGGCCTTATCAAAGTATCTGAGGGCAGAGTGGCAGGAGGATGTGGCCAGGCTCTCTGCGGTGATGCCAAGCAACACGAGAGACAATGGGCAGTAACTGGAACACAGGAAGTTCCACCTGAACATAAGGAAGAACTACTTTACTGGATGACTGAGCACTGGAACAAATTGTCCAGAGGGGTTATGAAGCTTCCTTCCCTGGAGTTATTCAAAAGCTGTCTGGACACCTTTGTAAGAAATGTACTCAAGACTGGACTAGGTGACCTTGTGGTGGCTTCCAACCCTCCCCATTCTGTGATTCTGTGATTAAGGTGATCTAATTTCCTTGAGCCAGAATAATGAGAATAATTCTAAATGGAAAGATGGAGAAAAGGAACCCACAGAACAAATCTGGTCCTTAGTATTACTCATATGTTTAATACAGCTCTGAAATATTATTGCAGCATCAAAGCAATTCCAAAACATTTAGCAGTACTTGAAAATGAGTGCCAAAACCATCATTACTTTCTATACATTGGCCTCCATCTCACCCCAGATTGCTCTTTTATATGCCATAATAAAACCAGAAAAAAATAAATTAGACTTAGAAGCTATATAAGCCTTTATATATTCCCTTTCTTTTACTGGCATCTTAAGAATCTTTTTCTGTGTGGGTTGATGTAGGTGCCTGCTTATGTCTAACCCTTTTATAGTGCTTTGTCCTCATACAAATAATCATGAAAGCACATCAAATAATAACAGCAGGGGAATTACTGCACTGCCAAATGTTCCCATCAAGCAACTAGAGTGTAGGCATCATTATAATCATTTTGAGATGTTGAATGTAGTTAAACCAGCAAGCTCAGCTTCTCTGAAATCTCTGAAGCTTTTCTCCTAAGAGTAAAGTAGCTTTCAACTCTAAATAAGGATCAGTGAAGTGTACCAGAAAAAAATCATCTATGTTGTTGAATGCACTTATGCATAAGTGTACATATATGTTTAGTTACACAACCATGAAACAGGTATTTTTGACAGGCTTAAATGTTTTCATATTTTCTTTTTTACTTTAAGGTTTTCAATATTATTAAAGGTGAAAATGTGAAATGTACGAAGAAGGAGACGTCTGCTTTAGTCCTTCTCCTTAATTTTGTCTGCTCCTATAAATACAGTTCTACAGAGAAATGTTAAATTTATTAGAGGATGTTAAGAATTCCAGGTGGTATTTGGAGCTAAATGAATTAGCGTAGACAAATCATTGTCCTGTTTTATGCCGTGTTGTAACCATTTGTGCAATGGAATAATATTATTCTAACTCACAGACCTGCACTGAGACTGAAAATGTAATTGTGACTCCCTTTAAAGAAGGAAAATTATCCAAATGTGCCAAGTGTTATGTGAGTGATGCTGTTAAATTAGTGTATTGACTTTAACCTCTGATTTCTAAACCTATTTGCAGAGATAGCTGCACTTGTCAATCTCTTCCTGAAGACTCATTTCATTTTCTTAATTTCTGCTGTGAGAAAATTTCATTTGTGAATCTCTGCTTTCAGTAAATTTCCTTTTTTTCTCCCCCTTTGTCTTCACTTGTTTGCATCTGTTAGCTAAGTTTATTTTTTTTAAGCTCTGTCCCCAAACAACCCAAATTTCTTTCTCTAAATCTCTGCTCATACTCCAGGAAATGTTTTGCATCTAAGTCTATTCCAGTTCTCCAATCTTTCTTTGAGCTGGTGACAACAGTATTACAGAGTTACTTCTGGCTGATTTCCTCAAGTTCTCCACAATTCTTATTCCACATAGATGGGAAGAATGTGTTGGGAAAGGAAATGTCATACCACATACCAGCTACACCTTAAAAATATCTGAGATACACAGCATTTTTGTTAACGTGCTCTGAAGATGCAGACAGTTCAGATACATTAAGTCTCAGAGAGTTTTATCTGTTTTCTGTGCTAAATAGTTAGTTCTTGCACATTAGTCAGTCTGCAGATATGGGTACAATTCCCTCTGCATTTTTCATACGTATTTCTGACATGACCTCCAAGTTCTGTCTGTTTAGTGCTTAAAACACTAATGGGAAGAAATAGACTGCAAGNTGCTTGTGGCATATCTTTTTGCACCTTTTAGAAAGTGTTTCAGTGACCTATATATTTCACAGAATATACCACAGAGTGCTTACTGTGAAATATTATGATAAGGCTTTTAGCAGCCATTGTAGAAGTAGATGAATGGAGAGAAGCATATATGAACAGCACAAGTGTACAGTATCTCATTCTTAATTTTTATTTTATCAACAGTACTGACAGTTCATAAAAGGTAGTGTAGTCACAAATATATATTATAATTCTACTAGTCTAGTGGAATTGAGCTCCTTCAGAAAATGTAAGTCATTTATTTACTGGCATCACAAAGATGTGTAGCTTGGACTTTCCCTGGGTGATGGTTATAGTTCTGAATTCACAGTGAAAAAAAAGTAGTAAAGGTACTGTTTTACTGCTGTGCCTGTAGCATGTTTTCATCTACATCTAAAAAAAAGAACAAGCCCTTTGATTTTTCAGCTCTGCAAATCCTTACCCAGATATGTGACCAAGAAACATGACTTGCAGCTTGGCTTTCAAAATTCTGTTATGTTGCCATGAGAGGCACTCATTATTTTTATTTCCCTTCCGTTCACTGAGCACAGAGAAAATTTATACCAGTCACCTTCAGACATCTAATATTATGTACCCAAGTCAAGATCCTAATTGCCCTTAAACAGTATCTTATTCAGGAAAAGGAGAATCTGTAGGTGTATTCAGATGGTGATTCAGAGCTGCACAGTGCTGACTAGAACTTCGGAGGTGACCAGCCCTCTGCAGTTATATTACAGGTAGCCCAGAGTGGGTGAAGTTCCCGGCTTTGGTGACTTAGGTATTTAAGGTTGGGTCGTATGAATCACTGCTGTGCCTGCTCCTACCTTCCCTGAAAGCATTAGGAATTCTTTTGTTCATTTGAACAGGAGTAAAAAGAGCTTAAGATCTTCCTCCTCTACCCAGCCTATAGGCAGAGTTTAAGATATACCTTAATTTTCATGACCTATTTTTTTCTGCAATTCAAATTACTCTTTTTTTTTTTAAACTTCAGCTATTGCTGCTGAAATGACAGTTTCCTTCTTGAAAACTCATTAGTAATGTTTTGAAACACTGTTTACAAAAGCTTTCACCTTATCCATTTGAACAAATGAATGACTTATCCAATTTCAGAATATTTGTGAGGTGAGCTTTACAGATCCCATTAAATGTTAAAAGCTGTTTGCAAGAAAATTGTGCCTGTCTTCATGCGCTCAGCTCACAGTGTGCTTTCCCCACATCTTCATATTTGTGACGTACACCAGTGAAATAAATAAAAAAAAAGATTATTCTACTTTGAAATAGGTCAGTTTAAAGGTGAAATCCTGACTGGTTATTTTAATTCTCTGGTGGTACCAACAAAGTTCAGGAAGGTTGAGAATATAATATGGGAAAAAAGGCACTGAAGTACAGAAAAGATTAAGTGAGTGAACTATACAGTCTTGACCCCTGTATATGATAGAAATGTTTTCTGTGCAAAATTAGGACTGCTGTTGGGTGTACATTTACAGATTGACTGTAGATATATACAGCAGTGTAATTTTTGTTCTCTCTGACTTTTCTACTGCTTGATTAAAAGACTAGACATTTTCCCTTGAGATTCACTCTTCTGGCTAATGTGCTGTAATTGCAATGGAGTGCTTAGTACAGCAGCAATGAGCACTATTCTATAATAAATTTAGGTCACTGCAGAGTTCATCATGTAGTCCATGGCAACAGAAGATAAAGCGATGGTTAGTTCATCTCTAGCTTTTAGCTGCAGTGTCACTGATTCTCCTGTCTAATTATACTATTAGAACTAAATGTAGGCAAATTTTTCAAGTCCCAAGGTCTCTTCTTTCCCTCCATGTATGTAACATTTCAGGAAGAGAAAACATAACGTAGCAGCATTATAACAGAAATGCGAACCAGAAGAATTCTTAGGCAAGAAAAAGACAATCACATTTTACCTTGGAGCATTCCTTTCCCATTTCCATATAATCCCTCAGATCAATATTTTTGAAATCTTTTCATTTTTACAAACCCCTAAAATTACGTTTTATTTCTCTAGCAAAAAGCAGAAAAATTTGTACAAGGCTTTCAGAACTGTTGATTGTAATTGCTAAGTTCGCAATTTGGAATGAGTTTGGGGAGCAAGAACTTTGCTACAAGTTTTTTCTCTCTGCTTATTTACTTGACCTTTTGCTTGAGAATATTTTATACATTAAGCTTGTTTGCAAAGTGACCATTCAGATTAAATCCTAGCTTCAGGCCATTTACAAGTTTTTTCACTTCAGAATTTTTTAAGTTTTATTGTTTCCCGTCTGATATACATAAACACCACTATCACTAAACACTTATTTCCTGCATTAGGAGTAGAAGTAGGACTGAAATACTTTATCATGGCTTGCATAAAACTGTACATAACAAACTTTTTCTTCATTTAGTTAGGTATTTTAATCTCTTGTTGTCACAGTGATGATGTTTACTGATTGCCATATCTCTCCTGAAAGGCAAAAGTTCAAAGCATTGAAGCACAAACAAAAAGCAGTGGGATCTGAAATCATCTGGAGGTGGGGTTAGGATTTAACTTTAACATATATTACACTTAAAACTGGGAACAGTGAACTGCAGTGCATTACAGAATTTGGACCCACTTTTTGTTGGCTTTGAAGATCTTAACCTTAAGAATCTCAAATTTTTTTTAAAGAATTTAATACTAGTTGTATGCAACGCCATATAAGACTGTTGTAATTGTGAGTGTCAAGAACAATGGCATTCATCTTATAAGAATATGGAAAGCAGAAATGTACGCGTAAATCGTCTAGCAAAATAAGGGCATGGGATTGCATCTCTCTTAGCTCTTGACCTGTGAAAAAACCGAAGTATTGTGTCTGCATGATTCGGGTACATGTTTTGAAGGGAACGTAGAGAAGCTGAAAATTTCTCACCTGTAATCTCTAATATCTTGAGCATTCATGATATCATCTGGAATTTCATTGCAATACTGTTCCCATGTAAATTCCCAAGACGAAGCTTTGAATACTCGAGAAATTTAAGTATTTTAACCAACATTTTTGTGAGAGACTGAATTGTTAGTGGTTAAGGACTGAAAGCAGTCTTCCATAAGTGAAGGACAGGGTGCTTTGCTGAGGTCAGGTTTGACCCTCCCCATACCCACCAAGAAGAAGGAGGTGAGTTTTTGGGTGTGTGGTGGTAATCCCCATAAGACAGAGGTGGTGAACGCCCACCATCAAAGGATACAAGATGGTTTTCATCATGCGGATTGTCGTCCCTTACACACCCTGCCCTGTGGAAGGTCACATTCACTTGGGACATTCACATTTACATGTAGCCCTGGGGGTTTCCATCCCTCCTGATGGAGCAGAACTGGCTCCACTACGCTGATGTGAGAGGCAGCTGTAATGTCTTAGGAGGAGTCATAAACTATGAAGGACCCTGAAGCACCCCCAGACTCATTTCTGGTGCCTTCCATGAAAGACTGAAATCCCACCCTCAGGAAATGTACCTGGGCTTTCCCACTTAAACCTGAGCCTATATTATCCCACAGACCTTTTCGTTTTGTGGGCCTTCCCCACCCCCAATGGATCAAGATGGCAATCATCACTTAGACAAGACTCTGACCATCACTTCACAACAATCAAGTCTCGTTGCAGGATCCATGGGTAGTGGTATCTTTCTACTCTTATTCTTTCTTTCTTTTCCCTCATACATTTTCCAAAAGGATATTTTTACACTTTTATATTGTTATATTACTATGGCTAATAACAACCAAAATGGCTACATACCTGCTTTCCATTGCAATAAAATTTCTTCTAAACTAAACCCTACACATATGTATTTATAAACTCAAATAATTCAGTGTTGCTTCAATCTAAGACACCCCAAAGGATCTAGTAACGAGAACCTGGGTTACCCTTTCCTTCGGGGGTGTGTTGAACAACCTCAAAGATGAAGTCCCAATCCTTGCTTGTATGGTATTATATGACCAGTGGCCCACTTGAATAAGGTTTCTCTAATTATTCTTCAGTTTTCACATTGTTTTGTTCACAGCAGAGTATCCTTGAAACATGTGGACTCTAATATTCTTTACATATAAACTATCTTTGGTGAAGTCAGAAAAGCTGAAAGAATTTATGTCAACTAATGGCTTGATCCACATTTTACACAGTTCTTGCTTATGAAAAATGTTATGGTTTTTAAGACACTAGAAAAGCCTTTCAGACAGTATGTGAAGTGGTATCTGTTTTGGAATGGGAGAGGAAAGATACACTTTTAAAAGACAAATAATGAAAGAAATTACAGTTCCATTTATACCTTATTGGTATAATTTATCTGGTGCAGAAAAGAGAGACAAAGGAAAATTTCAAAGACTTTTCAAACCTCTACATCTTCAGAGCCTTTCACCAAAATTACTAACTTGACACTGCAGCCAAATGATACAAGTAACTCTTATTTAAAACAATACTGAACTGATTATGGGTCCTGAGTTTGATTTCAGTTCTATGGTGCCATTAACTTCGAGTGAAGCTAGTGAAAGGTACTAAGATCATGCTGAGATAGTCTCAGATGACAAGCTTTCCATGTCAAGTCACCTCTCTTTTCCATTTCTGAGAGTAGAGAGTGACTGCTTTAAGATGGCTTTTCCATCCTTACCCTATATGCTTCCCTTATCTTCCTGCAACATTTATTGTAAAGTCTTTCTTTCAGGACTGATTTCCCTTGCATTCCAGCTGTGATTACAGTTCTGTTCTTAAATTCTCTTTCTCCAGATGTCTCTGCTGTCAATTTACTCCTGTTTTCACTCACTCCATTTTTTTTTCCCCAGGCAAGGATATTGTTACAGACCTCAAGATTTTTCTTGAGATAGTTCTGTCCCAGAAGTCATGACCGTTTCATTCTTGTTTTTACTCTGGGATTAAAAAACAAAACAGAACTTTCTCATTTCAGCTGTAATTGTATTCCTAAATGTCCACAATTTTCTTGAGTGCCATCCATCTGCTGGAATTTGTTTCCTACATTGAGGCAAGCAGCCCTAATGTCAGATGACAAGGCCCTGCTGATCATCTGCAGTTTTCTAACTTAACATCAGACCAAATTTTTAGGATATCTACAAAACAATCATCAATAAGTCTGTAACTGAAGATTTTAAACTAGACATAGTTTCAGGATAACAGTTCAGTATCAATTTTTAAGGATAAAAATTCTAGGGAAAATTTTAGTTTCTGGTGCAAGGCAGTTGACAGCTCTTAAATTTGAGACAGAATTATATATAGTTAAGTCTTCGTAAGGTCTTACTACTAGAATATAGAATATAATGATAAATTTTGGAATTTAATATCCCAGTGCCTTATCCACTATCATGACAGACTGAAAAGAGATTACTGTTGGACAAATATTATGGAAAGAAGAGTAAGTTTGTCACATTATCCTAAGTGAAAAGGTAATTGATTTTTGAAAGATGTTTTATTGCTGATGGAAGTTGTGATTTTATGAACAAAAGAAGGAAAACTTCAGTTAAGACAGATGGCCTTGCAGAAAATCATCTGGGTATTTCATCTGGCATTTTAGAAATTTTACATAGTTAAACCTGTTTTGCTGGTTTAAATTTAAAAGGTGTCCAAGCCTTTTATATCACTGAACAAAAGGTGGCTTACCACAACCTTCTGTGTCACAACAAAAAGTTTCTGAAGTCTTTTAGTCCTATATATCGGAGATATTTCTGGAACCCTGAGAGGAAATTACTTCCTGGAGACAGCCTGGTTTTTTTCTGTTTAGAAGCCTTGAAGATGGACAGAATCCAGCATTCCAAACCACCTATCTAAAGGATGACAAGGTTACACAAAGGTACTCACCAAACTGTGGGAAGTGGGGAAAAACATTTAACACTTGGCTTCTAATGAACCTGCAGAGATTTCAAAATTTTGATAAGTGCTGAGATTAACAGAAATAATTGAGTTGAAGGGTAATAGCTTTTTCCTAAACCCGCATTCTTCTTAACATCTTTTCTCCAACATAGTGTGACCATTGTTAAAATAAAAACGCTCATGGATAATTGCTGATCAGAAGAGCTTGTGTTGCCAAGCACTGACTCACTGTAAGAATTTTCAGACAATACAAAATCTGAATGGACAGTAAATGTTATTTAAATACTCTCATGTGTAACACATTGCTATTTGTAAGGATAAATTGCACAAATACCTGAAATACAAAAGAAAATTCTGACTGTATCTGTTGCATTCTCTCACCTGGCCATAACACACCCTAAATAATAAGTACTGGCAGTTGCCCTGTAGCAAACAGTCTGATCATCACTCAGAACTGGTTCAGTTAAGCCAAAGCTCATGGCTTAACCTGCTTTTAGAAAAATGTTGGACTTGGGGAATAGTAGGCATAAGCTGATAAGAAAATTTTTCTCTTCTAGTGTTTCTCATAGGGTTTTTACCAACATATGCTTTTGTTTCTCTCAGTATTCCACCACTGTTTTCTCTTTGGACCAGTTTGTCCTCCTGAGCAGACAACATATGCTTAGGATTAAAACCTCAGGCTTAGCAGCAAATTTAGAAAAAAGAAAACAAGTGGATCTGAAGTACATACCTGTTAGGCAAAAATCACGGAGATTGTTAGCAACAGAAGTGGATGTCTATCTCATACTCCTGTAGGAACAGAAAATGTTTTTTTTTACTGGCTATGCACTGTAAATTCATAGACTTGATCACTGACATCAGTCAGTAAGAGCTTTGACAATCTAGAAATCCTGGATTCAAGCTCCATTGCCAAATAATTGCCCCTAATTTTTGTGACAAATGTAGACAAATCATGATTGACACATCTCTCCAGCCCCCCTGCCCCCTTTCCTACCCTGCATAATTAGCAGGCAGGCTAAACATTCCCTGCAGGCAGGGAAGAGAATCTACTATCAATATTTTGATGATCCATTAATGCAGGTCCTATCTGATTGAGTTTCTGCATGTTCGCTTGGAATGTAACACTCTGTGACCTTGAAATATGAGCATTAAAGACAGGATACCTTATCTTGCTGCATGTCACTGTCACCAAGTAAAGCTTCTATTACGGGTGCTTTGAAATGAGCTGGTGGTGAAAAGAGAACCTCTACTGTTAAACCTACCTTAACACAAAGCCTGTGTTATTTATTTACGATGCTACATGAATCATCTGCACTTTCTGTGATAAGCCCAGGGCTGTGTGTCTTTCATTTCAGCTGACATTTTGCTGCCATTTGCCAGGCTAAGAAACTACCACGAAATCAGGCCAAGCTGATGTGTGGTCATTGTTTTGCACAAAACGGACATTTAACTCAACTAAAAGACCTTTTTGAAGAACAAAATTTGACCAGGTAAATTTTGCTCATATATGAGAAGTCAAGTAGGTCTGTAGCAAATACGCTTCTTGTGGTAACTAAGAAAATTTCTGCAGAGAATTTGACAAACTGTTCTACTTCTGTACACAAAGTAAAAATAAAATTAGTTTTGAGCAAAAAGAATTTCTCAGAGTACTGAAAGGCTTTTATTTGGAATTATATATCCTCAGCCTTGCCTTATAAGGTAGTTGAAATATGTGCCTTTTTAAAGACAAAGAGCTGTCAGTTTCATACTTTTCAATGTGTTGAAAAGGATCTAATAAAAGGACATTTTTTCTACCTTGTATTTGGGTTTTTTCCCAAATGTTTAATTATCAAACACAATGCCAGTATTTGATAAACCTACTGCATTTGATGACTTTTTAACTTGCTTGACAATGCCTTAAAATGATAGAATTGCTGGATATGTTATACATAGAGAAATTGTGTACTTTTTTCTGTCTAACTGTAAGACACAGAAAACCGAGCACGATTCAAGGATAAGGAGTTTTGCTTGCAGTTAGTTGTTTAGCCACTGAAAAAATTTGCTGATAGGTTTGCTTGGATGCTTTTACTCCTATCTGAGTTTTAAAAAAAGTAAAACAATAATAATAAAATTCATACAAAAATGCACTGAAATTGTCCACAACTGACAAGTGACTTCTAGTTAGAGATTTAGAGACTGCTGGTTAATAATTTATGAGCTTCTTATGTGGCACACTATGTGACTTTCATTTTCTTGCTCACGGAGCATATCAAATGTGGGGTGCTACTTGTAGGTCTCGACAAATTTTCCCCAATTTTTTTTTCTCTTCCAATTATGCATTGAATACTGTATGTGTTATGCAGAATTGAGGGGAGGAAACGCAAACAAGTCTAGCCTGAGAAAATGCCATCATGACATTCATCATCACTCTGTGACATTTGCTGTCCTCTTATTAAACTGCCTGGCATTTCATGAAACCATGCCCAGACTAATTGCACTTTCATTAACTGTTGTTTTCCCCTATTAAACGATTTGATAGTATTTTCCTTGCAGGAATGTCAACATGTTTAACAAACTCTAATAACTGAAGCTTTGAAAACTATCCTGATGGGTCTCTTACTTTTTCCCAGCCTAGTCTGATACACAGTTTTTAATGGCAAGACTATGAGCATCCTATCCAGTTGAAACTGATGTTTCTCCTCCAGTTTGAGGTCTTCAGTAAATGCAAATTTACAGAGGTGGATCCAGTAACGTCTTTGCCTGACATCAAATTTATTTTCATCTCCCTGCAGGATACTTCCCATTTTTCAGCTCCAGTGTTACAGTTCACTGAAGGTCACATTGCCTTGCAGAAAGCCAGCATTAGTAGGTTTTTACAGCAGCATCATGCAGGGAAATGTTTGGGGTAAGGTCACCTTAGCAAGGGAAAAGCAGGCAACAGCAGCCCCATAGTGAACCTGCAACACACATGAAACCTGCAGGCTGAGCTGCTGCCCTCTTGGAGGAGGTGTGGCTCAGGGCACGGAGAGGCTGTGGGTGAAGCAGCGCCACTCACGCCAGTCCCTAGTGCTGCGTGGAAGGTGGCAGAGGGCTGTGTGCTCTCCGCTCCCTAGCGTGATGCTGCATGCCTGCTTTGCATCACCTCAGCTTGCAGCTTCAGGTAGTCCTTCAGGACACACAGAATGCCTGTTTTTTTCTTAAAATTACTTTCTGAGAGGCACTTCTACAAAAAGATTCACACTGGGCCCATTCCACTAGGACCAGTTTTACAAGATATCTTTTGACCCTAGAATTTACTTGAAAATCTCAAATATTAATTCACTGGCAACAGATTACAGAGGTAAAAACCAATCTGTGTCAGAAATACTAGTCATTTGTTAGTTATATATAAAAGAAACATGAGTCAAAAAAACGTGCTTGCTATCCTGCCAAAAATCATTGTCTCGTCAATCTCAGCTATATTAATTTAATTGTACTATGAAGATCAAACGCAAGAAAATCCTCTTGGATTCTCACCAAGTTTAACAAGGCTCTCTCTATATTTACCAGGTTTCTTTCTCTATAAAACCAAAATTTTGATAACACCTTTAGCAATTAATTAGAGAGAGTGAGCAAGGACATAGTGAGAGATACATAGAAAATGCAGAGACCACTCAGATGCAGAATAAAACCACACTACAAACACACGCTGTGTACATCCCTAACACTTCTTTCTCAGAAAACAAACCTTGTTTATGAGAATAATGTTATCAAATCAGTTCATAAATACAGATTTACCAAAGATATCTGTACGGATTTGCATAGGAGAATGGAAATTATTTTTGGAATAAACTTTTGAGTGGCTTGTTGTTATTTAGCCACTCAACTCTCTCTCATACACACAGCCCCACTGCCCTCACACATATACTCACACACAAACCCTATTGGATTTGCTGACACACAACACAATACGTGATTTTCTTTTGTTCTGTACTTCTTTTCCATGATGCAGTTTCCGGAATCGTGGTTTGAGGTTTTCTGTAATCTGTAAAAATGTGGGAAATCTGAACTAAGTAAGAAATCTTAGTATTTGTTCTCCCTTGTCTTACGGATATGTACTATCTTGAACTGTGGGTAACCACTGAGTGAGAGTGAACTTGACAAAATGCAGAGCATCAACATGATATTAAATCTCTCTCAAACATCATAAATATATAGACATTGTTCTGACTTCACAAAATGCTTCAGCACACAGAATAGCAAGGTAAAAAACTTGTTACAAGTTTCAACACCGTCAGTGGAAGTGGGTGATATAAGAGTCACTCAAAAGAAAAAAGAGAGACACCCAACACTGAAGTTTATAGATTTCAAACTTCCTGTTTGTAAAAAAAAATTAGGTAGTTGGTTAAAATCTTAGTTCCTTACAGACTCCACAGTTTAGTCCAAGTCCATGGTGCAATATGGTCAGTTGCATGGTTTTACACACTCTTCCTGTGCTCTTTCTAACCACACAATTTTCGATATCCTGAATATTTTAGCAACATTTTTTTCATAAGCAAGTTGTCAGTTTTCAGAAAGTAATTGTCTAAGACAGATACTTCCTTGCCTTTTGCAACTTAGTTAAAGCAAATAACTTAGACTCTTTGCATGTAGACTAGTAATTTCAAGACCACTCTCACTTGCTGATATCAAAAGATGTGATTTCAGTTGACATTTTAGAAACCTATCTGCTTCACACACAGTTTCAGAAATCCTGGTCCATCTGGAACTGTATTTCAGTGCATTCAGCTTTGACAGTTCCTTGAACTTCTCTTTTTGCTTTCAGGAGCAGCTTATACCAAACATCTACAGGTGTCCTGGTTTCAGCTAGGGTAAAGTTGATTTCTTTGTAGCTGTTGCAGTGCTGTATTTTGGATTCAGAATAAGAATGGTGCTGATAACACACTAATGTTTTGGGTTTTTGATAAGCCCTCTTTAGTCAAGGACATTTTTTTAAGTTGTTTTGTGCTCTGCCAGTAAGGAGGTACACAAAAAAAACCAAACTGGGAGGGAGCTTAGCCAGGACAAGTGACCCAAACTGGCCAAAGAGATATTCCACACCATGGAATGTCAAGCCCAGTACATAAACTGGGGGGAGTCATGCAGAAGTGTGGTCGACCTGGGTTTGGGGGGGGATCTGTCATCTGTCACTGGATGGTGAGCAATTTCATTGTGCATCACTTGGTTTTTTCACATTATTATTAATATTATTGTTTTATTATTATTATTATTATTTATAATTAGTATTGTATTTTATTTAATTTTCAATTATTCTTGTCTCAGTGTACAAGTTTTGCTTTGATTCTTGTCCCCAGTCCATCAGGGTGGAAGGGAAGAGACAGGGGTTGAGCAAGAGGCTGCATGGTGTTTCATCTCCTACTGGGGTTAAACCACAACAAGATTACTGTGAGTCCTGCTGTTTTCCACTCACTTTTGATAACACAGGCTGGTTGAGACAACCAGGTCGTGCAACAAGAGAATGAAAGAGGAAATACAGAATGAAGGGTGTACTTAGGTCCTGAAATGATACCTGTTTAGATGTAACTGTGCCTGCAGTTCCCTACATTGAGTTGCCACTCTACAGAAAGTACCACTGGGCTGTAAAAACTGAGCTACCAGCCCATCTGTACACCAGAAGACTCACATGAGCATATCGGTCTTACTGAAGCCATTATTATTTAGAGGTGACTGACACTTGAAAAACACTAGGTTTTGTGAAATATACGTGACCAAAGGAGACATATACCTGCATAAACCACACAATATTCTGTTGTGTAAGAAATTCCTTAAATACTCTGAAACTGGTGCCTTCTTGTGGCCAGTAAATTGAAACAAACTGTCCAGAATAGTCTGTATGGACTCTTCCCTTCTACCTTTCTAAAAAATATTTCACCTTGGCAGTTTTCCGATTATTGCTCATTATACAACTTAATCCCAATTATTTTTTCACTAGTTTTCTCTGACAGGATTTTGAATCATTGTTATTTAATTGTTTTGGCATATCCAGTTCCCCAGATGCTGCAAGCTATCACCTTTGTCACTTCATATCCATTTCATACTTTTCCAGATCATGGCAATCAAACCTATCCAGCTAAGCATGCATGTCAAGAGCTCTGAAGAGGAGCCTTCTAGACAAGGATGTGACTCAAGCTCATAGATAGAAGATGAAATTTGTAGAGAATTTTTTCCAGTTAGTGGGTGCTGTCCCCTTCACCTTTTTCTTGTTAAACCAAATAAATCTCTACTCATGTTCAGTACAAACTGTAAATCTGTCTATTAATGTAAAGGATCTTTCCCTTACTGACAGATGCAGAGGCCTAGGAGAGGTCCAACATTGTTTTAAAACTATGTTTACTTCCTCTTAACACGTGGATGACAATTTCTGAAACATAAATTTTCTTTCATGTTGAGAATCTGGAATGCTGCCATCTGTCTGCTCTTTTATCCATTTCAGATATAAGATGTTATTTCAATTTGTCTGTATAGAGGGTGAAATTCAGGATACATTTATGCCCAATTACTTTGAAATTAGATAGGTGTCATGTCACAATGTTTCTGTGCAGTGTTATGACTTTTTTTTAAACAGAGTATTACTACTGATTACTACTGGAAAGAAGTTATGCATTGCTCATGGATACATTTTGGAAGTCCAGAGAATCCAAAAAACACCTGTTTCCACATCACTCCAGAGGGTTTGTGGCAGGATAAAAGGGAAGAGGCCTTGTCATTTCCTCCTGTTGTGCCTTTCCTCCTGGATCTCTTACTGCTGGATAAGGCCCTGCAACAAAACCTATTCTTTTTCTGAAATTGAGTCTTAAATGAAGTTTGGGAATTGAGTTCACAATAGTGTAAGGTCTGCCTTGTTACCCTCTAGAACAACTTTTCTGCTCCTGTGGGTGGCAAGGGAACATGTGTTCTGAATAAGCATGACAACACAAAATTAATCCAATTTCTATAGCTTTACTCAGTTTTTGCAATTTAATATTCTGAAATAAAAGATGTACTGTTGCTGGAACACGTGCTCTCTTTAAGTAAAATGTTGGTGCAAAGTGTGCTGTTGGGAGTGATAACAAGACTTGTAGCCTTTAAATCATTTGTTTCTTAACTTAGAGTTTTGGTTTTCCTGTGCAGTCAGTATAATTTTTTATGTGGAATTTAGAGGGGTCGTGCAAATCTTGTAGTCAGCTATCCTTCATAAGCTAGTAGATCAATTTGGAACAGAATAAGACTAAAAAATAGTTATAGAAGTAAAAATTTACAGAAAGAAACATTTGATGTTACACAGCCTCAATTTTTCCACATCTAGCAAAACTATCTTCAGCTTTCAAAGAAATGCTTCCATTTAGAATTCTTTTTTCATATCTCAGCATTCTACTTAGGCAATTTTTCATAATTGCCAGCCTTGCAGCAGCTTCTAATCATTTGTAGATTACTGAAAATATAGATTTTTGAAAATTATGTCCCATGGAGATAACTGTAGAGATATAGTTACACAGAGAACTGATATTCAGATACAGGGACTTAGATTTATTGGAAAATTTCCAACAGGTCTCTGAATTTTTTTTCTCTTGCACTTCTTCATATGCACATACAGCTTATGTGTCCTTCCACTAAATGTGCACTGGCTGAGACCAGTCTAAAATCAAGCTGGAAAAATTTAATATATTATAAGCAGGCTTCATTCCATACGTAATTGCTGGCAAAGGTTTTGCATGTAAAGGAAAATTAGTATAGTGTCTTTGTGTTAGATCTGTTAAGGGACGATAGTAAAATGTATTTCTGCCAGCGTCATTTCACAGCTCGTATTTCCTGGAAAATGCTATTTTATCAGCACATGTTCCCTCAGTCTGCGAGACTATCAAAGTGTTGATCATGTGTCCACTGCCACTTTTACTTTCATTCTTTATCTGCCATTTACTGGGATCTAAAACTCATTTGTCTGTCTTTTTGTTTGTTGAGAACCAAACCAACATAATTTTTTTGTCACTCTTTGTAAAAGGTTTGCAGTGTTATGCACAAATTACTGTCTTGCTTTGTGACTGTATTTTGAAATCCAGTTGTCCAAGGGACAGATTCCTGTTATGGGATAAACATAATAGCAGGAAACTTTTCTTAAAATTAAGTTAAACCAGTTTTGTTCACTTGGATATTTTTGAAAGTTTTATCAAATTGTATAACATAAGTGTTCTCACAATTCTGCCTAAATTACCTAAAGGAATGATATTTCTTGTTCCCTTCATAACACAGAAATGTGTTTTACAAGGCAAAACAGCTACAACAATGCATTTCTGTATTGTTGTGAATAACAAAACCTTTACGTAGGTTCAGAGGTGTGGGTGGTTATAGGATATAGGTTTATTTTCAGTGACCTGCAGACATCATGCACCCAAACCTACCAGTTTATTTCTGTTCATGCTTCTTACTGCATACTGTAGTGGTGCAGCTGATTTCCAAACATTTTTCATTTTGAGAAACACAGTCTCTGGATACAGCAAGAGAGTCACTAATACTCTAGGAGGACACTTCTTTGAGGACTTTTACCATTTAAAATTTCTGTGGAAACCACTAAATGTTAAGATGATAGAATTCCCTGCCTCCTGTCCTTTAACCTTGCCTGTATTCAAAGCTCTTTTAACAGAAACGCTGCAGCAAATTGCATAAGACACTGACTTCTCTTTGCTATCTTCCAAAAACTTTCTCTTTCCCGCTGCAAACAGCCTGCTCCACCCACCCCTCCCACTCCCTGTGCTGATTTGTCCTTTTTTAAAGGACTTTTATTCACTTTTTGAATGATGCTGAAACAAACAGAAAAGACACATTTGCAGCCATACACAGCCATTGATGCCAAGGCTCATTGTCCTGTGCTGTCGGTGATACAACCACTGCCCGTTCCCCTCCCAGCCACGCTGCCAAGTGCTGTTCAGCTGAGAGCCTGCAGAATTGATAAAATTTCTTGGTCACCCTGCTCTCTGCTTCCGCCTGTTACACACTTTCTCCTCAAGAAACAAGGAGAGGAAAAAAAGTAGAACTTAATTAACTTTTGGTGAATTTTTCTACCCATTGTTAAATGATTCTTATTAATGCTGATGGCTACTTTTAATGCTTTGCTCTTGCTCTCCTCTTAGTCAGTGCACACTAGTCCACCCAATCCTTTTAAGTGTAACATATTCACTAAGACCATTTCCTGTAGCCTAAAAAATGTCCATCTCTCATCAATTTCCATATTTTATCTGTGTTGTTCTGCTTTTCTTGTGGCATTTAATCGAAATGTGGTTAAATAAAGGCCAATATTTACATCTTGCATTGCATAAATACAGATTTAAAAGCTGATATAGATATTCCTTTAGGGTATGTGCATGAGCAGGTGCAAACTTAAAGAGAAATCAGTGTCCTGCACCCACTCTGTATTGGATATATGATGGAAGTGATACCTGTGTTCAGCTGGTCAGCACCAGACATCCCCTTGAACACCCTGGAGGTGTCTTGTCTCTATGGCTCCCCCAAACATGCCTTGCTCATGAAGACACTAGCTTTGACTACTGCTCTTTGGCCATGGCACTGGTATGGTCAGAGCTCCAGTTAAATGTCAATTGTACCAGCCACTGCCATTGTGGGGGTGAGAGCGAAGAACAAATGGAGAGGAAAACGCTTTTTTAACTACAGACTTTCTTACAAATCGATGCCAGGCTACATGCAGGCAGCAGAAAAATCTGTAACTTCTGTTAAGGAAAAGATACATAACTGATAAGCTCCTCTCACAAAACGATTTCCCTCTCTATTTGCCAGTAAATGTCACCTTTTCCATGAGGTGGAATGGGGTGTTTCAGACATGGTAAGGATTATCCTAAATCTACTCCCATCAAAGACTGTAGTAAAACTTTGGACAGTGCCAAGAATTTAGTCTAATTCAGAAAATGGTGGAAATCTTATCTTCGGACTAGTTAGATATTTGATTTTTTTTGTGTCCAAAGGGATAATAATATATGTTTGTTGTTCTATTTGAAAATAAATTCTAAAGAATTTGAAGAGAAGCAGTATTCTTGCCATCTTTTATGTTTATTATTATTACTACTAAATCTTGATTAGTGGAACATTTTCATATGGCATGATTTTTCTTATTCTTCCTTCACTTCAGTTAACTTCCCCTACAAACTAATACTTCCCTTATAAAATAATGTTGAAAATCTTTTCTTTCTTTACTTCTTAAGTAATATGAAGTACTCTGTGTTGTGCATTTCTAGGAATAAAGCTCACTCATTCTTCACACGGCGTTGTTTTCAATGAATCAGTTATTTACAGTGCAGCCCAAGAGACTAATGGTGTTCTTGACTATTTGCAATGCTGTTCTCTTCATGCCTTAATAAAGATGAACAGTGTTTAACTGCCAGGCATCAGAGATCTCTCTATTTTAATTACCAAGGGTGCTTTTCCTGTCATTTTCCTTGGAACAAAATATACCCTAGAAGACTCCTTGCACTGCTCCCCTAGCTGTTGATTTGGTGTGAATTAAAGGAAACATATTATGAAAGGTGAATAGCTAGGGAAAAAAAAATAAGGTCTAACATTAAACTATAAATGTTTCAGCATTTTGTTCAATCAAACCTTGGGGCAATATCTTTTCAATGTCATGCTTTAGTAAAAGTCTTTTTAGCCCATGCATGTCTTTCCAAACAAGACAGACAAAAGCTTCTATTTTAAAAACAAACAGCTAAGTGATTTGCTGTACACTTGCCATGAATAGTAAGGAGTAGATTTGTGGTGAGTTCCTCTCTTTAATTAGCACATTGCTATAACCTGACTGCTGTTGTTGCTGTTTGGATGAGTACTGCCTTATTATAATGCATCAGAGGATACCACTTGAAGAAATTCATGAAACAAGTTACGAAAAACATATGCCACGGAGCATTCTTGGGATTGGTTTAAAATACTTCAATGTTTCACTTCTTTTTATTTTTTTAATGGAAAGAACTAGCTGTTAAAGCTGTGAGTAAATCCAGTGATAGGTATTGTGAAAGAGTACATTTAAAATAGCTTTTCATAACCATACTTGGGAAGGTTTGTTTTACATAGCTGGAATGTGTATATGCTGTTTTAAAAACAGAAGCATTTTTAGTGAGCTCTCTTATTACTATGTCTTAAATGTAGGGATGTTTCAGGGTTTCATAGTTGAATAGGAAGGAAAAGTTTTTTTTCAAATCCGTATTTTTGACAAATTTATCTGATGTAATATTTTAAATGTTTTTCAAAATTCTCACAGCTGTTCCAGACAGAGAAGAATTTCAAAGCAGTAGTAACATTAAAGTAGAAAAACATTACAGCAATAGCTGAATGAAAGGGAGAATGGAGACTGAAAATTTTTCAGAAGCTTCAGGCAATGAAACAATAAAGAAAAGAAAGGGTTGGCAAAAGGGACTATAGTGCAGAAGCAGCACTTCTTAATGGAGACTTCTAGAGATTCATAAAAATATCTTTTTCAAGATAATACACACCGCAGGTATTATATAAGCAAATCATTAAAAGATTAAAAGAATAAAATAGAATGGCTAAATCAAACATAAATTTCTTCTGTTTCTACAGATTCCATGAAAAAATTCCATTTGGAGACCTTTAAACAAATTTATTTAGTCTTCAAACTTGGGAGATATTAAAGATTTTTCTGATGATGTTCTTCCATGTGGGCATAGAGGTCATCTGCTATCTTTGAGGTTCTTTGGCTCAGGAATTTGCCTATGTATGTGTGTCCAAATAACCTTAACTAAAACTAGGAAAAAGGACACCCAAATTGTCGATGCTGGGTTTGCATTTCTGCAAAGTTGGTAGTGGATCCTCACCAGAAAGATGCAAAACCCATCTCCATTACTGCATAAGAAATGTGATCTCCTGAGTTTTGAGTGATGTCAAAGCATATAAGAGAGGAACCAGGTGTCAAAAACAAATTCTTAAGAAAATATCACGATTGTTTAAATACCTTAGAGTGTGATGGATACTGTCCAGAGTGAACAGAAATGAGCCTGTCTTATGACCTGCACTTTCTAAATCACAGATGGTTAAATGTTAATGTAAATACTTTTGGCAATAAATAATACTGAAAGATATTAGAGAAATTCACAGTACTTTACACAGGAGTTCCTATTTTTTGAACTGAATTGAATCTTCAACAAGTTTCATAGCAGAAGAGCCAGGAAGTATTTGCTGCATTATTCACAGTTAGGAGTTGTTTGGTTTTTTTAATGAGAGACACCAGGAATTCTCATTTAAAAAACACCAGATGAGTAGGACGAGCAGTTAGGAAAATGCCAAACTCCTAACAGGAGACAAAATTTTTTGACGTCTAAAAGACCATAGCGTTTTCTTGAAACATACATATGTATACATGCAGTCCTTCATACAGTGTAGAAATTAAAAGAGTGGACATATCTTCTCAGTTCAACACAGTACATGTGACTGGAAAACTATGATGGCTTTTAAGTAAAGATATATAAATTTACACATATGTTTACATTTAAATAGTTGAACATACCTGTGCATAGTAGACATATGGATTTTTTTTTAAAGGCAGCTGGTAATTCTGCATGCTGTTTTTTGATGGGGCTGGATTTTCAGATGGTACAATTCTGCTCACTAGCAGTGCAACATTCAGGTTGTTAAATTACATACTGGTTTTGGATACTGTGGTCAAACATAAAGAAAGAAACGAAGACATTATTGTACTAGCTAAGGATTAATTCTTACTCATTGGTAGTGAAGCCATGATTCAATCTACAAGCTGTGAAGAAGTAAATGGTTCTAAATCCTTCTGTATTTTAGTCTATTATTTGTATATGACACGTAAGTTGCAGAACAACTACCCATTTGTTGAATGAAAACCACTTCATGGGTTTTGGTATGCAACTGCCTGGAAAGTCAAGAGTGCAAATATGATGCCCGTGAAAGGACTCAGAATAAGGAAATTATTAGATTATATAATCATGAATTATAAGATGAAAAAAGAATTTGAAATTACTTCAAAACGTGACCTTTGAAAAAAACTATATAGATGTACGTATCTGTACAGACTATATGTAAAAGAAATGTAATAATTGTTAAGTCTCTTTTCTATATACTGAATTTACCAGATGTGAATCAAACGCTGTCCCTAATAACATAAGATGCATTTTTCTAATCCTTCATGAAAAAAAGTGTTTACAGATAAGCTTCCATCCCATGAAACTGTCTTTGACTGAGTAAAAAAGTTATCCAAATGTGATCTTGGAAATGGATAAGGTCCTACAAAAAGCTCCACATTTCACAAACAAGATGGAAAAAGTAGTTTTTCTAATTTGTTTTCAAAACATTGAATCTTTCTGATGATTCTTGGAGGTTTGAAATACATGCCAGAGATGGAAAATAAACAGAGAGCAGGCTGTGCAGTCAAGCTGAAAGTCAATATTTCACATAGATATTGAAATAAGCCATATATCATGTATGCATATAATTTGTCTGCACAAATAAACCATACAGCACTCACACTACAGTACATGTCTGACTTCTCCACCACAAAGTACATCTGAGTGTGTAGACATAGCATAATGTCTCTGAAATTTTTCTAGAACTTGGTTTTCATAGCNACATCTGCTGTACAGTGGGAAAACAAAATATGAGTCTTGACTAAATCTTGTGTTAGAAAGGACTCAAACTGGGAAACTATCCAACACAATTTGCATATTATGCAGATGAAAAGCTAATGACAAAAGAGTGTATTGGCAAACTCTGCCTTGTTATCTGGCAGTGATGTGTACAGCAGCATGAATACCTAGACATAAGCTCTACTAATGTTATTTTGCAATTAAGAAAATAAAGTCAGAGAAATGCAGTGAGAACTGCATATGTAAATAAGATTCAGTTGTGACTAACCACGTAATCCCATACAACCCAAATAATCCAGTTCACTTTGGGACACAGGCATCATGATTGTGTGTTATTAATTTTGAATGGTGTAAGAGGGAAAGTAGCCAAGTGCTTATTGAATCCTCATTTCTAGTTTAAGCGGCTGCTTCTTCATCCTTGCTTGCCAGTTCTGAGTGTATTTCAAGGAACATTACTGAGAACAAAATCGAACACCATCAATATTAATGATCTGAACTAGAAAGATAGCTTTTAGTGTGCAAATTAATTACCCTAATCACAGGGTTTTTTGTATCCATTTTAATGAAATAACTATTTATTTCACTGAGTCCTGAGCTTTTCTTTTGCAAATAAGGCACATTTACATGATAAATACATGAAATTTAAATAGATGACTAAATTAAATTGAGGGGGGAAAAAAGACCTTTTTAAATACAATTTTCATAGGAAAAACAGCTAGATTAATGGGTTGGTTAGCTGACTGGCATCTGTGATTAAATCTTTTTAATGTATGTCAAATAGAATTTAATGGACCTCAAGAAATGTCTACATAGTAATATTCAGGGTTTGGTGAAGATGCATTTTATCTCCTATTATTGAAGTGTAGACAGCTGAAGGCATATTGCTTGTTGCTGCCCAGTACAGTACAGAGAAGTTCTGTTTGAGAATAGTAGTGGTATCAATTTGCATTTCTACTTTCCTGTGTTGTGCGTCCTTTCCTCTGAAAATATTTTTTTTCTACCTACAGGAATTTAAAACAAGAAACTCCCCTCTAAAATAGTGGTTTCTGATTGTTTGCATAGTCTTCTGATTTAATCTTCACATGCACATTAGTTTCATGCTGTTATTTTCTAATAACAAGAAAGGGGAAAATGCTTGGGGGGGGGAACTTTAAACATATCTTTTAGATTCTATGTGTTTTGAAAACTTTATTTATTGTGGCAAAGCTTTGAAGGGCTCCATATTCAACAGGAGCAAGATTTAAAATACATTCCAGCTCTTTTTTTGATAACAGTCCTGCAGAACAGAGCATCTTTCTCCACTTGCTTTTTTTCCCAGTCGAGCCACCAGAGACATCTCCAGCTTCCTTTGATTTGAAATGATCAATGGCAGCTGCGGCAGGCAGGCAGGGTGCCCCAGGCACAATGCAAACAAGTCTCTCTCCCAGCTCACTAGGATTTACATTTCAATTGCTGCCACATTTTTAAAGATAATTATAACCTTTTTATATTAATATTTTTTCTGTGGTGTCTCTGATATTTTAACAACATAAATATTAATTTAGCATATCAAGGAGAACAGCTTTCTTCACTGCAATCACTCCAACAAAAAACATCTCCCAAAAACACAGGGCATCAAACATGGCATCTCGATCTCTGAGCATTAGCCACGCTTCGGAGGGGGGTGTCTGCTGGATTTGGTTCTGCGTGGCTCTGCGCTGTTTTAAAGATTAGCAGAGAATAACCTTCCCTTTTGACTTGAGACCAAACCGTCCTGCTACAACAGCAGAATGTGTTCACTGTCTAAACTGACATCTGTGACTTATGCGGCTCCAAACAGTGTCTTTACCATGGTGAAAAATATCAACCAGATAAGCTGCCTTGATAAAATTGATTTTCTTGGAAAGAAAATAGGGGGAATTGCTGGTCGTGGTGTTGAGAATTTCTAGAGTTTTTTGTTTCATATTGCAGTCTTTTTTTATTCCTGTTACCACCCCAGCCCTTTATATCCATTCCCCTTTTGCATCAGGAAAGCCATCACAATGTACAAACAGATGTTGCTTTATCTACCCAGATCATATGTCGTATCAGAATAAATTTTTTGCAGCCTGCCCTATAAAAATTTAGCATGCATCATATTTGACTTATCTAAGTCTTCCCCACTTCTCTTTTTCTTTTGTTTCTAATGCAACTACAACATTCCTACCTGGCCTTCAGTGCTGAGCAACAACCACAGTTTTTAGATTCAAATATTTGTGGAAATAATGCTTTTTCCATGGCAACTGACAAATAAGGGGAATTAATGTTTTTCACAGAGAAATTTGATACCACTACCCATCAAATGTTACAAGGAGGTCATTCTGCTGCACTTCTTGGTAATGGGCAGAGTTACAATCGTTGCCTTGGAATCTTTTTATGGGCAAGACCCTAATTTCCTACACACCAAAGCCATGAGCTTGAGCATCGCTTGAAGCTGACTAGAGGAATAAAACTGCTCATGAAATATGCATGACTAACACATATGCTGCCAGGGGAACCTAGTATATTATGTATGACCCTTCTGTAATTGTAAGAAAATGATATTCATTTAAATGGATGTTTATCACAGTTAAAGGTACACGTAATGAGACAAAGGTCATATGCCTAAAAACACAGGTTTAGCCCACCATTTCTGGCCTTGTTTGAAAAGATGATGATTTTTTCATAGCTGTTTCTCCTGCACATGTGATCTGTAATTATGTAGCTTGAAAGAGTCTCTGTCTATATTTTTATGCCAAATACAGTCTTAAACTAAATGCAATTCTAGTATTACATGCATACATCTGGGTAATACCTAGGCAGCATATTAAAATTCACATCAAACCTAACTTTCCTTTTTCAGCTGCTGTTGTTCAGGGCAGCTACAGATTTTTTATCATTATTATTTGCCTTTATGAATTGTATATTTTCTTATTTTTTAAACAATCCAAGTCTCCTACAGGGAGGAGTCTTTTTCAGTTTACCAAACAGCTGCAACGTAGTTTGCACATTTCTGCTTCAATCAGCCCTCCTCCATGCAAAGCAAGTTTTGAACAATGTGTTTTAATTTGTTTCTTCCTAAACTGTAACATATTTGTAATATGGATTTGGCTTTATCTTTGCATGAATGCATTCTCAGAGTTCAGGGAGAGATGTTACACAGAACATTGCACTCAGTGAAAGCCAGATTCAGTGCAATAAATGAACCTTTTGATTAGTGCCATAGAGCTTCACCAGAAGCTTTCTCTCTTGGTTAAGGGTCTCCACAAAGATGCCTGAAACTTTCTTGCTGCACTCATGAAAACAAATCTACAGCCCTGAAAAGCTGTAGGTCAAAGAAGAGAAAACCAGTTTACCACAATTCAAATTGCTTATAGAAAAATCTGACAAATTTCAAGACATGTAACTGCCCCAGAAGTGACTCTAAGTCTGGATGTTGTTATGCTTAAGGAAGTGGGCCAAGTTCATCTTGGTCTAATGCCATTGATTTAAAACCACACTATCAACAGAACTGAAAGCAGCTGATAAATCTTTTTTAAAAAATTACAGTGGGTACTTGGTCTTCCTTCATGCCAAGATAATACTGACCAGCAGAGTGCTGTTGCTATCTCATAACAGGCTTGAAGTCAGACTCTCTAGGGTAGAAGAAAGAACTGCAGATATTTCAGAAGATTTTTTTTTTTATACTATCTTCTGGAAAAGAGTTTCAAAAAGCCAGGTAATCAGGTATCAGAAAGCTCAAAAAAATCAGGCCTTTATGTTCCCTGCCTATTGAGTTTCTGAGGAAGAACAGGCTTAGAGCTTTCTGTTTGGCCTTTCCTCTTCAGGATGGACATGAGTGCTGTTCAGACCTGGGCTCCACCTCATTCTTCTTAACAGGTTGTACAGGCTAACAGTCACATAGAGTGCCTGCCCTTATTCTTTGAAGTTCATGAAAAATTGGCTTTTTTTCACTTAGGTTATCATATAACACCTGAGAAACCCTGAAGTCAAAATAATTCTCATTCTTTTTCTTGTACCAGCGGAAAAAGAGTGGTCTTGTGGCTGTATCCAAAAGCAGGTCCATTTGTTCTGCAGGTAAGAGAAATATCACTCAGTCTGCTGTTGTAAGTTCAGGGGGAAAAAAATTTTAAAAAACAAGAAAAAAAGAAAACCCTAAACCAGTCCCATTACCCACTATAAATAATTTTAAGATGTTTATTTCATCCTATCTGATGTGAGAAATTCCCTGAATGAGAATATTCGTACTGATATACCAACCAGAGAACAAGAACAAAATCTGACCTGCTTTTTGCACTGCTTTTTTTGTCAGAGCTGAGGTCACAACATGGGTTTCTGAATTCAGTCCAGTCCATGAATGAGGATTGCAAAAACTGTAGTATAACTTGAAGAAAATCTACAACTGTACAAAGTACAAGCCGCTTGTCTTTTCAACATATCTATTTTTGTGCAGCATGGGTAGTACGCACCCTATTCCTGACACTAGCTCCAGTCCGTTTTCCTGCTGTCAGAAGCCAATATTTTCTAAAAATTTTCTCTAAAAATCTATCACAGATAAAGTGAACATGAAAAATCAAAGAAAACTGGAAAAATATGCTGGGCACAGTAACAGATGAGTGTTACTCCACTATCCATGCCTCTAATCTAGCAATCAAATGACAAAACTTTACCAGTCTTCTGTAGCAAAAATATAAGATGTCACAAGCTTTGGTTGTAACCAGCCCAACACAACTGGATATAACACCAAATACAATACTTATAGCAACAGCAGCACAAGGGACTCTAGTAGGCATTGATAATTCAGCTGTGCTGCCTAAATACAGGCACACACCTGCAAGTCGCCTCTTAGCTGGAACAATACAAGGAAAAGGGACAGAAGAGTTTGATGGAGGTTTTTGAAAGCTGAAGGTGATTAAAAACAGCTGATAAACATTTCCACTAATATCTGAAAGAAGGAGGTAATTCAAGAGCCCACGAAATGCGCTTAGGTTACTGACTCTTTCTTTGAAAGCAGAGATACAAATTGCAAACTATGCTTTAGCATTCTCAATGTGCTCTGGCAGCTTATACTGCACACACCACTTCTAAGCCTAGCTTTTATGTAAATCAATCATGCTAATTAGTAGACAGGATTGAACTCATGCCATTAATCCTATTCCTTCCCTTGAAATGGAAGCAAAGTTTCCAGTCCAGTCAGAAAATGGGATTGTTTTCTTTTTATTTTTCTTTCTTTCCTTTTTTTTTTTTCAATCTTTTGTGAGTACATACTATATCTTTTATCTATCTTGAAACCTAAATAGAAGCTGTAAGAAGTCTGTGTCTCACAAACAGACAGTTATACTGGGCACCCTTCACGAGGAGGGCATCCACATCAGTGTGCTGCTCCCTGCCAATGGCAGTAACTCCTTTTCAATAGGCAAGCACTCCATGTGTTTTCTCTTGCTTTGTTAACTATTAGAAAACTAAGAACAGAGATTAATATGAAAAATAAGAGGAAGCAGTGCCTAGCAGGATTTTGCAATACATGAAATACCTGGGGTTTTATCAAAAAATTTTTTATAAACAGTGCCTGGACACGAATGTAGTGTCTCTCTGCATATTTTATGTGTTCCTTAAGAAACTTGTACAGATATATTGTGCTTATGTACCATAACATTCATGGTTCTTTGGATACATTTTTTCACTATTCCAACTATATAGATTGCTAGAGGGATATTCCTGGGATTATCACCAAGACTGTCTTTCCTTTTTTTTTTCCCCCAGGTCAATTAAGAAACAGCAGTCTTCTTCTTCTTTTTTGTGGTTTTTTTTTTGGTCTTATGGTAACTCTAGGACTTTCCTTACCTTTGTGAAATCGTAGTGGTGAACAAACTTGTGCGAGATAAAGCACAGTGCATTACAGTCACAAAAATTAATTTTTCATGTAGCTGCTAAGAGTGTTAAAACTGCAGAGACGTTACCTATCTTAAGGTATCAATTAGGTGATTTGAATGACCTTGTACCTGAAGGAACCAAATACCCCAAATCTTCTTCAACTCTGCTTTTCAAAGTATATGTTAAGCTTAATTTTTCATACTTACACCATTACCTGTAAATCATTCTAAACCAAATAATAATTTCTTCAATGGCTTATTTGAAAGGATTGCAAGGAAATTGAATACTGAGCTAAAATTATCAAGGACATTCCATATTTAACTGATGAAACTCTTAAAATCTCAATTGGGACCAATAGGACATTTTAATTTCTCTAACTTTTAGTGTTAAATACCCCTAATATATAAATATTCAGCATGGTTTGCAGAGGATTTTTTCCAAATATTCTCCTTAATGTTGGTGCAAATCATAATGGTTAGTATCTTTTGTACTATCTTTTTATTTTATTTCAGAATCATAG
This sequence comes from Edolisoma coerulescens, assembly GCA_013397115.1. Classification (NCBI taxonomy): domain Eukaryota; kingdom Metazoa; phylum Chordata; class Aves; order Passeriformes; family Campephagidae; genus Edolisoma; species Edolisoma coerulescens. Next base: position 15,204 of record VWZW01000819.1, on the reverse strand, counting down.
TTTGAAAGCACATCTCCTGGTTTCTGATATTTACCAGGGGAATCATGGCGAAACAGTGTTGTAGTGCACGAAATGGATTATGGCATGTGCACCTAATGCACTTCCATTGCTAACGGACATTAAACACTTGGAATCCAACTGGATTTGGTCCCCTTGAACTAGGTGTAAAGTGTTGCTTGCATTCTCAGAATCATGAGTTTTGCTGTGTATCTGCTGCTAAGGCGCTTCACCCCTTGTCAAGGAAGAAGTCCTGAAGCAGTGTTAGCTAGAACAGTACAAACCTAGTGTGGAAGAGAACAAATCTGACTCTCCTGGAGCAGACAGTAAAAAGTCTAGAAACACAGGCACAAATGAGCATTTAGTCGTTAATTGCATTCTTGGTTACTAATGTAATAATGCTGACAGTGGGAAATAAAATGGTGTTGTTTATTAATGACTTTGTTCACAGGTGATTTTGTATGCAAAATTACAGCTTGCACCTTCATATTATTCCTATATTGGGCAATTATTATTCTTTTCAAAGATGACCCTAGATGATTCCCTAATTATTCTTGTTTTGTCATTTGTGTTGGGTTTTTTAACATTTATTGACCAGTCATATGCACATTCTAGTTCACAATTCAATTTCAATAAAAATTTTGTTTCATTCTTAAGGTTGGTGATTTATTTCTATGACATTTTCCTCACTATTCAGAAGTTTCCAAGCTGTTCTGAGACTAATTTTAATTTTAACAGTGATTCTCAGTTCATACAAATATATTGTTATGCCTATAAGAACTGCTCATTTATCCACAAGGTGCATAAGTAGAGATGAAGTAAAAAAAAGACAGCCTCAAACAGCAGCAGCAGGTAACAAGTTGGGACAGCACATTATTTTATTACCTAGAGCCATGTGTCAAGGCATAACAAAGAAATCACAACAGTATACTAAAATGCTGTTTGGTATAAAGGCTGAAAGAGATCTACTGAATAGTAAACTCTGAATAAGAATTAGTCCTCTGAGTATTTAATCCCAAAAGATGATAGAAAACAGAAAGCTAAAAACCCTGAAAAGTAGAAAGATTTTGTAATTTTTTATCTGTATGGATTCTGCCAGCCTAGCTACAGCCAAGAGCTGTTTAATCTTTTCTCTGAAGGATACTTTGAGAATTTTCCAAATAAGCATTATGCTGTGGTAGGAAGGGATAAAATGATCACGTATGGGTATGAGAAGGCAGACAGATGAAAGAAATTGCAAAATCAAGCTACAATGAACAATGCTAGCATCAGGATGTGTGCATATTGCAAACTAGGAGATCAGACAGTAATCAAGAGCAGCATTGCAAACTCCAAGCTAGAATTCTACAGACTCTTAGTTCCTTAGGAATACATATGTATCAAGCTGAATTTTCTTTCTTGCCTAGTTCTGTATCTTCTCTACACCCACACTGAGACATGTGCAGACACACTCATTACCTGCATGTGTAACCCTCGTGTGCTTGAAACCAATTCCTTCTAGAACAGCTTCCTTGATGCATCACAGTTACTAGTAGTTTCAGTCATTTATACATCTCAAAGGGATGGATGGAGTCTATTCCTTTGCTCTGTAGGAAGTCTTCAGCAAAGGTTCTCAAGTTCTCTAACAGAATCTTAAGAGTTTATTAGGATTTTTTTTTCCCCCTTGTTAGGGTAACCATTCTGTGGGAGACACAGCCACGTTGTTGAGCCTGCCTGACTCTGTCGCAGTCCTGGTACCCAGCACTTGAGGCATTTGTGATCCTCAGAGGCACAGCAGCAGTTCCTGCAGCAGGCTAGCTTGTAAAACAAAGGGAGTTTTTCTGAGCAAGCTTATCTGCATTAACAACACTAGATTCCAGATAGCTGCGGTGCATCAACAATTCAAACTAAAAGAATAACAGTAGCTGAGCAGAACAAACTTCCAACTGTGAAGCAATTATAGTGCTGCTGAATGGCTGATTGCTTGCGTGTGGTCCCCTCGGTTCCCTGATGTGGTGTGCTTATAGTTTTACAATTGGATAAAATAGATTGGAATGAGTACTGTCATACAGAACTGCCAGCTGTTCCACTGTTAATAAAGACACTATTTAGCTATTAATACATTCCATTCTTCTCTGCTGTGCTTATTCAAACAAAGTAGTTCTGTTTGTAGAGAGGGTGTGATTGCACCTGTTCTGGATTCGGGAATCTATGGCCTATGAGAGACCCCTTGATACTCTTCAGTAACAATGCCAGCTTCCAGCCAGAGTGCCATACAAAGACCAGACAGAATGGGCTTGTTTTTCTGACAGATTTGGCAGACAATGTTCAATAAAACGTACAGGCCTTGGAGTTAGCTTCCTATTGCTTGTGCTTATAGTTGGCCTTTAGTATGAGGATCCTTCATCAGCACACAAGTTTTTTTGTTTTTGTTCTTCACAGGCACAAAGAAAAAGAGCTTAAATGAGTATAACTTGAGGGGTATGGCTTAAATCATACTTTGTATTCTATTTTACTGGAGAGTTGTCTTGATTCCTTGCATTTTGAGGGAATGGAAGAAAAGGGCCAAGCCTTATTCCGGCATAAGACCATTGCTAACTTGCATTGAAAGAGATTAATTTTCAGAATACATGAATGTTTCCCTAGAAACTATATATTCTTATGTTGGTAAAACAAAACTGATAAAACCGAAAACAAAATTTTTAAACCTGGCTCTAAAAGAAAAAAAAAATTCCATACAGAAAGGGCTCTAAAAATTTAATTTCACTAATTGACACTGCTAGTGCTTTTATGATACATCTAGATGCTAGAAAAGAGTAAGGTTGCAGGTGGCTCATGATAACTTCAAGACCTTCATTTGGCTTACCTAATGACTTGCCATATGAGTTTAGGTAGGTTATTTCTTTTTTCTTTAGAGAAAGATATTGCTGCTATCATCAAGTTCTACTGTGGGAAATGTTTGCCATAAATGCCAGTGTTGGTTACCTAGATTATAGATAGCAAGCATGTTTTACCAGCCTTCTTCAGCATCGATTTAAGGCAGTGATGAATCCTCTGAAAAGCCCCTGCCTTCTTTAGACAGTGAGCTTGGAAGAGTGTGAGAAGCTATCTCCCTAATATAATCCCATTTCTAAAGCTAATTTGTTTCATATTAAAGCAAATAGCTCTATGAATTTTAATTAATGAGTAATGATGTGTAATGTAATAACTGCAGACTAAATATCAGTCCAAACCTTGCATCTATGACCGGCTGTGATCAAGGGTGTGAAAGAACTGCTACTCTGCCTTATGCAAGCTGCTCAAACGGGGTGGAGGGGGGAAGTCATCACTAAAAGTTAGTGCTGATAAATTAGAGAACACTAATGAAGGGTTTTCTGAAATAATGCATTTGGATGAAATGAAATACCAGTAAAGAGACAAAGAGACACTGTTCATTGATTGTACTTTTTGTTTAGGTCTAGACCCAAGTTTCAACTACAAACTTAGGTATCTTAGCCCTCTGAGTAACCCAAAGATAACTATCTTCCCAGTAATCCATCTTGGTATTCCAAGAAAACTAAACTATTTAAAAATTCATTTTTTACTGAAGTTAAAAACTTTTTCTTTTTAAGTGTCAAGATTAGAGAAAGGATTTTAAAAAATATTTGTACTTTCCTAAAGTAAATTTTTTGAACCTGTTTCACTCATGTGAAAGAGGTTTTTCACTTAAAACTTGTGTTGTCTCAAAATAGTGTTTAGAAACTAAAAAAATATTGTTTATAAAAACCAGTAAGATTTTAGGTATAGTGCTTACCTGCTACTTGCCCCACGAGCCATAGTTCTGACAAGAATAAACTTATTCTCTAGAATAATCCACTGCCAAACCAGGCAAGCTGTTAATATGAATACTAGCAAGAAGGTGTTTCTTTAACTCTTTTCCTGTCCTAGTTTCATTTTATACTGCAAATTTTGGAGGTTCGGTGTTTGCTTGGGAAGGGCAGGCGCAGTTCTGACTAGATCTGTGCTTGATGCCTGTGGAGTGGGCTGCAGCTGCAGGTCCTGACTATGCCCCACCCTTTGTCTCATCTGAAGCCCTGCTCCCTATATCTACCTAAAAGCAACAAGAAATTTTAAAGTAAACTTGTTCATTTCTTTCATGACTTCCATCTGTCTTCTCTGTTTAGGTAGGAAGCTCTGGTCACACACTGTTCTTCGCTTTGGGCCTGTATCATGACAAGTATAAGGAATAGTTATTTACATCAATGCTCCTTAAGAGTTAGCACAAAGAAACGGATAATCAAACAGGTGATGAAACATCCTTCATACCAAACCCTGATTAATATTTTATCAGAATAAAAATAGTGAAGATAATTCAAAAATTGTCTGCCTTAGTAATCGTTTTGTTGTTCAACTCCACTTTTCTTTAAACTCCACAGGAAAATACAAACAGCAAATGCAACAACCTGTGGGCTGCACAAAAATAAAAAAGAGAGAAGAAAGAGGATGGTAAACTAAATGAGCTAAATATAAATAAAACAAATATAAACATGAGCTCTTTTCCTCCTGAAGAAAGCAAGCACTTGAATTTATCATCCAGTGGAATTTGATTAAACATGCCACTGTTTACAAATACAATGTATCAGCTCACTTGTTGGGGTTTACATTATTGATGTGCTTTTTTGTTAAACTAGGTCAGAGAAATATTTAAACAAAGGCATTTTGTAATATGAATAAACAGACAACAAAATTAAAGGAATCTGTGCTGATGACTTATGAAGGTTACATTAAACACATTTATTCTCAGTTGCAGATCGCACTTACGTGTGAGTCTCACAGTATTAACTCCGGGCTCCATTCTGCTCTTGTTAATCAGCTTTAGTCTGTTGTAAATGCTTTGAGTTCCTGGAATTACTTCTAATCCATAGCAATGTAAGAAGGAAGAATTCAGCCCATGAATTTTTTTCCTGTATCTATAACTTGTCAAAAAACAGCAGCTGAAGTATACTATCATCTCCAAAGACCTAAAGCAAATATTTGTAAATGTTAATATCCTGAAAGAGAAGATGAGATTTTACTTTTCCTGGAGGCATTTGTTTGTAACATTGACACATAATATTAAACCCCACAGTGAATGATAAAATGACATTTACAAATTCTGACTTTCTGGATGTTTTCTTAGAGAATTGGCACTGAGATGATGGATAAACCACCTGCCATAAAACATCTAGGATTAATCTTTAAAAAGGATCTAAACCTATTCCAGCTGATGTTTTTGCAAATCCTTTGATTACCTTGAAAGTGAGCAGGAATGGGCCACAACTGAGCATTTCCCTTTTAATGTTAACCTGACTACAAAATTTTCAGTGGACCCCAGTGGATTTCACTGCATGCACTTGACTAAATTGCAGAGCACCAAGCTTCAGTGTTTGTCTCTTCACTCTGTATACTTGGGGCACAATGAGTGGCTCCAGAACAGGAAAACAGGACAAAGCACGATTGAATTCCAGCAACAAAACCAATTCTATGATATAACCACAGGTAAAATAAAACTTCATTTGTGATTAACTGAACCTTTTCATTCAATGCACGATGGTCTTGTGTGGGATGTGAGAAAAGGAGAATGTGAAGATGGCTTCTGGGTTTTTAGTGATGTGAAGTTTAACATTTTAATGGCCGAATCCTCATATTAACAGCAAGAATTTCAAGCCACACATTGACATGGAGGGTGAGTTAGAGAGAACATATAAACTGTTGTAATCCCAGCCTGTATTCCTATATAATCATGTCTTCTGTTTCTCCTGACCTTAATTCAGAAATGCATCCATGCTCTTTATTCCCTCTTGTTGCACCTGCTCCTTCGTATCTGGAGATGACTGAACTATTCATCATGAGCAATTTGTCAGATCTGTTGAGAAGACTGTTTTCCAGAAGGGTTCCATGACTTAAAATCAGGAATCAATCTCTAAAAGTGACCCAAGCATTTTCAAATCTAATTCAGGACCTTATGACTCTGGTCTCTAAGTGCTCATTTCATACTTAGAAACAGGACTATATTTTTACACCGTCTTGGTTTTTATTTCATGATAGCACCTGAGTGCCAAGCTTAGTTTTTATTCATTTGTCCACTTTTCATAATTTATCGAAAATATATGCCTTTAATACCTATAATATTCGAGGGGGTATTATGAACTGTTCATATATGGTATGCTTTTCTACATATGTATTTAATCGCCTCCTTTCTATGATACAGTTTTTGAAATCCTTTGAAATGGGAGCAAGTTGAAGGAGAAATCACTTGGGTTTGCTTTTCCCAGCTAGAGGATTTTGAGGATTTAACAGAAGGAGAGAAACATTAAAAAAATACAGGTGAAAAAAAACATGATAAGAAAACCTATTCCTGTAAACTTTCACGTCTGTTGTCTGTTTTCCTGGAATCTGGAAATCCTGAAATTTAAAATACCTGGGGTCCTTAAAGGCCAAGGAAGCGAGGAAGATATAAGCCTGATTTATTTTCTGTCTAGGAGACTTTGCTTTCAATTTTCCCTTGTCACATTTCTAACAAGCAATTGGTCACCCTCAGTATAGGATATCCAGGTAAGCAGTTTCAGCATCTGTACACTTGTTTGTCTGATAAAGATGAAGCTTCTGTGATAAAGAATGTATAAATGTTCTTTCTTGAGTACTTATATCAGGTGTACTCAATCAAAAATTTCAACCTAAGTTCTCATGAGTAATAATAATAATAATAATAATAATAATTTGTAAAGTAAAAAATAGTAGAAGAGTGACCAAAACATAACCCAAAAATTCCAGATCGAATTTGATGTCACAAGTCTCTGTGTTGTAGTTTGAACTTTATCCATTTTTTTCCTTTTATCAATGAGCAAGCCTTTGTCTCTGTTTCTTACTATCAACCAAGTTCCTGTGGGATCCAATAGGTCCTCAGACTTTTGATTCCACTACCACCACCATCCACCAGACCTTCAAGTCATGTATTAAAAAATCAAACAATCACACACCACAAGAGCAAATAATATAGATATTTACTTTGAGATTTGACCTTTTTGGTTTTTCCATCCACTTTATATGTTTTTCTATTCACTTTATGTGTTTTTCTTTCTTTTCTGCTTCTCCACTGATAACTCCTTCTCCTTTGCTTGCTGATGTTTCCTGTCCTATATAGTGTATTTTGATGACACTATTATCAGCTCAGTTCTTCACAAGTTCATTCAGCACTCATTTACTGCCATTAGCCTCCTTAGGACAGAATACAGCTGCAAACTCCAATCAGCTCCTCTTTCCTTCCTGATTCCCTCAGAGTAGTTTATTATGTGCTTACCCCCTTCCACATTTCATCACATCTTCCCTCCTACTACTTTGCTTCCTACCATTTCTCTTTCTTTCAACACAATGGATTCTTTAATTTTCATCTCTGCTTTTTGCTTTTTGTGACTGCCCATCTTATTGAAATACTGACTGAGAAGACATTGAAAGAATGACAAGCCTTGATGGAAGTGATGGAAGTAGCATGCTAAAATAGACATACACACCACACACACACACACACACATATATCTCTCAGACAATGCACAACGGATTGAGTCTGTGCATTTTCTATGTATGTCTGTGCAGAAAAATTGAATTTTTTGGACTGCTGTTGTTGTGGTATTGATGTCTCAGAGGAATGCAGAAGAGAACAGTACATGCGCTCATCAGGCTTTGTTAGTAATACAGCTCAAGAATAGAGTATGCTTAAGGAAGTGTAATGCTGAAGAATCAAAATTCTCTGATAGTAACTATATTTGTTCAACATTTGCATGATTCTGCCAAACCAATGAGTTTCTTTATCTTGTACTATGCTGTTTCCAAATTGCTTCCATTCATATGAGGCAAAAGCTTTTAACTATGTTTGACAAGACAACTTTTTAGGAAAATCATTAAGATAAGAGACCTCTGCAGGGCTAAAAATGATTCAGATTATACATAAAATCTCCTGTGTGTGTGTACTATGTTTTTTTCTTCTCTACTCTCTCTCTTCTTTCCTCTCTTTTCCTCCCTCTTTTTTTTTTTTTCCTGAGAGACTGTGGAGGTGGGGGATGAGTGGAGGGATGGAGGGAGATGTTCCTTCAACTAAATGCAATACAATGCAACAAACCAACACATTGCTACAAGTAATGTATGCCTCTGTCATTGTGCAATGCAGTTCCACTCATGAGGTTATAAAACACTGAAAATGGAAATGTAGCCTGAGGAAAAGTTTTGCATTCTGAGCTCAAAAGTAATCTCAGAGACAGTGGATATTAAAAAGACGACATACTACTTCTTCCTTTAGAAAAAGACAAGCAGAAGTAGAAGGTATGAAGTCACTGGGCAACCTATCTAGCAGAAATAGATAGTTATAAAGCTGAACACAATGCTTGAAGGCAGAAAGAGCAATGCTTCTGCTGTTATCTTACTGATTTCTTTGTGTTACAATACAGGCCAGCAGCATTTGTGAGAGTTGTGTTTAGAGCTGTTAAAAAAAAACAGGAAAAGGAAAAAGAATAAAGGAATGAAAAGACCTTTTTTCGTCCTCTTTTCAATCTGCAAAGACGTGAAAAAACCAGACCACATTTATGGGGGAAAAATGTGCTTTTCTTCCCCTTATTCTGGCCCTAAGTATTGCAGGTTTATAAAACCTGAACTAACAGGTCTCCAAATCTACTCTGTAGGGAATGCACCATGGATGCTTGCTAAATTTTTCAGCTTAAAAGAAATTTTAATTTCCAAGACAGTGAGAAAACTGTTGGCTAAACATTACCTTTCTAGGCTTGCTGAACAGGATTGTTTTTCTAGATTGTAAATTATTTGTTGGGCATACTTTTCTTTCACTTACTTGTATTCAAACAGCCACAGTTAGAATGGTAGGCATCAATAAAAACAACCTTGTCACAGATTTACTGACAAGAACTGCCCATATTGTCTGTCTTACTTGCCTTTACTGAACATAATATAAAAACTAATACGTAATTTAAAAAATTAACCTACAATTTCTTTTTAAGATTTAGCAAAGAAACCAGCATGCACCTTTCCATCATACAAGAGTATGTGAGATACAGATGAACCTATCTGTACTGAGACAGGTACTATCTCTTATGTGTAATCAATTTTAGAGTGTGTTGTCTTTTCCAGTGGCTACCTCTGTAAGTCTGATTTCTCTCATGTCAATACTCTGCACACACTGAACCTTCTCTCTGTAATATGGCAATTTAAAAGACATTTCCTTCAGCTATGCTAATGAAAGAGTTGCTACTAAATTCCATATTGGCATAGTTCTGTTACAGTCAGCAGAAATATGACTGACCTCATAGCTGAATGTGACTACAAGCATTCCAACAGCAGGAACAAGCCAATATGACAAAATGTGGCACAGCATGGGGGCTCAAGAGTGCTTCAAGATCAGCCCCTGTTAAACGTCTGCCCAGAGTCTGGCTACAGAACATAAGGTACAGCTTACTGACTTCATAAAAGACTGGTTTCATTCTGCCGCACACTACAAGAGTTTATCTCTCTGTTGTTTCTGAATGTGGGAAGTTCAACTTACAGGGGTTCAGAGCTCAGGCGCTGTACAAGGCTGAATGATCCTGGTTTTAGCTGTGTTTGTTTTCAGCAGGCCTGTGGCTTGGACCTGTGTGACGTCTCCTGACAGCTCAGGTTCACCCATGGTAGCTGTGATAACAGATGACCACAATAACAGGTGCGAAAGCTTGAAGCAGGCTAAGCAATGAGGCATGAGAAGGGTCGTGTCCATAATTTTAAACAAACAAGAACTAGGGTGTGTGATACTGATACACAATTATAATCAGCTTATTTGAAGATTGGTAGCATTCATCACGTTGTTAGTATTGTAAATTTGTACTGTCGTAGATAGGATTCACACAGCTTGGGGCCTTGCACCTTCTACTATTGTTTTCCCTATGTTATGATAAATTTTCAGCAACACTTGATTAAAACTGCCAATTTGTTGGGTATAAAGAAAATCTCTTGACACTACCAGGACTAATTACGTTGTCCTTGCCAAAGGGATAGTTGAATAATTGCATGTGATTATTGCACAGCTATGGTGCTTTTCATGTCGGTGGCAATGCAATGAAGATTGATTCCCTTTAATTAATCATTCAAAAATAGCCTCTTGTATCATTCCTCAAATAGGAGCAAAGATGTTCCTACATCTTTCTTCCAAAAGGCTCCTGGATGCAATTGGTTCCCTGATGAGATAGCATTGCAATGCATGTGTGTGTGTCCTAGATAGGAGGGCCTGTTTCGTAATTACTTGGTCGTCCTACTCTCCTTATTTTTCTTCTTATTTTTGAACACGTATTATAATTCTAATAGCCAGAAGCATCAGAATATAGTGGAAAAACTTAACATTTACTACTTGAACTCCAGGCATTTCATTAGAAAGTGTGTCACCACCTCCAAACTTATTTTTATTTATCTACTGCTTTCCTTTCTTCAAATCAAGTGGTCTGCGGGATCATGCCAAAGTGACAAAATTCATTATTTCAAGAAGATCTTGTCTACAAAGTACTTAGAAGTCAGTGGGTTACATCCTGCTGTAACTGCTGATCTCCTGCAATATCTACATTAGTGACAGAAGTTAACAAGCTGTATTTTTTCTTTTATATGTCTACATTTCACTAAGTCTATAGCATTCATTTATAAGAAAATTGATTCTTCATTTAATCATCTTTCTATATGGATATTAAAATCTCAGATAATCTAACAGGGTGGTGTCTTTTAAATGGATTGATCACTTATGATATCTGATACCACAACATATTTCTTTTCAAAAAATAGCTTTATAGGACTTCTTTTGCTATTATAAAGTTATTTCAGAGACTGTATCACTGAAAGTAAAATTCATAAAGTGAAGAGGTAACAACCATGTAGATTTAGAAGTATAATTCATGTTTATTTTTAACTAAAGTTTTACATTATCTGAATAAATCTCAATGTTAATTACACAATGAGCATGTTTTTGTATTGGATTCTAAAATGTTTGTATATCTTATGATTAATAAAAGTGGGAAGAAATAGACTGATAAACAGAGCTACACACAATCAGGCACATACATTAATTGTAATTGTTCTAACATATTTTGTAACTCACTGTAATTTGAAAAAAAAATTGTCACTTTCCCCATGTGATAATATTAGAATGTCTGCATCAAAACCCACAAATGGGTTGTTCCTGTGATTCTTTTATATTAATGCACAACTGAAAGAGAGTGCCACAGCTAGGTTGGTATATAACTACAGGACATGCACAGAAGTTGTTATGCACCTAAAATATCAAACCCAAGTGATTTTTCTACAGTTTTATTTTACCACCTATGTGTATGGGATAGTATTCAGCATGTTGCTAGCAATTATATTCAATGACAATGCCTCCTGCCTGTTGGAGGATACATGTACAGGAGGGAAAGTGGTTCATGAGTTTGCAAAGTTTCCATCATTTGATTTAGAGGGATCTGCTGGGATAAGGATCTAAGTCCTGGTCAAATAACTCAGATTCTAAAAGAAATTTCTTATGGAAGAATTACTTATGAGATTTTAAATTTTCCCATTGCCAAACACAGCCTCTATACCAATATAGTCATGGACAAGTCTCAAAACTGCAATTGAAAAAACAAAATAAAACGTTTTCCTCTGTCCTAGGGGAGGTCCCTAATGGACTTGGTGAATTCAGCAGGCCAAGAACCAGTGTCTGCACTTCTGTGCACATTCCTCTCTCAACCTCTGCTAGGTAGGAAATGGTTTGGCCGGGGGAGATTTTCAGCATAATGAAATGTAAGTGCAGAGGAGTACAGAGACTTGGAAACACCCACTCCTTGACTTGTGCTCAGGATCCCACAAGTCCACACTTGTGCACAGAAACATGAAGACACCATTCAGAAGGGATTCTTTTCTAATACCTCCACTCTCTATAAGAAAAGTTAGATGTACCTCCTCTTTAAACAAAAAAACCCCCAAGAGTTTGTGCCTTTGGGAACAGTAAGGATAAAAATTAAACCATGACAGAAAGTGTTCATTTTTTATTAGAAACAAGTGCTTGGACATTTTCCATGTCATGCCAGAAAGAAAAACAAAGTTTTATTACTGTATTTTCCGGTTTACCAAACTATGTCTCTAAAGAACCTATTCAGTTGAAGGAGACACAAAAGAGTGGTAACAGTGAATGCAGATGTTATGAGTTCCACTGGGATTTAAGAAGGTGAACCATCGATTTCATTCTTGTAAAAGCTGGATTCTCTATATGCTGATTGCACATTCATCCTTTAATCTTTATATGTTTATAGTGTAAAAAAACCCTGCGACCTGAAATTTCTCCTGTAAATTGTTGAACATTTGCAACAGACAAAGAAAATCACAGTTTGAATTCTAACACTACAAAAAAATAAATTGAAGCCACAGCAGGAAATAAAAATTTTGTGTAAGGACTTGGGATCTCAGCAGAATGTAAGAGCATATTTTGTACTAAGAGATGTTATACTGCCTGTAAAGTCATCATTTAGAATAGGACCTCGGGTTGACGAAAAGTTCTGCAATAACTAATATGGAATTCTCTCATTTTGTGAGGAAGAACCACACACTTTCAACTGGATTTCCTGTCAAATAGTGCCTGTGAACACCCGAATTGGTGATTAGCTTGAAATAAAAAGCTTTTTTTTGTTTTTACAGCTTGTTGCACAAAGGACTGTCATGGTAGAAGATCCTGTTTTTAGGATCTGCCAAATGGAGGCTTCAGGTAAAATGAAAGCACAAACAGTTCCATTTAATCAGGTATACATTTTTGATGGAAAAGAATGCACCTCCCTACAACTGCTGTGTTTCTTTCAGCAGCATGTTGTCAAGATTAACAAGGCAATAGCTTCAATATAGTGAACACAGATCATACATTTATAAGAGCTGATGCAAATTTATCTGCAAATATTTATTTGTGTACAAAGTTCCAAACTGTAATTTTCTTGTTCCTGATTATCAGGATTGGTATTAAATTTTAATACTAGAAAAGTCCAAGTTTTTTACAAAATATTTGCATATATGTAAGTCAAAGCATTGTAGTAAAACTTGCGTCCGTTGTTGTAAAATGAAAAACAGCAGATGAAGCTATGAAAGAGAGTTCTCCATGCTTTGCATGTTGTTTACATTGTGAGGATGTATCACCATCATGCCATTGCAATCTGTTACCATGGGGTGTGAGTGCTCTGGACCCTGTTATAGCTATTCCCATCACTAGCATAAGCAAGATGGAAGTGCCATTTTCCACATTGTACAGCTGGGGATCTGCTGTTCAAAAAGTAACTTGGTTTGGGTCACCCAGTAAGGCTGCTGCAGTTCAGGGCTTTGTGCACGTGTAACCCAAGTCCCGAGTTATGGTCACTTCATCCTATGTTGCCTCCGCCACTCCTTCCTCTGCACAGGGAAGACTCTTCACTCTCCCCCTGCTCTACCATGGGGTCCCTCACCCTGAACTTCTGCAGCATGGGTCCTTCCCATCAGCTACAGTTCTTCGCAAACTGCTCCAGCACAGATCCCTTCCATGGGGTGCCGTCCCTCAGGAACAGGCTATTACAATGTGGAACCCCCACAGGTTCACAAGTCCTGGCAGGAGACCTGTCCAGTGTGGACTCCACTCTCCATAGATCCACAGGTCCTGCCAGCAGTCTGCTGCAGTGTGAGCTTCCCATGGGATCACAGCCTCCTTTGGGCATTGACCAGCTCCAGCACAAAGTCCTTCAGGGGCTGCAGGTGGATCTCTGCTCTACTCTTAACCTCCTTGGGCACGGCTGCCTCACCGTGTTTGTCATCACGGACTGCAGGGGAGTCTCTGCTCTGGCACCTGGAGCAGCTGCTGCCCCCTCTTCTCCACTGACCTTGGTATCTGCTGAAGTCTTTCTCTTATATAATCTCATTACTCTCTTCTCTGTCCACAGTTTGCTTCTGTGCAATAACTTTTTTCGTTCTTAAACATGCTATCCAATAGGTACTGTCACTGTCACTGATGGGTTCAGCCCAGCCCAGTGGTGAGTGTGTTTTGGAGCCAGCTGGCACTGGCTCTGTTGGACATGTGGGGAGCTTCCAGTAACTTCAAACAAAAGCCACCCCTGTAGCCCTACTGCTACCAAAACTCTGCCATGCNACTCTCTTCTCTGTCCACAGTTTGCTTCTGTGCAATAACTTTTTTCGTTCTTAAACATGCTATCCAATAGGTACTGTCACTGTCACTGATGGGTTCAGCCCAGCCCAGTGGTGAGTGTGTTTTGGAGCCAGCTGGCACTGGCTCTGTTG
>VWZW01000818.1:631500-861323 GCA_013397115.1 Edolisoma coerulescens | reverse complement strand
CAGAGTGGTGAGGTTTTCTACTTCATCTGTCTCTGCCCTTCTCTTTATCTCTTATTCTCTCTCTGATTTCCTCACAATTACTGTTAAATAAAATCCATACTACTGACTTTGGCATATGGTCTGATTCGCACCTTAACAGGGTCAGAGGCATGTCTCTAATAATTTTAATAACAAGATTGCAACATTGATTTCTATCTATCTATCTATCTATCTAGATATCTATCCCATATATAACCCATCCTTGTGGGTTTTTTTTTCACTTTTGTTCTTTTTTTTTTCAATGTAACAATTTGTGTTGTGATAAATCCTATTCGATTCAGAATTAACCTTTTTTTAAAATGATTGCTTTGATTTACATGGACTTTTTATGAACTCAAAAAACCACATTTGCTGCAAAAATTATCTTGGTGCAAATCAATCCTCAATCTATTGGGAAGTGATGATTTTTAATTTTCGCTTTTAAAACTGGCAGAATCTGCCTGGAGGAAGTGGCATATATCCACATATTTTCTTACTGCAGTCCATTTTGAAGCAGTTTACACACTTGCCAGTGATGATGTGGGCTTAAGTTCAAAAGCACACCCACAATTTTGAACTAACAATGTCTAAATGTTCCTTGTTATAGATGTCGATATTCTGGAGTAAGCATTTTACAGAAGAAAACAACTCAGTGGAAACAGAGAACTGCAATACATGTGGTCTAGCAATTTTCTTTTATATTTTGCCACCACATGGCTTCTTCTTTAAGTGAAAGGAACCAAGCCTTATCTAATTACTTCAACTACTGTGACTCCCTGGTGTTAACAAGAGGTATTATATAGAGATGGGACATTTCCCAGTCACTGTATTTTCTCTCTGCCCAGATCTCCTCTCCATGCAAGTAGAAACAAGATCTTTGTACAGAGCAATCTGTGCTCTGTGTCCCACATAAATTGAATAATGTAAAAACAATGCATATTAAGCACAGAAAAAAATTCTCCACCAAAAAGCTTAAAACTGGCACTATCTCTATATTGAAATCACCTCCCCTTTCTGCATAAAAAACCTTCAGTTGAACAAATGGTATCAGGAATAGAAAACAATTTTGTTAAAATTCACCTAATATATTCACCAAGCATGCAAACACTTTGTGGTTAAACTTTGGGATTTCTCATTTGTTGCCAGAAGTCAAAAGTCAAAGTTTGGAACTCCAGAACCTCACTCACCCTTTATCTTTGCATATATATATATTATAGATAAAACTTTCCAGATTCTTCTATGCTTGATAATATTTTTCTCATTTATGCTCTGATGACCAGAGTACTGTGTGTGCATTACTAATCAATCCCATGGCTTTGGAAAGACAATACACTTCAGGAAAAGCCAGTGATGTGGACTGTAAGTCTGTCTCATCAAATGGAGTTTGAGTGCAGTGAAAGAAATGATGTATATGTGGAGCTTTCTATCACAAATTTGATTTTTGGATGACAAACTTGTACCATTCCAGCTCTGCACTGTTTGTTTGATGGATCATCTAAGCTGCAAAATACTTTCTTAGTCTGATAAAATGTATGCATATTCTAGATAGGTGGTTGGGGGAATACGGCCCCAGATCTCACAGAAATGCAAGAAAAATTGATTAACCAAAGAAGGAGAATACTACTTCTTTTTTTTTCTCCCAGAAATAAATAAAAGTAATTGCATGCAATATTTTTAACTGGTGAAATATTTCTACTTATACTAAATTATATTTATACTGTAGTTTTTACAAAAGTAACTTTTCAACTAATACTGTCTAATCATTAGTTACTGCAAGATTTTTTGTCTTACAGCCACTGATGTTTGAGAGAATTTATTAACAGATTTTACAAAGAAAATCTTGTTCCTTTTCTGATCTTTCCCTAAACTTAGTTAATTTCTCTATTTTCACATTTTGCAGAGGAATACAGCTTACACTGTTTGATTAAATATCAATTTAATTATGGAATAAGCTAATAATCATTATTAACAAGACAATTAATATTGTACTGATGATCTTTCAGACACACATTATGAATGGTGAAGAGGCTTCTTGTTTCCCTGTTGTAAAATAATATTTGATTTCAAATTCATTGTCTCTAAAAAAAAATTTTAAAAATTGTATTCCTCTATTCACTCATATTATGTGAAGGTTAGTCTAGCAAATCAAATCAAATTATCTTTTTCAAATATTTTCACTCGGGGCCAAGTCCCCTGAATTTCAACAGACTCCAGACTGGTCTCATAATAATATCCAAGGACAGAAAGATGATGCTCCAGTCCATAGAGGGGGAAAACCACTGCATCCATTTCTAACGCAACCTTTCCAATTTCTCGTTCTCAGTAGTTTTTTCATATCAATCTGTCTTAGCTAACAAGTGCTGAGGAATGCTTACATAATCTGGTTGTTTATAAAAAGAAGAATAATTGTCACTTTTCAGAAACAGAAATTCTGTAAAACGAAAAAGACAAAATAAATGTCTCATGTAAGATTGCTCTGGTGGACCAAATTTGGAAAACAAATGTTCCTTCCAGGATAATCTTACCTTGCTGCCCAGAGAGGTTGTCTCCACCCTCAGAGCTTTCATGATCTCACTGCCTAAACTCCTGAGCAACCTGGCCTGATTTCACAGTTGATTCTGCTCTGGGGAAGTACATGAGACCTCCTGAGGTCTCTTCCAGTCTGAACTGTTCTGCTGGTTTTGGCTGGGGTAGAGTTGATTTTCTTCCCAGTGGCTGGATTGGGGCTGTGGTTTGGATTTGTGCTGCTCACAGGGTTGATAATACAGAGATGTTTTTGTTGTTGCTGAGCAGGGCTTACACAGAGCCAAGGCCTTTTCTGCTTTTCGGACCAGCCATGCTGGTGAGGAAGCTGGGGGTGCCTGGGAATGTGGGAGGAGACACAGCCAAGACAGGTGACTCTAACTGACCAAAGGGATATTCCAGACCACATGATGTCATTATATATCAGTGTATAAAGCAGGGGGAAGAAGGAGGATGGGGGGAACATTTGGAGTGATGGTGTTTGTCTTCCCACGTCATTGTTACCTGTGATGGGGCCCTGCTCTCCTGGAGATGGCTGAACACCTGCCTGCCCATGGGAAGCACTGAAATAATTTCTTGGGTTTTTTTGCTTATGTGTGTGTCTTTTGCTTTCCCTATTAAATTGCCTTTATCTCAACCCATGAGTTTTCTACCTTTTACCCTTCTGATTCTCTCCCTGGTCCTGCCTGGTGGGGGAGTGAGCGAGCGCTGCCTGGGCCTTGGCTGCCAGCAGGGGCGAAACCCAGGCAACCACATATCTTATGATCCATTTACAATTCCCACCCTAGTCTTCAACGTAATTAGGGATATTTAAGAACCCACCAGCATCTTTGTGCCTGCAAAACTGGCAGTGCTAAGCCCATCCCACTACACTATACAAATGTACTGAGTGACATACGTAGTCACATTCATGCTGTCCTATATTGGGAAACAATGCACTGGGGCTTCTCTAACCAAGATATTGTTCAGAACCACTACACTCTGACAGAAACCGTATGAACTGTACAACTAAGAGACATATCTAAATTAATCTGCAATGAAGAAAACCAAAATCTTAATGTCTCTGAATGGCTAGTACATATTTTCCCCCACTAAGACAAAAAATTCACAAAGAAAGAACAATCTTATGCATTATTTTCTATTTTTCAGATGTGCAGACTTGTGCTTATGAATATTATCATTACAAATATTGTTACCTGAGCATCTCCCCCTGCAACATATATTAATGTGATTTCCATCTATCCTACGTTTTATTTTGTCCTGTTTTAGAACAAAGAAACATGTGTCATGAAGTGTGTTCTTTTGGTAGTCTGCTTTGGACTTATTTATTTGGATCTATTTTTAGTGTACCTTCCCATCCTAGTGTTCAATTTACTATTTTGCTACATCACATCAAAGAAATACACCTTCTGTACATACCCAGGCCATTATCAAGACTTAAAACAGATGAAATAAACCTTCAAAAGAAAGTGGTGGCTTGGCAAGGATAATGGATAAAGCAAGTTGTAGACCATTCTTTTTAAGCTTTTGATAAACCACTTTTTGATAACCCAAAATACCAAAAGATAACCTGTGGATAAAATATCCATCTTTTTAACTGCATCTTAAAATTTGATATCATACAAGAAGGTGGCATGGAAAGCAAAAGACAAATGTGCTACTCCCATAATATCTGCACTGATGACAACTACCCTTCAGGGCTTTGTTCTGGCCAGAAGCTTGTAATGACTGAAGTCTTCATGCAAGTTGCAGGCATAAATGCATTTCTATGGTCTGAGATGAGATCAGACTATATTAAGCTCTAACCAGACTAATACCAAGAGAAAAAATAACCCAAACATATTCTTAAGAAGAGACTGTATTGATCAATTGTAGGTACACGTATCTCCAGGCAATGACAAACTGCCCTGTCTATAGCTCCCGATCAGAGGACAGTTAACAGCAAAATGATTCATTTGAGGAGGGAACCTCCTTCAGAGGAATGAAGAGGAGGAAAACTCTACATAGAGTGAGTCCACAGCTCTTTTTCCCCATCCTCTTCTACCAGGAGAGAGGAACAGTTTGCTTGCTGTAAAACCAGAACAGAAGCTGCATCCCAAGAGTAATCCTGAAATAACCAGACAGTGTCAGGGACAGATTGAGGCTGTAAGTAGGATTTGAATACAGGCTTGTAACCTGGGCATAACATGTCGAATTAGTATTCTGGATCTTAATATCCTAACTTCAGCATTTGTGAGATACTATGATATTAATCTTTGGCTGACAGTGGGGCAACAAGTTCTCTTCCCTTTTGTTTCCCTGTTTCATCCATAGGTGTTCAAAGACAGAAAGTGGTCTGTGGATTGTAACTACAATGCTGTTTTCATGCTTTGTATATGATACTCATCTGTCCTGGTTTCTCTTTTATCCTGTCAGGTAGCTTTGGTTTAATAGCAGGTGGCATTTCAGCTCACTTGGTTCACTAATTTTTACTGAGGTACAGGGAGAAACTAAGTTTATGCATTTTATTTTCATCTCAGTGCACGTAAATGTCACACAGGGAGTTGAATACCCAACCTGAAACATGGGAAGAAAAATGTTTCAGCATTCAGTAATATCTGCATTTTATTTTTACTAATGACTTCATTTTTCACAGTTCTAGATAAGCATTAGGACAGCCACATCACTGTGATTCATCAACAGAAGCCCGCTTTATCACACTGTTGTATTAAAAAAACCTTTTGTAACGCTTTATACTTTAGTGGTTTTAAGAGATCAGCATTCATCATTCTCTATCTTGTTGGGCAACACTTCTTAGAGAAAAGCTAGAAATTGAATTGATTTTCCCAACTTTATTAAAGAATCGGTAAAGCAGCGAAGTGTTACTGGTCATGCCTGTCTCGTCGTCTGCTTTCAATTTGCAGGCCCTATTGTCACGTACATGGAAAGCAACTGTAAGTGCAAACAAGATAGTAAGGAAAATGGCACTTGCTGGAGAACACAGAATGCTCTATTCAGGACCTTTGTGAGGATTTGCTCTGAAATTACGATTGTACCTTCGGTTACTTTACAAACTTATTTTCTGCCTATTACTGAAACACATAAAGTGTTTCTCTCCAGGAAGGGTGGTTCACAAAAGTGCTTAGGTTTTAGATTACCAGGATTTTCTGCATTATGCAACAAACAGAGGAAAAATTGCACACAACCCCTGCAGTCCTTGTTTCCTAGAGAAGGCTGTGTATGCATTATGTGTATAGGAGAAAGTAACTTCTGTTACATTTTTGCTGATAGTTTAAATTACAAATTAATAGGCTACAATAAGAAACTTTGTAAAAGCGAACACTCTGAACTCCTGAATAAGAAAATAGAGGGTTTAAAAACAATCCCTCCTGATTCTTTCCTTTTAATTGTTCTTCCCAAAGCAACTTTTTAACAGTTGCAACTTTAACTTTACAGATTGCAACAATATGCACATAACAGCCTCTAGATGCCCAGGAAAAATGTCCCTGTGCTACTTCTGAAGCTAACAATGCTGTTCTTGCTCCTTCACAGCTGTTCTTGCTCCTTCTACAACCTCCATCTTCACTCCCGACACAGCCTCTAAAGCGACATAGAAAGAAATCAATAAAAAGTTGCATCCCTTGCACCTTGTAAAACCAAAACAAAACTCATGCTGGATGTTGAGCTTCTGTCAGGAGCATTAGACAACAGAAACTGCATGTTCTGACCTTCCCATTCAACAGTCAATACACAAATCCTTTTCTATATTAGGCAATTCAGTGCTGCTGCTGTTTAATTACTGTTATCATGACAGTATACTGGAGGCTTAGACACCACTTACGCTCTGAAAAGCAGGAAAGAGGAAAGTGACTTTAACAGTGAAAGCTTTACAATTTAAATAAAACAAAAGACATAAGTGTAGATGAAGTACAAGGAACTAACAAAAAACTATTACGACAACAGTCTGAAGAGCCAGAATTTCATTTCCTACCTATGGATTTAAGGACGAAAGAAGATAATGGGGAGGCTTTGTTGATGTTTCCAAAGTGCTCCTTCATTTCTTTTTTTATGCATGACTGCAAAGACACCAATTACTTTTGGAGCTAGACATTGCATTCGAAGAGCTGAATTTGGAAACCCATGATGAACATAAAATTCTGAATTTTTCTGCTCCTTTGCTGACATCAATACCTGTACCACACCTTGTGACAGTAATTTCCCTACCTTGTAACCAGCACAACTATATCACCTTGGCTCATCAAAAGTAAAACAAAAATAAAAATTAGGGGTGGACAGTAGATGGGACAAAAATTATTTATAAACCTTCAGCATAAGGATGTTTATCCACGAGCCAGCTTGAGGATTCCACTACAGATAATCAACTTATCTAACATGGATAGTGACAACTTCTCACTGAAGAAAGGGCAGAATAAGCTTGGGAAACAATAGGAAAAGGAAGATAGAAAAATGTCCATAAACATCAGAGGAATCTCATGGAGATTTAATGTGATCTAATTTATTGGAAACTGAATATATGATCTGGGTAGATAGCAAACCCTCTGCAATCACAAGGGAACAAAGAGAAAAAATGTTTTCACCATCGACATGGTACATACACATGAACTTCTTTGAAGGAACAATTTTTAAGTTACTCAAGAGTTTTTCCTATACCACCACGACCACTCCCAGTATGCTCTTTTGGATGTTCCTCCTGTAAAGGCTGAAGAGGAGAAACCCTGTATATTTTACTTTGTGAGTAATAATTGCAGACTTGAGTTAATAAAGAACCACCATTAGTAACCAAAGTGAGTGCACAGTGACATAAAAATGGTTATCCTTCTGCAAACTGATTGATTAAAAGCGTGGCTCTAACGGCATGAAATTGCAAGAAATTGTTCACGTAATCTAAAAATGGCAAACACAAGCTCATAGGACATTTCATGGAGTGTGGTTGGAAAATTCTTTTCTACCACGCTCTTTTAGTCTTATCATACATGAGAAAGACAGTTTTGGTTAAGAAAAAAGGTCAAGTTAAGAATAAAGATTGAACTAGTTATTTCAAACCAAATCTGGATACTTTGGCAGAGCTAGGAGTGCTTGGATCTGTATTTGTATTTAATTTCATGTGAGCCAGCCACAACATTTGAATCCAAATTCATATCAGAACTATAACAGCCTTGGAGGATTTCAGATGGAATAGTCTGGCTTGAAACTATGGTTAGTTTCCAAATGGTATGAAATTTGCTGTGAACTGGGACTTTTCCATGCTTGTGAAACAATAAAGGCTGTTTCTTGGGCTGATATGTGATTTTTTTCTAAAGCTTCTTTTTTGCAGAAAGCTTAATATATATACCACAAGGAAATGTGGAGAGCTTATAACTGAGCTGGAACCCGGTATATAAAGAACTTCTACATGGATCTGTGCCTTCATTTCTATCACACATCCAGGAATTTTGTCAAGGTACAAAATGTATGCCTCTAAAATACCATAAAACATGTTATATTCTCAGTTTTGTGTACAAAAGACAGGCTGTAGATGTAATTATGAACACATAGCTACAATATCTGTCTCTGTCACATCATAAGAGGATTTTGATTTTATCCTGAGTCAGAGCATTACATATACTGTTAAAATTCACGTTGAAGTAGTTGCACCTATACCTTTCTCTGGCTCTTAGGCCCTTGTGCCTCCTCAGCACACACTCTTTTCATACAGGTACAGGCCCAGGGCAGGTACCATCCCTCCTTCCTGTGGTGCCAATGCACACGCACAGGAGCTTAGACTGGGATACAGGGCGAGCCAGGGGATGTCCAATACAGAGCCAGTCCAGGAGATTTGGGCACGGAAGACAACAGGGTCACAGAACCATAGAATATCTCAAGTTGGAAGGAACACATAGACAACACTGAGTCCAATTCCTTGCTCCTTGCAGGGCTACCTGAAACTAAGTCATATGAACAAAGATCATCAGCTAGAATATTTTGAAAAACTGCACAGACTCCTCTCTGTAAGTTATCTCTTTTTCTGGCTAAATCCTTGCTCTCTGAGATTGTCAGTCTCTCTGTGAAATCAGAGAAGACTGTCTCAGCCCCTCAGGTCCACAGTGGCAGTGGCAGCCCTTCTGAAATCATAGATGGAGCAACAAAGGTTTTTTTTGAGAGGGGCACATGCTACTGTTTCATAAAGCTGTCTTGAAATATTTTTAAACTCTGTCTGTCTGAAAACTAGAAAAACTCTTATTTGTCAAAACACATTAACATGAAAATGTATGAACTACTGGTCTGTGGCAATTTTGGATGTCATCTTCTGGGACTGCCGTTTTTACTGGAATTTAATTAATTTTATGGTTCTACTGAACTTTTTCTGATTAGTATTTTTTTGTGTTCTCATGTGCAGTACAGAAGAAAATACTATTAAGTCTCCCCATCTCCACAGGACCATGGAAAGAAAGTAAACACAACAGAATTCATCCTCAGTTACTCTTTCATGTTACAATTAGCAGCATCGTTTCTTTTTTTGCAGTGAATCAGTGATGAAGAGCAGGCCTATAGTCATGGTTATGGAACCAGGACTACAGACTATACAGCCCCACTTAATCACACGTGTTCCTTTTATATCCTCTGCCAACAAGCCATTTCAGGTGCTACCTATTTGGGGCAATGAACAGTATTGGATTGAAAAACATCCTTCTCCCCAGTAACCATCTCACCTTAAAGTGCTGACTCTAAATTCAAAACCTAATTCCTCAGTTTAGCTGAGTGGTTCTTGAGATCATGCAGTCAATGCTATAATTTCCTCACCTCAGTAATCTTTTGGTTATTTCTCCTTCACCTGTAGGCCTGAGGATCAGGCATATCTGTGGTCTCCTGTCCTGTCAGCCAAGGAGCTATCTCTGCACAAGAAATCCTCAGGCATGACAATTTACTCCAAACACTCTTGTTTTCTCAACAGAAAACTCCGGTTTTAAAGAAACTGCTCACTTACCCAAAATTCGGAGGCACTTGGGAGCAAAAATAGAGCAAAGTTCTAGTGTGGGAGACAGATAGCCCAGTAAGGGGAATGTTTCAAAACCAATGCAGCTTTGAGGAAGAGTGCATTCAGAATGCTATGTATTGCATGCTTAACAATTAAATATGACTTGACAGTCACAACTTGTATCTTAGCCAAAGAAACGGAAATATGCAAGTCCATCTTTAATAAGGACAACACAGGACAGCGCATCAGGTAAGCTTATTTTAAAGAAAAAGGTACAAGTATATAAGCTGATCAATTTTTATATGGGTTTTCTGTGCTATGGATTCTTTAGCGAGTCATCCTTATTTAAAAAAAATAAGCTTTTCAGAGCATGTGTAGCTGAAATCTTTCTATTAATCTGAAACAATTAGATTTAAAAAGAAATGATGGACTCTTTATAGAGATAGGTTTAGCACTATCACATTGGTGACAGACAGATGCACGGGGTTTCAGCAGCATTATCTAAATATAGTGCCTGGCTCACGGATTTTCAGAAGCTGTAAGAGATCTCTCTGAAGGACAACAAAGAAATGGGAAAGAAGAGGATTTGCTTCAACTGAAATGAATGCAAATGGCATTTCCACTCATTTCATTTGCAACAATCTGACACCTTTTCCTTTCCCTTTCACACAAAAAATAGGAGATAATAGGGAAATAGTAATGGTATAAGTGGACAGAGTCTGACCATTAAAATGTTTACCATTCCAGCATGATGCCTGCAGATGCAATAAAATTGAAACTGGAAAGGTGTTAGAATTGCTGCCTGTTTCTATTCATTTGAATGGCAGAAACCCAGAATTCTGTTTTATGGTTTCATGTAGAGGGTCAATCCATTATCTTTCTTTCTTCCTGGGATCAAATAGCATTTTTGTGAGGATTAGGTCTCTTTGGCGTGCTGAAGAGGAACCAATGTGCAGAGGTTTGAATTTTGAACCTATCCGAAATTGAACTGCTTTAACAAATGGTGAGTTGACTTAAACATTGAGCTTGAAAATATTAAATGGATTTTTAAAGGTTTAAAACATGGAGATTCTCTTTAAAAATGCTCACATAATAACCCATCTATGATCCAGAAACATCACAAACATAAATATTGTGAGCACTGGAACAAATTAAGTAGGTAAAAATAGTAAGCTGTTTGCCCCTCCATTTTCTGTCTATATGGTGAAAAATGTATAACATACAGAAATATAACCATAAAATATGTTATATTCTGAGTTTTGTGTACAAAAGACAGGCTGTACATGTCATTACGAACACATAGCTACAATTTCTGTTTCTGTTCATATACCAAGACACATCATAAGAGTATTTTGATTTGATCCTGAGTCGGGGCATTACATACATGTACATACAAAAGGATGCTGTCAACTTTTTAAAATGGAAGAGAATGAAGAGAGGTAAGGGAGTAAAAATATTATATTATGCAACGTAAGTATGCACTCTAATGTCTCGGTTTTGGAGACAAAGTTAGGAGGAAACGCTCCGGAGTGANGGAGAGAAGGGAAGGAGGGCAGGGAGGCCAGGGGGAGGGAAGGAAAAAGAACAAAACTTTCCTTAACTATAACGGGAATAAAGGAAAAAAAAAACGCCACCAAAACAGGAGCACAGCGCTCCCAGCACACTCTCTCCCGAGCACTGCCGAGACCGTTGGGGCCAGAGCCGTTGGGCCACTCCGTTGAACTGACCGAACCTGGGTCCTGCGGCTTTGGCCCGGCCTCACCCCCTGAGGTCCATCTTAAAGGTACAGCATCTTTTGGGCATTAAGCAGAGGGTTAGGGAATAAAGCAGTCTTACAACATCACTCCAGGACACTAATTATCAGTGGCAATGATTTGAAACAAGACTTAGAAAAATGTGCCATGGACATTCACTAAACCCAGGATAAGATAGTATTGAAGAACTATTATTTATTGTTTTTAACATAAGGATGCATTTTTTTTTAATTTGAGGAAAAATTTATTCATCAAGTTTATAGCAATAATGTATATAATAAAAAAAAACCAAAGACAAAAACATGTAGCAAAATGGTGTTTACTTATGATAACTTCAGATTTAGGAAAGAATGCAAATGTTTATTTACTACTCTATAATTGGCAGTCTTCACAAAGAGAAAACAGCAATACTTAGACCAAAGAAATAAATTCTGTAGAAGACAACTAGTGAAGGGTTTCAAAAAAGGAAGTGTAAGCTGACTCAGAAATACTTTTTGAATTCTCATTTCTTACCTAGCTATTCCCATTCCTGCTCTGGAAAATTTGCCATACAGCAAAACCAGAACGTGCATTAAAAAATGTGGAAATCAAAAGATATCCATAGGAATGCAAATTTTTCCTCACAAATATACTTGCAAAATAAGAACTCAAATATAATAAAGTATCAATAATTAGTTGCCTAAATATTGATTGAACATTAGTCAATTATCAAGTACCAATAATTAGTTGCCTAAATATTGATTGAACATTAGTCAATTAACTGCTCTGAAGTCACGGACCAAATGGATCTGCTTTAGCACCTGACCCCAGAACAGGCTTTTAAAGTCAGTGTCCAACACAATCCACAGTTCAGAAAGTATTTTCCATAGCATAGCTAAGCTATGGCTTTAAAAGATGCTTTGGAAGAACAGGTCTGTTACAACTTTTATATGCAAAGTTATTTTCCTGCAGTAAGAGAGAACATAAAAGGCCACTGAAGGATGTAATGAACTATTTAAACAGATTGATCTGAACACTGGTATTTTGTCAAAAATAGATACATAGAGAAGCCTTTATGATATCTCAACAGAGTGCATGATGATGAGACAAAAAAAGGTAGAGACCATACAGGCGATTATGAATTTCTGTAAGAGAGGCAGTAAGAAATAGAACAAGAAAGCCAGTCTTCTAAAAAAATAAAAAGTCAAATTCAATTTTAATAAATGTCCTCAATTTTAACTCTTATGTTTCTAAATCTTAATTCCTAAGTAAGGGCCACATTCTCTCTGGTATACCTGTATCTTTAAAAGAGGACGAAGTATTTTAGTATTTCTACCAGAGAAATAGAAGACAACTGCAGCTGGTGGCAAGTTCTTTTAACCCCTGAGCCAGCACATCCTCACCAACAAACAAGAAGACAGAAGAGTATTGGAAATTAACTAAGAAGCCAAGAGCCTCACTGAGGCCCAGTTAATACAAAAAATGAGTACAGCACTTTTCTTAAGTGTTCGGCACCTTTAAATAAATGCAACCTGAGTACTGGCAATTAATGGAATCCGCATTTTCCTCCTCCTCGATGCAGAAGAGACCAAAAGTGGTCCTGACTTTCAGATTATACCCACAACCCAAGGAGTTAGCTCTAGGGTATGGCAGACTTACAGAAAAATACTGCAAGTAAGCATCTTCTTTCAGAGCTGGCAAAAAGTCATTTCAACCACATTTGATGAATTCTGGCAAAGTTCTTCCAGCCTTACTCTGAATTGCATACAGCAAATTTATAGAGAAAGACCTGAATACTATAAATACTCTGTTAAATATTACATTCTGCGGAGAGGTAAAACAGTGAAAAAGAAAACATAATACTTAAGGATATTTACTTTTAAAGTTATACCGAGTGCTATATGTATTGCCAATTTGTGCAAGAGAGTATCCTTCAGATATAAATGAGGTATTTGAGGGCTGAGCTGCTTGTTTTTCTGCCAAAATAAACTTCACTATTCATCTAATGAGGTTTGCGTTCCAAAAAGAAAAATACTGAAGTATGTAACTCAGCACAGCAAGTTCACTACTCTTATCTTCAATGAGTCAAGACATTTTTAACATCTTGGACAGCAACCTTGACCAATTTTTTGATCATCAGGATCTAAGATGGGAATTAAATTCAAAATTTGCCAAACAGGAATCAACTCAGCAAGCTATCAAGATTTGCCTTAAGAACCATATCAGTAACTAGATCAGAAAACATCACCAAAACTATATCAACCTGTCATCATCAAAAATAGATTTTTAAAAGAATTTTTAAGAAATGCTCTTGGCACTGGCAGACAGATTAATCCAAGTATCGAACATCTTAATAATAAAAATCTGGAGCATAAATGCAACCGATAGAACACCAGAGAGATTACTTTCATGTATTTGCTTCATTTAACTGAACTTTGAAAATATGAAACTAAGAGGACGAGAGAAGGTCTCCACATTGCAAATCCCGTAGGCAAATTGCTGTTGACCACTGCCGTATATTGTAAAATCTGATGAACGAAAAGAATGCAGCTGGGTTAGCCAACTCAAACAATAAAGAATCTCTGCCAACTACTAAGCTTTTCTGAATGCTCAGTTTTACTAAGTTGCTCTGCTTAGAAAGGAAAAATCTATCTAATATTTCAGAAATATTTTAATATTTTTCTAATATTTTAGAAAAGTTATTAACTTTCAAGTCTTAGTATCTTCAATTTTGACTTTACATCTTGTTGCAATTGCTTGTTTGTTTGTTTCTTAGGGGAATTTTTGGTTTTTTAAAAATTTCAATCTATGTATTGTGAAGTATATCAGACAGAGGAACTTTGGCGCAAACTGCTTTGAACACCTCTTAGAGTAACAATTTATTGATGGTGCTCTGCTGCTGCAGGCTTCGGGACACAATTAGGCTTGATTTTGAGCTCTATGCAAGGGCCAAACTCCTACTGAAATTTGTTTCAGTTCAGTCTCCAAGACAGAACTGGTTTATTGCTGATAAAAGGCATGAAGACAGTGAAGTGTGAGCTTTATTTGTTCAGCCTTCTCTTAGAAGAATGAAAAAATATTACTTTTCCACGCTTCTATTAGATGAGCAAGTACCATAAATAGAAAGAAAACAGATAAAGAGAAAACAGTGCTAGTAAAGAACAAATTTAATAATGCCTAGATTATAATCTCCATTTTAAAAGGTATAAAATTATTATTAACCATCTGATAAATGAGGTTCTGAAAATTAAATCATGTAGGAGTTGTGAAGGCAAGAAACAAAAGTTCAGTTTTGTTCCAAAGCTGGTTTTAATGTGCTGGTTTGGGAGAATGTAAAACCTGTTCATGTAGGATAACAGAATGCTGGGCTCAAGATCCATACTTTAGTGCTTAAAAGTAGGTTCAAGAAAAACATGAGGGAATTCCGATCTATCTTTATTGGATTGGTAGATGTCAAATGAATAGAAAAGCTTGCACCATGACTCCGTAAATAAACAAACAGATGTGACAAATAAAGACAGCTATAGGGCGAAATCCCATTCTCCTTTTAAGTACTGCATCCCCAAAGTTCAGCTGACTAGCTTTTATGAAGAGTTTATCTCAGCAAGCTTTACATTTCAAGAAAGAGAAAGAGAATAGCAACAAAACCAAGTTAATGCAGTGAGAATGAACTGTAAAACTGCAACAAATTAGAGAGAGTTCTGTCAGAGGGCATATCTTGAGCATGGTATCAGGTCTCACATCACAGATTTCCCTAAAGGACAGAAACAATCCTAAACCTAAACAACGTCTCCCTACAACAGTATAAATTTGCTAACTAACTGAAAATTAAAACCATAAGCACAATCTGTTCAGGGAGAAAAAGAAAAAGCTCACAGTAACCAACTGGCTAATTCCTGGCACTAGACTCAACATTCCCCACAAGGCTAGGGTCTCTTCCTTTGGGTTACAAATCGTGCTCTTAGAAAGAAAATCAGAAAGTTTTCCTGGGGAAATAAAGGAAAACAAAATTGTTACATTAATGCATGAATGTGTCTTTGGCGCTCCACTGGGAAGTGCTATTCTCCTCTCTTCTGTAGGACATTATATTATGGCCTGTCTCAACTAGACCCCATGGCTCTCCAAATCCCATGCACTTTCCTCTGGCAAAATGCAAAGGAAGTCTATCAAAGGCAAGGTGCTGATGCTCCTCTATGCACCTATTTAAAATGCCACTAAGTCTGATAACCATTTAGCAAATATGAAACAGAGTGACTTGTTCTGGGTATCTTTCTCTGTTTCCCAAATAGATGGGAAACAGCATCCAACAGTCACTTGCAGTAAGCTACTGATAAATGATATCTAGCTCCTCTTAACATTTTCTCCCCTTCAATACTTGTCTTCACCCTTCTCCCTTCCACTGTGTACCAGAGGAAGAGTATTACGCCCTTCCATTGTTTGCTTCTCTCCCACGGACAGGACTGCCTTCTAACGCACAAATGTATCTATTTAAAGGGCAGTTACATAATTACAAAATCTGGTTCTGGATCAGAGAACAGCACAATGGATTTCTGTAATCATGTCTTCAGAAGATAACCTTTATAAAGAGGATATAATCTTGGCTCCCATTGAAGACAAGACGTGAAAGGAAAGCATAAAACCTAGAAGTGAAATAGTATCTTCTAGCTGTAATTCTCTGGAGCTCAATCCTCACTTGTAAACAACAGCCATAAATGTAAACATGTAAACAACAGATCAGGAACTCTGGTGCAAAGTATTTTTACAGAAAAGAAATCAAACAAAAAAAGAGAAGTCATCATACTGATCAAAAGACTTCTGGATGAGACTTGGACTCAAACCCAATGCAAAATGCAGAAGAAATACTCTATAAATTCCTAAAGGTTTCGGACCAATTTCAGAGCAATTCGGACAAATAGATAATCTAGAAACTCCTGAAAATATGAAACACTGGCCTTCAGTCAACTGCAACAAGCATCACTTGAGCAAGTACAGACCTGCAGACCACATGATATATATTCTAGCTTATCTATTTTCTTTTTATTTCTTGGCAAGGCTGTGCAATGTCTCTCCAGACATCACACTACACTGTAATTTTTACTTCATAAGAAATTTACAGTTTCATATCTTTCCTAATGGGATTACCTTAATCATTTACATTTCAGGAAATAACTTGAGTATCAATCACTCTCACTCCAAGTAAGAGCAGGCATAAAGGATCAAGATAAATCTAAAAGTTGCTTTATTATTAGGAGCTCATTTTTAAAGATCCAGACATGTATTTACAGGAAACCAAAGACAGTCAAAAAGATTAGTTTGCTGTGCAAAATTTCATTTTTATTACATGAGACCTAGAAATAATTGTTCTGTTAGAATCATGTTCCTGTACTTTTCTTCAGCGCCAGCTAACCTGAACAGTCTTCCATATAGGTGTGTGCATGGTTTGTGCACATTAATTGTGTCTGCTTTTAACCGTACTCAAATTTACATTTCAGGAACTATTTTGTTATATATAAAAGCTGATACACTGATAGCACCATGCGAAAAAAATTTCATCTACCTCCCGATTACACATGACACTGCTGCAGTTACAACTTGGCTACCTCTAGAAGGGAGTAGCTACCTTTCATGAGCCATTCAGGTCTTGCTTTTCCTATCAATATTTTGCCTTTTTTTTTTTCTTTTAATACTAATGATCTTCTGATTAGAAGAAAAACTCCCAAGAATACCAAGATTCATACAGAGCCACAGTGTGCCATTTTTGAACTCTGATAAAGTAAAATGGCATTAGTGGGTATATCATATCCTGGTTGGGAAGAAAATTGAGCCAGATCAATCCATTTCTGAACATTTGGATAACCAGCAAAAAACCCAACATTTTCCCACTTCCATTTTTTTTCAAAGATCGTAAATCTAGTTAGATCTGTGTCCCATGTTTGTAAGTGATGAGAATATTCTGGTTATGTGAAATTTTTACAAAACCAATAGTAAGAAACGGAGAGTGTTTTCAGATTACTGTAAGGTAAGTATAGTTCTGAAGTATATGACTTGCTACTATTGCCAAATGTATATAGTTGCTTTCTACTCAAAAGAAAAAATTCGCCAACCTGCAGAACACTGCTATAGGGCAAGACCATGCAATATCCAATGCACTTATCTGAAGTTCAATTATATAATTTAACTGTGTCTAGATAAATGGATTATGATGGCACTTTCAACCCAGATTTTGCAAGCAATTGAAGAGGAGAAAGATAAATTAAGTAGATATGGGCATATGCCCATATAGGTAGATTTTTTCAGCAGTTACTTTTGAAGGATCTAAGTATGATAGAACAGAAAAAGATACACAGTTCTATGCATGTGCCATGTCTGAAGTTGGGTATGAGGATTTGTTCCATTTAGTCTTATTTTTTGTGTTCTCTTATCACTCAAGACTTCTCTTTTTGGACACAAAAATGGTGGGCAATTTGGCTAAAAGTTCTAAATCTGTATTACAGCAGTATTTCTACCCAGCTTTCCAGTACTTCTTTATGATTGCCCACAACTGCATATCATACAGAAAAGGAAATATATTTCTTTTGAACTTTCTTAACCCTAATCAGTCTTCATTTACTATATTACTACTTTTTTGGGGGTTTTTTTTGAGTCAAGACTGACCTAGAGCCACTAAATAATGAGCTTTGGTTAAAAGTAATAGTTACTATATTTCTGCTTAAAGAGTAAAAATTGAAGTGCAGAGTAGCATCAAATGGGAAAAGAAGCAATTGATTTTGGAAGAAAAAACATTCCAAATAATGGAAAGTGACAAATACTAAGCAGAGAAGTGAGCTTTAAATTTAATTTTCTGATGAAATTGTTTTAACAGAAGAGTAAACCTAAGTATTTTATAAACATAATTTGTTTTCTGTCTTCAGAAATTCTTCCAAGAGAATCGCTTTCACACGTTATATTAAATCAACCCTATGTGTACACATGCACTGTCTTTACCTATTTCTAAAAGACTTAGTTTTTGTATACAGCCCCCATCTTCCTCCCCATCAATCCCTCAGGGTATTGCCCTACAGAAAGAACTGAAAGTTTTGACCGAGGATATTTTTACATGTTTATGTCATGGTAACTTGGACATTAGAGTTTTATTTAAAAGAAGCCAAACTGGAGGAAGGATAGCTAGGTGGGCAATGCAAAGAAGCAAAAAGAAAGTGGAGAGAAAAAGCAGAGTAAAAGAAAAGTGAAGAGAGAAAGGGAGAAAATAATATGATAAAATATTGAAATAGAGAGTAGTGGAAAGAAAAATGTATTTCTGATACAGTAAGTGTAACGACCTGGAGCATGGAGAACAAACACAAGATTTAAAAGAGTTTTACAAGGAAGAAGAGAGATTCGATAAAATTTTCTAGAAAGAATCTCTTTGGTTCCTCCCTCTCACCACCATAAACAGGGTTAGTTCAGCACACGCAGATCTTAACAGTCGAAAAATCAGTAGCACAGTTTCAGTGGTACTCAAAGACAGTCACATTATGTGAAAACCACTAATTAAAGTATCTAATGGAAGACTTATGTTAACATTTGACTTTACAAGGACAAAGTTAATATATTTACATCCACTGCAGTAGAAGCTTTACAAAAAGACCTTATTCCTCTAGTTTCAACTTAAGGGTTGTGTTATATTGGACAACTGAGAACTAGTATTCACACATAACAGAATTCAGCTTTGTCAACCATACGGATAAAATTTCCTTTGCACCAAATAACTTACTGAGATCCAGTGTTCAGTATTACCACAGACCTCCACATTTGTTGAGATTTTGTTATACGAAAGAATGAGAAAATGTAGGAAAGCATAACAATGAAATAAAGCACTTGGGATGTTTGCATTTCAAACCCTGGAACCAATTTATTTTTAATCTTAAAGATCAGTTTACACCATTAATTTTATAGGTGTGCTATGCAACATAAGATGTAGGTGTACAATGACAACTGACAATTTTGAAGAGCTGAGTAGGCACATTAATAATTTTCAAATGAATATATAAATGTGAAAGATTATAATGTATGAAACTGCTAGTAACATAATTTCAAATTAATTTATCAAAATCACTCAGAATGTTTTGCTCTTTTCCACTCTTCTCTGCTTTCTCTGTATTTAGTATTTTCTTGCAAAGAAGGTTTTTATGCACCAAAAAATTAGTGAGAAGAAAGCTATCCCTAAAAAGTCTGTAAATACCAATAGCTGTGTTCAGGGGATGACCCTTACTCTTTTTTTTTCTTCCATCTGTATTCAGATTTTTGTTCTGTTTCATTTTTTTTTGCCCTAAGAGGTATTCCTTAACTTCAACCAGCACAGCTTTGTCTATTCTGATAAATATGCACAGACAGTTTTCAGTCCTGTGAACCTTCTTAAGTGTGTCAATTGTCAGCATTTGTATTTCATCCCAATGATGAATGGAGGCATTAGAATTCAGCATTAAAATGTAGTTAGGATTGTAATGAGCATCATTAGGAAGCATAATGGGAATCAGCACTGGATCTCATTTCAGGAATTTTTAATTTTTTTTTTTAACTTTATTTGCTTTATGTATTTACTTTCTTTTCTTGCTATCAGGCAGGTAAAAACTCTGTAGTGCTTATTTATATGTGTTTAAACAGACAACCCTATCTTCTTATCCAAGACTCATGATTTTTTAAATTTTGTCTTTTTTTTTTAATATTATCAAGTCAGAGCTAGAAAGTCCTTGCATAAGGACCACCACAGTCCATTCAAATGCATATCCTTTGATTTGAAATTCTGCTTTGTACCTCAACTGTATGTCCTCACTGAACATAAATTTTTAAATGAATCCCTGCACATAAATCCAAATAGATACAACTACATTTTTAGAAATGAATAGTTTAGTACTATCAGGTGGCTCTACAGCAAACAATTTCAAAACTGAAACATAATCCATCTGAGTGAATGTCACATGTTTTTATTTTCAGAAGTTCGCAAAATACTTTCTATACCCCAGCTCAGGTTACTGTATAATACAATATTAACATTAACCAAATGACTCCTCAGGGACTCCCCCTAATTTGTGAATGTGGGATTTGATTCTTTATGGATTAAATACTGATTAAATCCTGTGGTCTGCAGTTCTGCAGATTTAAAATTTTATTCATTTCTTGCTCAAGCATTTTAATTTCTACTAAGACATACTTCTAGGAAGAAAAATTGTTTCTTCAATAAAAGTACACGCATACTTTTTCAACTTTTTTGAGCAGACTAAATAAGTTAAACACACCCATGCATACTTTTTCACTGAAAAGAAACACTGGGGACAAGAAAAGCAAACGAGATCATTACTAATCAATAAATCACAGCACCATGTAGTTTCTAACACAGTGTAAGTGGGTATACAGATGAAGATCGCTATTTATGTAATCCCAACTATGCAGTAAACAGAAATTTCTGAAAAACAAGGCTAGAACACAAAAAGTTTAGAAGGACTTTCAGACTGAATCTGGATAATCCATCCAACAGCTTTTCTATACTTAGGATGTATATGAAAAAAAAAAAGAGGAATTGGCATCTGTCTAAGAACTGAACAAAAACACAGACAGCTGAAAATACATTGCTATGGGTGACAAGATCACTCTACATATACTTGGTCTGTACAGAAGTACCACCTTGAAGGTTATTAACCTGGTTTTAGAAACATGAAACTTGACAAAATATCAAGAATGAGTATCAAGAATGAAACCTGCAATTATACCATGAGGCTTGAGTAATCATTAACGTATTTCTGCAACTCTGTCCTGAAAAACAGTCAAAACTAAGTCTATACCCAGAAACCCATTTTGGATAAACAAAAAACTGTTTTATTTTTTTCCCCATCCCATCATTACTTCTCCATCTCCTAGTATATTTCCTTCTGTGAGTGATGTCAAACCCTCTGTGCTCACTCCTAACTATTTTGCATTCCTAAGGCTTCTTCCCATGCTAGCAACACATTACACAAATACAGGCACAATTCTAGAATGAAAAAATGAAACAATCAAACTGTGCGATGAACAGATTAAAGGAACCTGATGATTTATTAAGCAGAAGTACATTCACTCCTGGACACCTCATTCTGAACCACTAGGATCACCTACTCTTTGACCGGCCCTGTGACTCCTGAGTGGCAATAGTCATGTCTCTTATAGCCATTCTCCATTCCAGAATTACATCTTTCTGGCTTACATCATAATTGTATAATGGGAGGAGTTTGTTCCTTTGGAAATGCGGGCTAATTCCCCCTTTTCAGGCTTGCTGATGACTTCTCGTACACAAACTGCAGTGGGAATAAAATACAGCACGTGGATATTCTCTCTTACATTTGCCATCGACAAAGTGACTATGGTTAGTCCCCAGCACACAAAATCAATTTTGTTGAGAACTTTGTTTTCTTCAGTACCTTAAAGAATTGCTGCTCATACTCAGTAACTGCAAAATCTACATCATCATGAGATGTGTGCTATTTGTGTAAGTAACCTAAACAGCAATTGATAAATACAATAAAGTGTTTCTAAAATAGGTAATCTAGGGGTGAGAGAGTGATGAATTTGTCTTTTTTGGTAAATGATCCACTGTCCTGGTGTCCTGGTTCTGCCCAGGACAGGGTTAATTTTTGCAGTAGTTAATTTTTTCTGAGAGGGGGCATGGCCAGGACCTGGAGGTTACTCTCTACCACCTCAGCTTGTTGCCAGGATTGGGGGGAAGGGCCTCTCTTCCNGGGCTAGGTGGGGCTAGGTAATGAATATGTATAGGCATACTGGGAAACTTAATGCATATGTAACAATTTAGAGAATAAGAAGAGAAACGAGAGCTGAGGAAGTTGCGCAAGTCTTTGTGGAACTATCCCACTTGCATCTCGCTCGGCCAACTGAATAAATAACATACCTACTTTACCACTTTAATTAGTGAAAAAGTCATTTTCTGTGCCTCACCAGGGAGAAGGAATGCCTTCTGGTGGACACCTCCAGTGACAGAGGGAGACATCCAGTATTGTCTATTATAGAGGGTTTTTTTCTGTTGAATTGTTTCCTTTCTTGTACCCTCTGTCATTAGTAGGGTTGCTGTTACTGTTAATATTCTTATCTCATTGCTATTTCCAGTAAATTGTTCTTATCTCAACCCATGATCTCTGCCTTTTGTGCCTCCAATTCTCTCAGTCGTGCTGCAGGGAAGGGGAAAGCAGGGCAGCAGGGAACCGAGAGAAAGAGAGTGGTGAGTGGTTAGGAGAGCCTTGGTGGGGACACTGAATTGGGGAGTACCATTCCTAAACCATGACACATGGTAACACTGTTGAAGCAACTTAAATTTTGTGAGTCACACCCCGTTAATTTCCAGTTGTGGTTCCATAACTAAGACAGATTACTAAACATTTTTCTTCTTCATGGACTTTTCTCCATATGCATAGCTTTAATTTTACCCTTTCACGCACATTAAATGCCCCATTGGGAGCCTGGGAAAAGAATGGCTAAGAAAAAAGAAATTTTAATTAAGTCTGCTGTATGACATGGGCTCAGGCCTTGATCTTCTCCATACCATCTGTCAGATTCCAGCTAATGCTGTAGGGAAACTCCTAAAGAGTGAGTCAGCTGAGAAAGAGAGTGTTCATTTCTCCTGTGGACTGTTTTCCATCTATATGGTGCCAAGTTCTTTATAAAGATCTGTAGCATTTTCTTTTCAATTTCCTGGTGTGGTTGCCATCCATGACACTTCATTAGGTGTAATGGCTTCTCATTTTATAATCTGGCTCTTTGTTGCATTTCACAAAAGAAGAATCTTGTTTACTTCTATTTCCCATTTATCAAAATTAAAACATTAAAATATTTTTGCTTAAAGGTTGCATTTTAATTCAGAAATAGATTTTTAACTCAAAAACATTATAGATGGAAGAATGGTTCAAACTGTTGCATAGTTCCAGGTGCCTTTACTCCTTCATCCCTGTACCATCAATTTTCACTGTCAAGTATGTTCTTGTCCCAGACAGAAGAGTATTTGAGAGGGGATGAAGAGGGAGGAAAGAGCCATTTTATTTCTACACCTTTTATCTGTCTTTAACACTCTGTCTACCTCTCCTGAGAACCCACTTTTAATATGAAAATCCAAAGCATGGTTCAAAATTAATAATTATTTTAAAAATTAGATTTCAGATTAAATTTATTTTTAGACTAGCTTTAGCTGTTATAATTACAATGATTTTGCATTGAATGGAAGTCAAGCTAGAAGTGTATTCCCCCCCTTTAAAAATATGCATACACTGCTAAACTAGCACATTTAGAGACAGCAGTAGAAGAATTTTAAACATCATGAGTCCAAAACTGAGCCTGCTAATCTTTAGACTACAATTGCTATTTGTCTGTAACTAACTGACTTTGGTCTTCATTTTATCAGAGTTTACCAGCTATGCATAATTCTATTTTCCAGGAGACTGACCAACATTAGCCCACTGCACCCATCATCAAAGTGTCTTTCATTTCTTAGCAGAGCAGTGGGCAACAGTTCTCATTACAGTGATTTCATTTCCTGCCTCTCTTCCTGGTGGTGGTTTGGATTTCTCCAAGCACTCCCTTTGTCATCACAATCTTTAAATGACACCAGGCAGAAAAGGACAACATTCCACTGCTGTTATTTTTTATGTGCATACATCTAGCATTCCTTTATGCATCTGTTGCCAAATATTGTGTGTTGGGTTTCTTAGATGTGATCAGAAAGAGCATGCATATGAGTATTGTATTTGTATGTGAAATAATCCAGACAGATACGCTTTAAGGACAAATTTTTCTGCTAAATTAAATCTTGGAAAAAACAGTATTTCAAGAGGGGAAAAAAAACCACAAAATTGATCACATTGTGGGATTTACCCTTTATTTCTTAGTATGAAAGAAATCCCTGCTGAGCAGCCCCACTGACACAAAATACGGAGAATTCTCACAGGATTTGCAGTTGTTGGATCAAGCTATCACACGCATTGCTTTTGCAGTTGTTTTTTCTCCATAAGGACGTTTTATTTTTCTCTTCCTTCTCCCTTTATAGCAGCTTAACCCCACAGTGAAGTCAAAATAATTTTACTTACGCGATGCCACAGCAAAAATCTGTGCTGCTATGGAAATGAATTTGATACCACAAATTCAGCAGTGCAACTTCACTGTGGGGATCAAGTATGAAAGGGAGATTGGCTGAGAACAAGCAAGCTTTTAATCTCTCCCATAATTATCAAGTGTGGTAAGATGAATTATGAAGAACAAATGAAGGGTGAATATTTTAATTATTTTCAGTCTACCATGTTACAGAGTTTCTTAAGCCCATCATTACTGTTCTGTTTAGTTAGGAAGTATATATAAACATGAAGCATAAACTACACAAATGTCCATGTCTTAGGCATTCTTACAGGTGACAATTATGAATGACAAAGGTCAAAGAAGAACTCCATGTTCACCTCTTTCTATCTTCTCATCTGCATTCCAAGGAATTGGTGAAACTGTTATAATCTCTCCCCCTGCATAAATTAAGTATTTGGGGGATACACACATTTCACAAGGAAAAGATTATGTTTTAGCAGTAAATCAAAATTGTTGGTTGCTACTACATAGATTATATATGAGTGCAATTTCTCACCACTCTAAAAAAACCTGAATATACAAAAAGACCCAACCCAATCAATCAACCAAACAAACAAACAAAAAAAAACCAAAAACCCTCAAGGACATGGAATAACATTTTTGTTGTAGCCAGTCATGTTCGCAGTATAGGCAGAAGTCAAATTAGGTTATTCAGTAAAATAAAAAACAAACTGATTTTCTTTCTCACCTGTAAGAAATCTCTATTCTCTAGGAGAGAATACCCTAGAAATAAAAATAAAATTATACTAACCAGTTTTCAATAGAAGGACAGGGAAAAGGACAGAACATACAAGTAAAAACCCCAGACAATGGCACATAATACAGTATTTTGCTAACTGTATTATTAATAAAATCAGCAGTGTAAGAGACATGGTCTAATTAGCAGGGGTCTGTCTGTGTTTAAGGACAGCTGTAAAATGGTTGGTCTGGGGAAGAGTCAGCTAATTTTTCTGGGCATGATGAACTGGCTAACTCTGGCACACATGATCCTGTTCACTTACAGCAGTTCAGTCAAGGCAACAGAGTGCTGCACGGTGCATTTATTTCTCTAGGAAACAAGATGTCTTCCCTTTGCTTTCCTTTCTTATTTCTTCCCTGTCTCATTTTACACCTGAAGTTCTCTATAGCCTCTTCTATCCTAGTAGATATTAATTCTGATTACGTCTCTGAGATGCATCCAACAGGCAAACAATAGCTAAATTACACACAGTAATTTAAAAAAAAAAAACAAAACAAACACCCCAACAGCACTGAAACATCAACTTCTACACACAGACTAAAAGGTGAGCCGCATAACAGCACATTAAAAAAGGCCTGAAACAAACATCTAATCAATCCCCTAAAGAAGAAAAAGTTTCAATGATTTCTCTAACAGTAAAAAAAAAAATATATATATGTATGTATGTATGTATAATAAAACCTCTTGATACCACCCTAAGGACAATTCCCTTTCCTTGGCTTGTAAGCAA
Source organism: Edolisoma coerulescens (assembly GCA_013397115.1). Lineage (NCBI taxonomy): Eukaryota > Metazoa > Chordata > Aves > Passeriformes > Campephagidae > Edolisoma > Edolisoma coerulescens. Next base: position 835,482 of record VWZW01000818.1, on the reverse strand, counting down.
ATTCTGCTCTAGTGGCAAAAGTGACCCATACGGCTGAAGGTATCTTAAGGAGTAAAAAGGCCAAAGGACCTGATGGGCAACAAACACTTTGCAATAATTGGATGCTGCTTCTTCAGTCAAGTTTTCACCAATTATGTCTGAGACATTTCATATTTTCAGTTGTTTGACCCAGTTCAAAACTCAGAAAACAACTTTAGATGAGAAAATAGGCAATTTTGTTCTAAATTATAGACTGATGTATATTAACGATACAAAGTTACAGAACACCAATTCTAGAACTGAACTAAGTGCACAAGATGACTTTTATTGATTTTTTCTTTTCTTTTAATATATGTTCCCAGCATTTAATGAAAGTTACAGACTTAGGATCTGATTTTTTGAAGTTTCATAGCAACAGGATCTGCATCCATTGCAGGAGCTCCCACTGCACTGTCAGCCTGCAGGTGGTCATCCTGCAGAAGGAAGAACTAATTTCATACCCTATGGCTGTGAATGGAATTATCATATAAGGTTCTATTTTAAGGTCTAATCTGGATTTATCTTTATTCCGTCTTTCATTCTCTTGCTATTGCTTCCTTCTTTAACCATCTTCACTTCTAATAGACTAGTGATTATATTATTCAACACAAATGAGTTGGCAAGTGCGCAAAGTCAAAGAGAGTTCTGAGCCAAAACATGAAATAAATATCTTAATTTCAAACTACAAAATGGAGTCTAACATTGTCTTATCCCAAACTCAAAAGCATAAAAATTCAGTCTTTTACACCAAAGATTAACTGAAGATGTATCAGAGATGCAAAATAACAAATTAAAAAATATAACAGCCATGTGCATACAAATACAAACCTGGTTAGAGGGGAGAGACAGAAGGAAATCTATACGCTGTTTGGAAGGAAAAGGAGGGCTGGAATTTCCCAGTTAATTATACAATTTTCACTACCTGCTTTGCAGGAGCACAGTAAACACAACTAGCTTTGAGCATGATATGTGAGATAAAAAAGCTGAACTGACAATAGCATAAAACAAAGCCTTTGCTTGCCTTCCTTCAGTGACAGCACCAAGCACCCCGACGTCAGCTCTACAAAGAGAAATCGTGTCAACTGCACTCTCTGATGACCACTATCTCCCCATCCAAGAGACATCCCAATTTCCTCCTGTACTAAACTTTAGCTTCCCAAAGCTACAGCTGCCAAATTACTGGCTCCTTTCCACATTATGAATCTGTTCCCTTAGGAAAGCTGGTATTTTCCTATTTCACTTTTGACCTTTTCCTGTAACTGTAAGAGAGGATGATAATTGATCCTATGGTAGAAGAGGAAGAGAGGCTTTTAGGAAATGGAAGTGTTATGAAATACATAAAAATTACTTCTCTATAGTCCCCATGCTTTTTTTTTCTTTTTCTAAAGGAGAAACTTTTTTTGTCCAAACCCACCACAGAGAAAGCAAATAAAAAGGCTCTTCTTTCTTTAACTAAAACCTACAGCTCTTATTTACTCTGCAAATCTATACTAGGAAATTGCAATAATAAAAGTTAGCATGTCTATAAAATACTTTCTCTTTTGAAATATTTTTCTCCACATCTGAATCAGAGCTCAATTTTTTTTTTTTTTTAATTTTTTATTCTGAGAGGATGTCCTTGCTAATACTGAGTATATTTTTATGGACAGTCAGATGTCGGTTACCATGAGATTGAAACAAAAGATGCTTGAACTTTTGTCTCTCAGAGATTCACTACTGGAACCTGTGACTTTACCTGATCTCCCAGCAAAAGGCAAGCAGATAAAACAAGGAAAAAGTTTAAGCATTTCTGGTCTAGAGTTCATACGTAATTTATTTTAAACCTCTCTTTCAAACACCAAAGTTGTTATGTTGGGTTTTTTGGTTGGTTTTTTTTTCCCGAACTTTGTGATAGGTCTTATCCTGAAGCTCCTAAACCTTAACAATTCTTCCACAACACTAATTTCAGTGTTCCTGTCAATCAACCTCACCTTGCATACGTGCTGGGCAATGGTAATTGATGTGAAGAGCTGTTCCTTACTCATTCCTGGGAAAGCAAGCAAACAAGAAAACACGCTTCATAGTGTGCATTTCTCATACATTACAGCTCACTGCACAGTGGAAAATGAATGTTTCTTGACTGTTAACTATAATTTAAGACTAGAAATTGTGACTTTTCAAGTCATAAGTGTGAAAAAGCTTTCACTTTAAGGGTACTCATGTGCATAAGCTTCGGCATAAAATATTTTGTTTTGTAAGCAGAAGTTAAAATTGCCCCAGTTTGAAGCAAAAGCCATTATATATTGAATTAATGTTTAATTCCAGATTTAACTGAAGTTGAAAAAAATACTAGTAGGAGTAGATCACATATTTTAAAAGTGTACCTAAGGCACTGCTGTGCTTATTAGATTGATCTGAAAGAGCAGATTGGAACATGATGTTCATCTTCCCACTGAATTCCTGCCCAGGTAACCGTTTAGCAGGGAGGCTGGAGCTGTGCTTAGGCTGCCGAGGACGAGCTGCGTGGCAGCACTCATCACCACCTTAATGCAGCAGGCTCAGGGGGCCACACATGCTGAAGACAAACACCAGCCATGCCGGGGCCATGCCTGGGGGCTTGGCATGTGGCAGTTCTGGGGATCAATAGAAATATTAACCTAGCTAGCCAAAATTAGGGATACCACACCGATTTAACCCATTTCATACATTCAAACTGTGCAGAAGGCATGAAACTTAGATTTTCACATACAACAGCACACTTAGGAGCATGCCAAGATATGCCATAAAAGTGGCTTCAAAAGACAGCATATTGAAGGTGTCTGACTTGGATCAATCCCAAAAAGCATAATTCTCATTTAAATTTCGACTACTAATTATTTCATACCCACACAAACAGTACAAATGGAGCATAGAGCTCTTCAAAGGCCTTATTTTATTAAAAAAATAGCCCAACCTCTAATTAAGAAGCCTCAATTTTTTTTACTCCTTTTCAGTTTTTTCTTTTTTTCACCAGGCATAAAACAGAAATCTAATACAAAAACCCAATATATATATATATATACCTGATCTTTTTCTTCACTGTTAACAAGAAAAATCGAATGTTAGTTTATTGCACTTAATCTAACCTAAACCTACAAGGTAGGTTCTGGATAGAAAAGGCTGCTGAACCAGAATGCAAATTTAAAAACAATAATCCTCTATTTCATAAAGTCTGTTTTGGAAATAGGAAGGGCTGTTAAATTTATTTTCTTTCTTTTTTCCTTCCTTCCTAACTTAAAATATAATAACTATATATTAAACGGTGATATTTTCTTTGTTCCAGAGAGGCTATAAAGCAGTGTTAAGCAGTGACAATCAATCTGAACTTTAGCAATGGAATTCTGCTGTTTCAGCTCTTTCGTGGCCATGTCATTAGCAGAAAATAAGTCCCAGAGGCTTACTTAAAATAAAGAAATAAATCTTTAAGGTGTAAGTGCTTAAAACAAATCTTTACAAAGGTAATCAAACGTGAATTCCTTTTGCTTACACTTATTAATCTAAAAATATTGTTCCTGGAGTGTTCAGTGACAGAAATGTTACACCATCCCTCCCTGGGTTGCAGTCATATTATGCAGATTTGCATTTTAGTGGGTTTTGTGTTTTTTTTTTTCACCTCAATCACATACAAGCTGGCAGTCCATGAGCTCAAATTCACACAGTTCAGGGAAACAGGCATGTCTGACTTTTCAACATCAACCTGTATCTACTCTGGTAAGTTAAGAGCTCATACACATATTATGCTACTCAGTTTAGGAAAGCATTGAGACAGTCACCATACTGCCACAACGCAGATAACCCCACTTCATCTCATATATCAACATATGGTGATGGAAAAAGTTGTGAAATTAGATGTATTCTTTAGAAATTAGGAGATGTAACACTAAAGAATAAAATTTAGGATGTATTCATGTGGCATTCTGAGCAGAAGTTTATTCTGGTAACACAGTATGGTTTTGAGCCCACACTAGAAAACACCAATGAGAGGCAGAATATTAGTTCAAGTGATTCAGTCTGCTAAGAGATCAGACAACTTCTGATCCACCTCTGATCCATTCAGCATAGACAGAGGCTGCAAAACTCTGTAAGGAAAGCTTCTGCACTAAGACCAGAATTTGCTGCAGCTGTATGTAGAACAGCTGATAAAATATGCAGTCTTTGTGCAAAAATTACAAAAAAGATTATTTCAATAGTTGCTTTCTCAACCTAAACTGAAGGTTTTATTCCAGAATTCAATGTCTTTCAGAAAAAGAAGGGATGTTACTTCATTTTACAATTCATGAGCTCTTTCTCCCTTTGCATTAAGTGCAAGGCACTTTAAAACAGATAATTTTCCATAGATTTAGATCCCAGTTTATCTTCTGGAAACATACTGTCATGCCCAAAGACGAACATTTTTCAATGAGGTCAGTGGACCAAATTATGTCCATAGTAAAGGAAACTTACTGGCTTTTTTCTCCTACTTTTGGATGGATGATGGCCTCTGATTATTAATAAAGCATTTTTTCTCGCTCAAGAAGTTTCTTTTTCCTTCCCTTTGAGATGTATGTGCATAGGGGTTGCATCGACGCGGTTTGCATACTGAGAAGCAGAAGCCCAACACCAGGAACAATAATTCAATTATATTTTTTCCACATTGCCTACAAGCAACAATTGTCATTTATCTTGCCGAATATGTTTGCATGTAAATTGAAGAGGATGGAAGATACTTTGAAACTCCAGACCTTCTTGGTGGGTGTCCACACACAGCATGAAGTCAGGGTCTTTCAAAACCTGTAGGTTTGAAAATTATTATATATGGGGAGGAAAGAAGAAAACGTGCCAAATTCCTTCCACAGAGAGGCTGGTGAGGGTCAACACTGCATATTAGAACCTCTCCTTTAGTTATTTACATTCATCTTAATATATCTCTTAAGAAGTTTCATCTCATTAACCAAGGATAAAAAACTGCAAAAGGCCTTCTTAGACTTGTTTTTCCATATGAAGGAGGGAATTCAACTATTTTCCGGTTATTTCATTACCATTTCTCCCAGAAGTACATGAGTAGGAGCAAACATTAAGTTAAAGACTGTGAGAAGAAAGATACATTCCATTCACCTGCATGAAGGCTGAGACCTTATGGGTCAATGAAGTCCACCACATCTCCTCTTAACCTACCAAGTAACTTCACTGCACTCAGGAAAAACTTCATGTACATCAAAAAGGTTCTGTACCAGCCTTCCCCATCTCCCTAACCTTACAGAGTTTGTCCTAATGAATGCAGCCCTAGAGGTATACATATGCACAACCAGCCACCGTTAGCACTCTAATGTTCCCTAATTCCCTTTATACTTGGGTATATGTCACCACATCAGCTCCAGCCTTTTCACTCTGCTGAGCTCTAATATTAAAAACCACAACTACAAAATCAGAAAGAAAAGTAATTCATCCCTTACAGACAATTGTTGGAGCCTGGCAGTCACAAGAAACTCTCCACGGTGCTGGGGAAGACCAAGTGCATTTCACTTACAACTTCTAAGTCACATCAGAATCTCCTCTCATTTTACCACATCAAGTCAGAACTAGTCTTTGTCAAGCTAGGGCAAAAGTGTAATCAGGCCAGTATGTGTCAAGTTAAGTAAAGAAAAAGAGTACTAAATCAACTACATTAGGAAGCTGGCCTTTGAGGTTTTCTTTTTATTGGAAGCATGCCCCTTTGGAGTTGTCTTCAGATGTGAACTCCCTATGAATAAATCTGAAATTACTGCAACTGACATTTCTAATGACTGGTGATCTAGCCACTAAACTTCTACATTTCCTACTATATATCTAGGGCTTCATTTTTAAACAGAGGTATCACTCGTGTGTTTACATTTTGCATAGGAATTTAGAGCCTAATCCAAAGCCTGAAATCAGTGTAAATTTAACAGAAAGATGCCAATCTCTTCCAGCATATATTTGAGCAGACCATAGCTGTGCCTGCTTTTGTGTATTTGCAAGTAGGCCCTAACAGCCATCCAAGATAATTATCTGCATCTGCATGCCCTGTGCAGACCCATACACATGTGAGCAATTGCAACAAGCATGAACCCAAATTTAAATTGGGGTGCAGACCTGGAATTTGAAACAAAGCAGAGTGGCGGGTACTAATGGAATTTAAAATAAAGTAATTTATCCAGAAATGTTGATGATATTTCTCTTTGCGAGTAAAATCACAATAGGGAACACTGCTCTCTTTTTTCGTTTTATTATGAAAAGGAGTGGACGTGTCAAGGACCTGTTATGTCAGTGAAATAACGACCTGTCACTGACAGAAGAGGGTGAGGAATTCAAAGCTGTTAGCATAACTCTGGCACTTCCACTGAAAGCATGGGTCATGATTTCAGGCCTTGATAATGATCAGCAGCAGAGATCTGTTAGCACAGTCTGTTTCAAGGAGAGGAAGAAACAAATGCATTGAACACATCTAGTCTGAAACTGGACTTGGTGTAAAGAATGACCTCACTCCTTTTCCATTGCTCATTTGGTTAGAGTGACCTAAAACATCTTTCAGAGGAAAATAAGAGAGAGGGATGAAAAGGAACAAGTAAAATAGCAAAGGTTGGATTTTATTCCCCATCCAGTACAGATTCACAGCAATCTGACTACTGGAAAAAGATGGTAAACTGGCAAAAGTACTGCAGTGTTTTCCTTATGGTGTGTGTTGTATTACTTGGTATTGTTATCAATGTTGAAATCTTATTTCTTACAAGTAAAGTAGGAAAGTAGACAAAGTTCAAAATGAACTGAATGCCACATGAAGGCAGGGAATTTGTTGAAGATGTCTGAAACAGGGCTGATTATATAGCTGGATTTTTCAAATTCCCAAGAAAGAAATGACAAGATACAGCTAGGGGTTGACAGTGGTAATCTACTGGGATGAGGAGTTCCCTGAAAGATGTGGAAGAAAAGCACCTAATGCCAAAAATTCAGCAGAGTTCCACTCTCAAATTTCCAGTGGTTATACCCATTTCTTTTGCCAAATTTCAGCTATTACTTTAATCCTAATGGGATCTAGCCCTTTATAATGTTGCTATGAGGCAGAAGGATTGTCTTGTGGGATCAAGCTTTCACCTAGAAGAACCACAGAACTAACAATCTTAAACTAGGCAGCTGTGAAGTATTTTTATTCCTTCCAAGATTTTAGAGGGAATATGTGAGCCTTTGGTATTTCCTAAAAAAACCCAAAATAAACAGTCTGATGTTTTAACTCATCTAGTATTTCCTTCCCAACACATACTTCAGATGAGGCGTGGTTTTATTTTGTTTTAAAATTTCTCTTGAGGAAGTAGTTCTTTTGAAGCAGAGCAATTACTGGAACCTGAAGCTCATTCTACAAGGATCACTTCAAAATTATTGGGATGCTTTAATATAGTCAATATTCTTTTCTTCTATATATTGTCGGAAATTTTTAAAAAGATGAAATATTTATGTATTTTGATCCAAATTCTCACTTTAGCAGTAATAATCCAAAGGAATATTTTTTTCAGCAGAACAATATGCAATATTTAAGGATCAGTAACCTGATATTTAGTCACTTTACCCTTAATTGCTCTTTTTCTAGGTCTTCATTTTCCTTGCTTGCTGTAGTACTAAGTAGAATAAGTTCAAGTTGGTCCTGTAGTGGCAGGCCACTTAAATGCTGGTTTCTTGCTGTTTTCCACAATGACTTCTAAATTGTTCCATCATTCTATTAAATGAATTAATCATTCATTTCTTTTAGTTTTTATCAATTGCTTCCATCTTGGCAGCACTGTCTGCCAAGTAAATATTGCTGCTCAAATTTACAAATTATTCCAAATCATATGTTTTGGTATTATGCATTGTACAGAAAAAAAAGGCCAACTTTATGCTTTTATGCATGTGTTCTATAAATAAATTCCACAAAACTATTTAAATCAAAAATGAGTCACCAAGACACACATTTCTGGTTATTTTCCAGGTCTCTAACAGTCTGAGTTAAGCAGCCCGGTTTTCAGTAGAACAGGACCAACACTAAATGCTCTCTTTTTAGGAGAGGAAAAATGGAAGCCAGCCAGAACTGTTATATGTCTTTCTAGACAAGTAAGAAAGATACAAACTAAACCATAAAGAAACTTTAAATTTAAACTTATTATTGGTTTCACTCTTGGCTGCGCCTAGTCATGGGTATGAGTGACATTTATTTGTGGTTAATCCCAGCTGACACTTAATTTCAGTATGATTGAAAAATGCTCAAAAAGCAAAGATGAACAACGGGCCTGCATTTGGACTGCACCAGACTCCACAACCCCAGTAAGAGGTCAGAAGACTCCTGTGCTGCCTGTTTAACCTGCACTGGAGAAAGGTAACTCCTGCAGAAAGCAGAGCTGTTTCCCAGAGAGGGCTCAGGCTGAGAGCCATGAAGCGAAAACCAAGACGCCCTTTGCAGCTTTTCAAAACGACAGTGAGATGGTGGGTCTCAAAGCAGCTTGAAGGAGTAGCGCTTTTGAGGGGAGATATGCAAACCAAAGATGTCTCACGCATCAGAGAAAATTCCCCTCAAATAATGAGGTTTCTCCTTCACATACCATTATTCTCCTTTACGTCATTCTCTACAGTCTTTGATAACAACAATTTCAGGTATTCAGCATCACAGTTGTTTCTAAATAGTCTCTGAGACAGGACACAAGAGCAACAGCAGGTGAGGAGAGCAAGCTATTCCAAGCCAGATCTTAGCACTAGGCTTTAAAGCACATCCACTGCACCTTCATGGAGTTTCCAAGAAGTGGCCATGGCTTCCTGCTGCTTGAGCATCTCAGAACCCCTACATCCCTAATTAACTGTGGATGAGAAGCAGAAATTCATGATCTTAAGTACCTTTATGAGCTTAGGTAAGACTTACATGACAGGGAAAACACTAGGTCAGCATCCTAAAACTGCCAAAAAATAACAAACATTTCAATACCAACAAAAAGCACAATTATTTCTAATTTCACACTGCAAACGTCCAGTAGAGAACATGATGAAATCTAACAGCACCCTTTCCAATCACAGCTTGATTTGGTTATGAAATAGGACCAGAAGTATCTTCAAATCTCCAAGCGTAATATAATCATGCCATTCAATATTTTTACTGCTTTTTTCTAAATCACAGTAACATCAGAAATTTTTGCAATTTTCCTGATGTCACTATCAATAAAAATTATCATTTAGAGCTCAGACCCATTCTACTCAGCTTGGGAATCAGTCTAAAGGGAGCAGGGGAATATCTACTATAAATTGATAATGCTTTTATTATGCCTTATGTTACAGAAATGTCATTGGTAAAAAATATAATGGTACAATACACCATTCATTACAATCCAAACATGAAAAATTAAGAAAAAAAATAGGCAAAAATATGAACTTTTTTTCTGGTAATCAAGTCAAGTGAATACAACATAAATCATATGTGCCCTTGACACTTCCCAAACATGCAGTTAACATTCTTCAGGTATGAAACACAGCACATTACAAGGCTTCCTTATTCCACATTTCTTCCAGAAGCAAAATAGGCATAAAGAAAGGTAGCACGAGAAAAGTATGCAAGCATAATATAACTGAGATAAATGTATCTTTTCAAGACCAAAGTCTAGAAACGGAACCTCTTCTAAGTTTCAAAGTGTGTTTTTCAATCTGTAAAATAACAGCGGAAAGTTGTCATGTAAACCACTGATGCTAAGATTCCTTTTTTTTACCATTCACTACAGTAATTTGAAATTATCAGAAAAAAGCATTATTGGCAGCATAAATCAATAAACTGAAGGCGCTTCCTGAAGTAACTAATATGATACAGCTAACCCAGAAATATGAATAATAAGATGTACTACCAAAAATCAAAGAAGCTATCACCACCATTAAACAGAACAAAAGCCATGGCAAAATAGCTACATAAATAGTGTTTAAACAAAAGAAAAAAATCTGGGTGGTTGAGCACTGGAACAGGTTCCCCACAGAAGTGGTCACAGCACCAAGCCAGAGTTCAAGAAGTGTTTGGACAATGCCTTCAGGCACATGTTGTGATTCTTGGGGTGTCCTGTGCAGGGCCAGGAGTTAGACCCAATGACCCTGATGGGTCCCTTCCAACTCAGCATGTTCTGTGATTCTGTGATAAAAGCCATAAAATTATTACGATGAACGCGTGAATTGTTCTGTAAGATTAGAGTGTTGGCATTTATCTACAGTGCTTTAAGAAACCTAGTGGTTTCTTATTGATATGAAAGAACTGCAAATTTGCTAGAATCCAAAATTTCAGCTTTAAGAAGTGAGCAAGCCCTACATGAGACAGGCAGATGAGACCACTAGTATTATTCATTCACCTTGGGTAAACCAGGGAACTTCATGTAAGGATGTGAAATAAGAGTTCAGTTTCATTAGCAAAAAAAGACACCTGGGCATTACAATCTACACTTAAAAAACACCTCACTATAACTTGTCAAAAAATTTAGCATTGCCCACAATCTGAGAGATCTGTGGGATGTAGCCAAAAACTGGAGGCACATTGATCTGAACCATTCAGAAGTGAAAAGACAGCTAAGCAGTGAGCAGCCTGTTGCCTAGATGCATTGCATTGTTTGACACAATGCACCGTCATACTTACGTAGACAAACACAACATTTAAAGAGCAGTGATGAACAGACTTCTGTTTCTTTTAGGCAGACTTTTGAGGTATTTGGCATTTAACAGATTTCAAGCAGTCTTCACAATAATTGCATGTGCAATAATGAACATTGGAAAATTGACGCTGAATCGTTTAGAACGCTTCTGGCTGCCCATGGATGAGTGAGGGGGCTGAGCAGGAAGTTATGAGGCTGGACCTTAATGATCACAAACTCCCTCTTGAGTAAAGAAAGAGGAAAAGGGGAGTACAGACCAACAGTACCAGAAAAGATGGGGGGACCTCAAAGAATGCTCAGAAACTAGAACTTAGATGAGTAACTAAACTTACTACAGAGAGCTGTGAGGTCAAACTGAATCATCTGCACTAGGAGGTCTTGACCCTCAGAAGGGTTATCAGGCAACTCGGGAGAAACACGACAGCAAAGATTTCTTTAGCCAACCATTAACAACAGAGATGACTTCTCATTTTATGTTGAATATTAGAAGCTGTGGTACAGGATAACAAAAATTTACATTCAATGTAAATGTGACACAAGGAGCGCCATCATTTACTCTTGGCTACTGCAGCTTGCACAGTACTTTACCGGAAGATAAAATCTTGTCCTAATTTCCAACAAGTCATCCCACAGTCTTTGCAGCTTTCAGTGCCATCTGATCTATTAACTTATTTAAAAACGTATCTGCCATTACCATCAGTACTGGAAGAATCATGAAGTGATTGCAGGTGTTGACTTTAAAATCTATTTAGTAAGCTACAATGTACCCTTTCTAACAAACATCTATACACAGGCATTTGAAGTTAGACTGAGGATAGTATTTTCCATATCAAAGCATGTTTCTGTACAAAGAAAATAAGTAAACAAAGATGAGTAGTAAGAATTTGAAATACATCCCTCTAAGAACAAAGTTAAGCAAGTTAAAATATTGATGCAATAATTCTAATAAAGACTAGCAAATCAGTTTGATTTAACTGGCGGCCATCAAAGTAATTTTGTTCTAAAAGATGTTAAAGCAAAATTCCCATCCCCAAACCCCAAACAAGTAAGTCAGAAGCTCACAAGCTGTATCTGCTCCAGAATTCTAAATGAATTAGCTTTTCTGTGTGACAGAACTGTTGCAATAGGGGACGTAAATAACATGCCCAAATGCCTGCGAGTTGCAACCCGCCCAGAGGCAGGCACAGCAGAAAGGTATCTCTGGAGATAGCTCCATCCCATCTTTTAACAAGCAGCAGCTATTGCCACCTGCCAATATCTCTGCATCTTCTAGACACACCTGGAATGAAAAAAACCACAAGGATTTTCACTCCCCTCTAAGTATCCAAAGCCACCAGGTTTTTTAAAGTGTTCACCAAGGACACCACCCAAATACAGGTCTTAAAAGAAATATTTGAGTAAAAAACCCACACACACACCAGACCTCAGAGGACTGAAGCATGCTCAGTGAGGGAGCCACAGGCGCCCAGGCAGAAAGCAAACAAAACAGAGGGGCCCACGGTGAGTTTTAGCTGCTCTCCAACTTGCAATTTTTCCCAGTTCCACATAGGGCCTGATTTGGATTTCTAAGTCTGTTGTAGCTCTTGCACTGAATATAAACCTCTTTTAAAGCAATAGTGTTTTGCTTTTGAAAATCCTTTAAAAATTAATAACTTCTGGTTTTACATTATGAATTTGTGCTTGTTAAAACCCTCCATTTCTTAAAGATGCAGCAACTCTCACAAATGTGTGAAATCATGAGGGTTGCTTAATTAAACAGTGCCTCTAGCATGAAAGTCATTATCACTCACAGCTCTTGAGTGACTTAGTTCCAAACTCCCTGGGGTCTGTGCCCATTCCCAAGCGGACAGGTGCCCACATTACAAAAACTACCCTCCCAGCAGGACCTCATTGCTGCCGTCTCAGAGACAACAAACACACATTAACTGAGTTCCCCTACTGACTGTGCTGTCAGACTCAAAATTAGTACCTCCAGAGGAGTCACAAGTAATATTAAAAGACTCCACAGGAGCTTTGTATTTCACCTGCTCTACGTGTCCTGTGGGTAGGTAAGTGTTGTTCAGCATCTAGTCTGTTTCCCATGGCAATTTCGAGTCTTTATTTGCTTTGGAGATCAGAACCTCTTACTTCCCAAGTTTGCATCAAGATTTATTTTGAGATGCTTGCATATTTCAAAATTATATCTAATGAGAAACAGTGTCAGGTGGTATTTTTTACTGATAGATTTTTAGCAGTTCTATATAAAGCAGGACAGCTGCATGAATGCTTCAGAAATAATGTGCAAGACATATTGCCTTACTTCAGCTAATAAAAATCTGTAATCAACTGCAGCCTCACGAAACCACAATTTAAAGAGATTACACTTTTAAATCATATCTGTGCAAATGAAAAGATGGCATTATCCCACTCTATATTATTGCCAAATTCCATTCTTTGTTCAAATTAAACTGGTACATTCCTATGATTTCTCAAACATCCATTCATCAAGGATGACACCCAATTAAACAAAGAAACAATACCTTCTTACTTCACAAATCTGTGCTGTTATCTCACAAAACTGCCAGAAACACAGATTTAATTGATTCTTTTACTTCTATAATACTGTTGAACCAGTATGGCTGAACCATTCTACTCCCTCCTCTGTATCGTTATAAACAGCAACAGCTCTGTGCAAGACCTGTGAATTCAATGAGCATTCTGAAGACAAACTGAAATGGTTGCACTGCTGCAACATGAGACTTATCTAACACAGTCTGTGTCATCTCTGAAGATGCATAAAATGGAAATCACTCACTCTGATTCAAATTACTGTATTCTTGGCAGTTTTGAAATAAAACTCTCATCATTTCATTGTAAACTGGGTGTACACAGTCTAAAAATTATTGAAGCAAAAAACATGAATTTTACAGACTCACTTACTGGATCAGACCTTCAATTGAAAACAAAATCTCTGTTGTGTCAGAGAAAAATTTCCCATCTAAAAAACCTTAAAAGCAGATTAATTTGAGTAAGGAGAAAAAAACCAGTATTTAAAATATATTTTGTCCTACATGCTTCTTGTCAGACCAGATATATCACAAGAGCACATAGTTGTATGCTATAATCAGAAATTAAATAAACGTAAGAAAAGATAATAAATGGGCAAGAAAGTACCCCACATTAAAATTTTAAATTCATTTTGTTCTTGAAAAAGGTGTTGTCCATTCCTCACAAATAAATTTAAAGTGTCTATTTTAAATGCAAAGATCCCAACACAACAAGGCGGTGCCAGCTTTCATCTATGTTACTGAGAGGTAAAAGGCTCTCAGTACCTCATAGGATGCTCTGTTCATTAAAGAAAATTATTAGTTAGATACCCAATTCTGCCTTGAATGATTGAAAGTAGATTACAGACAGGTGGAATTTCAGCTTGCAGGCACTTCCCATGTACTCCTGAAACACCAAGTTCTGGGAAAGTATAGCGGCAAAGAAACAACACAAGACTGTAAATGGGAATATCAGAGTTCCAGCTTTTCCAAGCTATTAGAACACTCAGGAAGCTATAGAAAACATGGGATTCATTTCTTTTGATGCTTTCTGTCTTTTTATCTCATGTACAGAGAAGCATTTTAAAGTTTGAGGGTTGTAGCAGATAGTTATCAGCTTTGCCCTTAGGTGGTACAGCAACCTCGTTGAATAACTGCTTTCAAAACCTATTACATTGCTGAGTATTTCAACATTAGTACACTTGGTCTATAACTATTTTCTTTGGCATATATGAATGTACATTTTATCTAGAGCAATGCTTATTTTCTCTCTCAACACTGTCTCCTTTTTTCTTCCCCTCATATGCCCTGATTAATTCCAAAATCTCACTTTCATTTGGTCTGTTACAGAAGTTCCTCTCCAACCATTTTTCATTTTAATTGATTTACAGTGATTCCAAAGCCTCATTTAAGGAACTAGCTGATTTCATTAACTAGTACTACTGATTTATCAAAGTTCTATATTAAAAAAAATTCTATTCCCACTCAGTGGGTTTTGCTTTTGTTTAAATGGAATCAGCAGCAATCACTCAATCCAAGGGTAGTCTGAACCTACTTCTTACAACTGCAGCTTAGTAACCTCTGTTCTCCATTAAGAAAGCCCCTTCACATCACAGGATACATCCTTTTAGCAGGATGTTTTTTACCCCCAGGAGCACTAACATCATCTGTAGATTGAGCTATACCCAAAGGTGTGGAGTCTGCAGCAGATACATAGCACCACACTGGCAGAAATAGTTCCAGCTCCTACTACTGTTCCTCCCACAGCAGGGAAAGACAGAAACACCCCCACTAATTCTCGGTTCACTATCACTTCAAGCACTTTTTCCCCAGTTTAAAACCCTCTGCCTCAAATAGCCCCACCTCCTTGTTAGGTGTAAGCAAGTAAAGAGCAGCAGAAATCAAAAAGAGCCTTTGTGTGTGTGATCTATCAGAGCAGTACTAATCACAAGAAAGGCTTATTCCTTCCCTCTTTACTGGGGAAAGTCCTATACATGTTCTAATTTTATTTATTATTTATGGTTTTTACCCTTCTTTTATGATACTGGAGATCCAAATTCAATTCCCTGTCCCAATTTATGCTTGGAGGAATTTAATAAAGTGGGCCTGAAGGAGAAGTGGGCAATAATATAGCTCCATTTATTGTTGAATATTCTTTCCTAGCAAAACAAGAGCAGAGGTTTAAAGTTTTAGTCTGGATATAAGCACCATTTTGTTTGGTGCAAGAACTGGATTTACTCAAGTTGTAATTGTGACACAAAATAACTAGACTTAAGTTTTAGTTGTGTATCAGCAAAACGTTAATGTACTTTTACAAAGTTTGTGTTTGAAACCCTCTGAGGATTTTTTGAATAGACTTTTTTTCTTTGTATTAGGAATTTTGTTATCTGCAGGAGAATGAAAAAGCTATAAAGTATTTAATTTAAGAATTTAATTTCAAACAGACAGGAGTGTACTTTAAATTATAAATAGGAAAACTGAATGATAAGAAATACCCTTTTATTACTTTCTAAGTACAGTAATAACACCTGCTACCTTGGGCCACAAGATTATTGGCAACCAAAGTTTTAATCATCAAAATAGAAAGATTTTGTGTGCCTGGGAGATAGTTGTTTCTCTGCTACAATACATATCTTGATATTTTGAGCTTTGGCTAATAAACATTTAATAATTATTATATTAAAAGTTATTGTCCTTGGGGCTTGCTTTTGATGTGTACCATATAAAACAGGTGTCTTGTATTATTTTACTGACACTGGGGCTTTCCTGTTTGCACAGAGCTTAGAATTATTAGTTTAGAATCCAGTTCCTATCTTTGTTATTGCTTCGTAAAGTTCTAATTAGAATTTGGGGAATCTAAAGAAGCAATATGCTTTATGAATAGTGCTGTGTCTTTTAGATATGCAATTGCTATTCACTTGCCTTTGCTTGTTTTATTAAGCAGAGAACAGCAAAGAAATGTTTGAATAATCTTGTATATTTGATCTTTGTGTTTGGAGGGAATTTATTAACAATAAGAATATGGGATGACAATCAGTATCCACTTTTAAGGAGTTAGAAAGGAGATGGCATTTCTTAAAGAGCTTGCCTGAGCAGATTCTGTATTTAAAAAACATCCACTGGTCATTTAGACTGTAGTATTGCAGTGTCTTAAGTCAGAAGGGATTTCTCAGGTCATCTAGCTCAGGCACTTTTACAAGCCCACGTGTGAGGAGCCAATTCAGTTTGAATTCAGCCATTTTAGTTTGCCTCAGCTCTGGCTGTCCGGGTTGTCAGAGGCACGTGGGGGGAGGGAGCGAACACATGCCACGTGCGGGGGGCAGCCGGAGTGGGGGAAGCCTCGGCTCTGGGGGGACTTCGCCTGACAGCACCCCACACGAGGCAAGCGGCGGCAAATACTGCGGAGAGGCTTCTCCAACCAGGCCGTGGAAGGTCTCCACCAGTGNCGGTCGCCGCGACCCTGCCCAGGGCCCTGGCCCTCCCGTCCGACCGCCCGCTCACCGCGTGTCCGCTGCCGTCGCTGCGGGAGCCGCGCCCGTGGGGCCGCGCCCCGCCGGCGTCGCGCAGGCTCGGTCAGACCCAGCCCAGGCGCGCTCTCCCCTCGCCACCTGGACGCCGACAGCGCTGCCCTGACTCGCTGGGGGTAACGCCCTCTTGTTCTCTCTGTCCCCTCTCCCCAGTCCTTTGCCATTTTCCTTTCTTCTTTTCTGTCTCTTCTAGCCGTCTTTCGGTCGGGCAACTCCTTTTCCCTCTCGTTTTCGCTACCAGTAAATGGTTCTCAGATACGAGGTTTGGCTTCATTTCGTTCCCGACCATCCGTTTTTAGAAGAATTCCTCGCAGTTCCCCACAGTGGAACGCGACACCACGTGACACTACTACCCAAAGACTGCACCAGGTTTCCTCCTGAACACCCATGCTGTTGATGCCCTAATGATTTACAAGGCAATTAAGTGTCTGGCCTCAACGCTATGAATCTTAAACAATCATGCTGAAGAAAAGTTTCTGGTCTTTCATTCAAACTTCTGCTTTCACATGCCGACAGTTAAGACTGCCATTTCGATGGAAAAATATGCAAATGATCCATGTCCTACTTTCTAGTCAGACCTCTCCAATATCTTAATCTTGCATAGACACTGCTCCACAGATTTTCATTAGCTCCATAAATTGTTTATAAATAATCAGTGATTGTGTGGGAGAAACTCCCCCCCTCCCCCCAAAACATCACAGAATGCCTTTCTGTCCCTTCTGTAATGAAGAATTCTGTGCGTTTAGTAAAGAAATGAGATTCCAACAGGACTGCAGGTGTTCCATAAGGACTGATACACTCTCCATTAAGCTATCACACAGTCCCTCCTCCATAAAAGCAGAGTGAGGGATGGGAGGCTGAGTATCTCAGGCTAGAAGGGAAGCTGGTGAAATGCCCATATCCAACAACTGGCTGACAAGAGGGAAGCACATAGTTACAGATGTGTAAATAATTGATTTTTCAATTTAACTACTGACTTGAATAATCAAAGAAATAAATTCAGAAAAAATGACCCAGAATAGGAGCATTTTGGGGTCTTTTTCCCCCCGCTCATCCTCTCTTTTCAAATATACTGGATGTTACAGAATGTCACGGGCTATTGAGTCTCTCTTTTATTCCTTATTGAATAGTTAGGATTCTAGATAAATGGTTTTCAACTGGTGAATCAAAGAAAGGTCGGCATTGGAAGGCCTCTGGCTACTTTTGAGAGGGTTAGATGCCTGAGTTCAAGCCCATCTGATGAATTAGAAAAAGATTACAGGTCAGTTCCCTAGCCACTGGCTTAAGAAACCAGAAATGCTTCAGTTCAGAATGATGAAACAGAATTATTTTGACATTTCAAAACTTTCTTTTCCTTCCCCAAACTAATTTTCCAATTCAGTTTGGAAATGCAGGTTTTAGTTCAAATAAATATGTGTGCATTTGCTGTCTGAATACATCACTATTTCTGGTTTGGTTTTTGGATTGGTTTTTTCCCTTGAAAGGGGTTGGTTTTGTGACTTTTTCTCCTGAGCTCTGTATGTAATCAAAACCAGATTATCGTCAGCCCTGTGGGTAATTTTTTTTTTCTTTTCTGTAATGGTCAGCAATGGGTTTGCAATTCATCCAATTGGAGAACATCTCTTGCCTGTGTTCGGTGACCCTTATGGAGTGTAAATCACTGATTTTGTCAGCAGGACACAAAATCCCACGTCATGTTACCTCTGTGAATGGCTGATCTTTGGCAGTCATGGGTATCACAGGTATTCCAAGATCTATTACCAAACGTGTCCATCTTGATTTTCCTGTTTTGAAAATAGGAAGCTGGACTTCTGATTACTAGCTAGATATAGCAGCTACTAAGATTTCCTGCTTCCACAGGTTAGCTAGGTATAAGTTATTTCAGTATTCCCTGGTTCACCTGCACACATCTGTTATGTATCAAGTGTCTTAACTAGAGCCTCTGAGAGTTGTATTTATTGAAAACATAACATTTTAAGTTTGGTGCTCCATCCACTGTGGACTAGCTGAGATGTCTTTTGGATATGATTAACACAGACAATAAAGGGACTGAAGCATCATTCATATGAGCACAGCCTGAGAGCACAGGACTGAGGAGAAGGCTCAGGGGGATCTTCTCAATGTGTATAAATACCCGATGCAAAGGAATGAAGGAGGAGCAGCCAGGCTTTTCTCAGTAACACCCACTAACAGGAGCAAAAAGCAGTCAGCAATAACTACAAAACATGAAAAACAAATTAAAACAAACAAACAAAAAAATTAAAACCATGATATTTCATCTAAACACAAGAAAGCATGTTTTTACTGTGGTCAAACACAAGAACAAGTGACCCAGAGAACTTATTTGTGCAGTCAGGTTTGGACTAAGTCCTCCAAAACCTGCTCTAAGCTGACCCTGCTTGAACAGAGAGTTCCTTCCAACCTAAGTGACTCCGTAAAACAAAAAAGATTAGTCTATGGGTGCAACATTAACACAAACTACTGAGTACACTAGGCTGGTGCTGAACATGTATAAATTACCCTCACTGAGGGCACGGCACTGCCCTGCTGTAGTTCAGTGCTGTGTCCTCTTCAAACAGGTCAGCACACAGCTGCCAAGCACAGCAATGTTGCATCAGCCTTTGATTAAGCATAACAGGAGAAGATTTCTTTCCTGTCCAAAGTAGTAGCCATTTCCAAAAACTCTCTAAGAGCAGTCTACAGTCTCCTTTCATCCAGAAGAGCAGTAGTTAAAGCACAGGCTTAGGCTGCCCATCCTTCTCCCATGAGCAGGATGAAGCCTCCCATCCTGCAGGAGAGAGCTTTTGCCAGATAGAGCTCAGACAAACAGCAGCAGCCTCTGCCTCTCAGTTCACCATGGCACAGGTTCCAGGGCCAGCACAGCACAGGATGAGAGCAAACGACTCTACAGACTTGTGGGTCACTCAACTCTAACAGGAGCCTGGGCTGGATTCCTTTTTAAATACTATATATCACTGCTAACAGCCCCAAAAAGAGAAAAAAAAAAAACCAACAGAACCTCTGGCTATTGGTATGTTCTGTAAGCTACAGGGTTCTCTTCTGGAGGAGAAACCTGAGTTTACAAGCAATACTTAAATATGATTTCAACTTTTGCATGTTATAAACTGCATGGTAGTCCCTGGCACTATTACAAGGTCTCATCTTTCATGCTGCTCCCATACTAAGAAGGTTGAAGAGATGCCAGAAGGTATTTAAAGATGTATTCAGGTGTCAGAAGAGGTTTAAAGTAATTTTTAAAATCTGTCTGGCAGCAACTAAATCTGTCAATTAATTTTCATGCTCTTTTTTCTTTTCAGTAATGGTTTCCTATATTTAATATATTTTGATCCATTTATTATTTTGAGCCTGTAGTATTTTAGCAAAACAGATTAATGCTTAGTGACTAAAGTTAAGAAATGCAATGACTGCAAATGAACAATAAAATATTTATAGTTCATTTGTTTCCAATGCTTTTTTAACATTCTTAGAGGATGTACACTAATGCTATTACATTTCATACATGTTTAGTGCCCTCTTCCTTAGTTAAAACTACAGGTGCAACCTGCCCATTTTTTAAATATATTAATGTTCAACTATAATATGAAAAAAAAGTTGTGGTTAAGTAAGTAAAAAGTTAAAAGCTAACTTTTAAACTTCTCACTAAGTGTCAATTACTGTTAATTACCTTTATGGTCACATCTTGTCTTTTTTTGGCATACAAAATATAAACTTGCAAAATTTATATATATGCAAAATGAAAGAGTCATAAAAGAGTTGGTTTATGAAATATTAAGAGGTATAAGAAGTTTGGGTTTAACGTGCTATTAACTGCTTGTCCCTAACCACATAATTAACTAAATATAGAAGTTAAAAAAAAAAAATCTAATAAAATTAGATAGCTAAGTGGAATGATGTGTTCGTATAACTGTGCCTTATGTTAAAAAAAATCCAACAACAAAAACACCCCACACCTCTAGCTAAGTCTTAAGATTCTCCTAAATTAGGCTGAAAAAATTCTTTGATATTACTGGTTGCCCTAAGATGGAGAGCTCATCTCTCTGATGTTTTGCCATGAGTTTAAAGGTTAGCATAGGAAGCAGGAATAAGGAAGTTCTTCTTTGGGGCATAGCCCTAATGAAAATTCTCTGCAGTTTTGCTGTGGTACAAAGCCAGTATTTCATGCCTACAAGATTCAGCCTTTGATTTCTCTGATTCATTGCTGAAGTTCTCATCTTTTTCACAGTATGAAAGTCATGGCCTTTCACACATTTTATTCACGGGGAAAGGATTGAATACACAAAAATATAATAAATAAGAATACAACAGCATTCACCTTGAGGAGATGAACTTTAAAATGTTCTGGCCTGTAGCAATGGTATAAATAAGACTTGAAAATGGACAAGTTAAGTAAATTAACGTTTATGTAAAGAATTGCTACTGAATTCCTACTGAAGTACTGCATACCTTTGAGTAACCTGACTATTTTGAAAAAAAAAACCAACAGCAAAAACACCATACAAATTCTGTTGCCCACATGTGAAAATGGCATTGCCATTGTTTACTATTCTGAAGTTACTGAACTGGTTTGCCTCAACTTCATTTAATTTGCATGGTTTGGTCCTATAGGGGAAGATTTGCAAAGTCACTGTTACAGTTCAGGTGGTAAATGGCATTTGTTTCTTTGAAATTATCTCCTAAGGACTATAGTCACTTTGTCTCCATAAAGGATTTTTTTTCCCCCACTTATGTTTATAACATCACTGCAAAATCAAGTGATGATATGTGGAACACAACTACCTGGACAGAGTCTGGCACTGGTTTCAGTCTGAGACAAGATCACCACTACCTCATCTCTGCCTCCTGACAGAGATTATTCAGTCTGCAGTCACCAAGGTGTGACAGTTTCTTAGGTTCCACTCAAACCCTACTGTAAGAGGAATTAAAAAAACCAGAAAACAAACCACACGTACAAACAAAACACACCCCTAAAAAACCAATTCTTCCTTAACCAAGCCATACTGTCCAGGCAAAAGGAAAGCAGAGGGTGGCTGGAAATTTTAGCAAGCACTGCCTTTTACATTTCTAGTGAAAACTAATATGGTATACAATACTGCAGCTAGGGCCATGTTTGTCTGGGACTGAACAGAAGCAAATTTATATTAATTCTGTCATGATTCAACCCCAGCCAGCAGCCAGGTACCACACAGCTGATCACTCATCCTCTTACCTGTGGGATCCTGGAGAGAGAATGGGAAGGGTAAAGGCAAGAAAACTCGTGGGTTGAGGTAAAGACAGTTTAACAGGGAAAGCAAAAGCCACACGCACAGACAAAGCAAACCAAGACATTATTTCAGTGCTTCCCATGGACAGGCAGGTGTTCAGCCATCTCCAGGAGAGCAGGGCCCCATCACACCTAATGGTGACTTGAGAGGACAAATGACATTATTTCAAATGTGCCCCCCTTCTTCCTTTTCCTACCTACTTTATATACTGAGCATGGTGTCACATGGTCTGGAATATCCCTTTGGTCAGTTAGAGTCACCTGTCTTGGCTGTGTCTCCTCCCACATTCCCAGGCACCCCCAGCTTCCTCACCAGCATGGCTGGTCCGAAAAGCAGAAAAGGCCTTGGCTCTGTGTAAGCCCTGCTCAGCAACAACAAAAACATCTCTGTATTATCAACCCTGTGAGCAGCACAAATCCAAACCACAGCCCCAATCCAGCCACTGGGAAGGAAATCAACTCTACCTCAGCCCAAACCAGCACAAATTCTGATTATTTTTTTTTTCTTCAAACCAATCAAGTAGGAGAAATATGACACTTGAAGAAAGAACCACCACAGATTCAGGCCTCAAGCTGATACAGGGACATTTTACTTTAGTCTTTATTGATTAGGTAATCTTTCACATTTGAGAGCTGTGCTGTATCAATTTTGTTACCCCTTGAATTCTTTGCATAAAAGAACATAGAGGGTTTCTTTTTTTTTTAAGCAGAGCTTTCTACAGCTCTTGAGTTACACATAGTTTCCTGTAGTGAGTTGAAGAAACATTGTCTATTTACTAAAATGCTTTATGATTTAGTGAAGGCAGTTATGGATCAGATCCCTTCGACTTTGTCTTAGAGGCAAGAGAAGACTGTCATAAAGTCAAGTTAAAAATTTCTTCATGTTCTTCTAAACTCCTACGACCAGCTAATTAAATCTTTTAAAGATCCTCTAATATGGACACTCAATCCTCCCCTTGGAGGGCTGTTGTTATTATGCATATTCAGAGCTTTAAGGAACAAGGAGTTCACCTTAAATGCATTAGGGGGTTAATTAGGTTTTCAGTAAGCACTTCTCTAATTCCTCCTACATGCATAACATTTAAACTGCATCGTTGGGGGATAGCTGGCAGCATCGTGACAACTGCAATATTGGCAGTATAGTAATTTGTAGTTAAGGTCACTTGAAGATAACATTAACTCTTCATTATTCAGTCACGTGCAACACATGTGGCTTCAGGAAGACACTCTGATAGTTAATGACGATGGTCCAAGTGTGCTCCTACCTACAATTTTATTTTCTTTTTTATATTTTGTAGGTGTCTCACTTTGTTCAAAAGTTTTATTATTTGAATCTGACCCTTTTGGAGTTTTGAGTTTTGTTTTGTTTGGGTTTTTTTAATAAAAGTTAGAAAGTAGTGCTGCACCATCACTATAATTTAAGAATTAGACTTCTGAAAAACTGCAATGAGTGTACAGTTAGATCTAGAAAAACACACACCCCAGATCAGTCTTGGAGGCTAAGTTCATCAACCTGTACCTATGCTATTTTTTTTTTAAATAACACACGCCAGAAGAGCACATTTTTCCTCACACTGTCATGTAGTAGCTTTCCCAGATCACTACCACTGTCTTATTGATTCATTTTAAGGGAAAATAGTAAGGACACAACATTAGTTTTGCCAGTTTTACTCATAATAATGGAAGGAGAATTAAAACATAATTAAATATGATGCTCATACAGATCTTATAACCTTCCTTCATTTTTCTTCTTAAATGAAAGGAAGAAGAAACATATATATTTGAAATAGTGTGCAGCTATTCTACCTGTACCTGAGTACTAGTGTTACTCCTCCATTTTACACACATGTGGAGCGTGTTCCAGTTGCTCTTTATTTTGCCCTATTAATGCAAATGCTTACAGATCCAAGTAAATTGTTGCATATTGTAAACTTAAGTGACAATAAATGTTTGCGGGATTATGCCTTAGCATATAAGTCAGTACTTAATATTATTTGCCCTTAGTCATAGCACAACATGCCAGGTGTGTAGTTTTATTTTGGTAATGCACTGTGTCACATTCCCAAGCAGTGGAGTTGCATCATCACAGGTAAGAGAAAAAAAAGTAGAAGGAACTACTCTCTTCCATGCAAATGTTAGGATAACAGTAATATTCTGAAAATAAGGTATTAAAAATAAGAAGCATTGTTATACAAGTCATTAAAACACAATTGATACTTAAAATATTACCTAGATTCATTGTAGTCCTTTTAATTGAATATCTGATAAAAGAATGTAATCACAGTGCAACCGGGAGGAAAACAAAAGAGACTTGATAAAAGTGTAGAGCTGTTAGAAAATGAGATGTGTTAAATTTCATATTTCTGTGTATGTGAAAACAATGTGTTTTGTTAAAAAGCAAAGTCCTTTTATTTAAATAATTGAATGCTAAAAAATAAAAGCTACTACTGTAGTGCAATGGGTTATCTATCACCTAATCGGTTACCTACAGTGTGCTGAATACGCTTTTATTAAAGTTGGTTCTGCCTTAAAAATAAGCCTATGGGTACTTCAGGAACAGTTCTTATAGCTGTTGTCATCTATAACACTTTGGTGGTACAATGACAGTCTGTTTTCTCTGAATGGTATGTATGTGACTTGTTTACACAGACATTTTTATGATAAAACATCTTGGCATCAGCAAAACTTAAAACAGAAATTGTTTTTAAAATTACCCATATTCTGCATTTCACAAACATTTCCCAACCTCTTTCATTAACATTTCCTAACCTTTTCCTTTCTTTTTTTATACCCCAGTGATTCATGAGTTGTGGTTTTTTTTTTGCTTCAAAGGGCAACTTTCAATCTGAAGGAGTAAGAATACCCTCCACACACAGAAGGAATTCATCTTTTTTTGAATGGTTGCTATATTCTTCAAAAATAAGTAGATTTGAATTTCCATAATAAATATAGAAATTTAGATTCAATTTTCTATACTGTGGAGGCTGACAATGAAATAATGGTCACCATACTTCAAGAAAGTTTCACTTTCTGTGCTGATTTTACAGTACAACCTCGGCTAATGTAAATGCAGAGCCAGAAGACTCTGAACTTATGAAACATGAAGAATAGCAATAAAAAAATGTATTGAATCATCTTGACATGGCATCTGAGATTTGGTTCTTGCAGATGGAGCAAGAAGCATCACGCCAGAACTAGGTACCACATGAAAAAGAAATCTCTCCACAGAACTTGGAAAGTGAAAGCTGGGGAAGGACATGAAAAGAAAAACACATTATAAAGGCTGAAGGTGAAGCAGCAGCAGCATAGGACTGTCTTTACAGAAAAATACTTTAGAATGGAATGGGTTGAGCCTGCGGCTTAAATCCCCTTGAAAAGGATGTAGATCTAAGCTGGTATAGACTTTGTCATGGGACTGAGTACAACACACCGAAACAACCCTCACAAAAAGGCTTAGCGAGCATAAAGGTGAACAGATTATGTGGAAAGATAGCTGCGTTTTACTGAGTATGGAAATTAGATACGTTGTATATGTTATATAGGAATCAGACGCACACAAGAATGGATATACAAGTAGGGGGATTGTCTTAATTGCACTGGAATAGATACAAAGTGGATTGATCTTGTTTAGAAAAGCCAGCATATACTGTGTAATTGCTTTGAAACCACTACCACAAAGCGTAGGAAACTAAGACACAGCTGGCCTCCTGCTGAGGAAGGAGCAGTGTCTTACTTCTATTTACTCTTTTTCGAGTGCCATAAACAGACACTTGTCACAACTTTCAGTCAGGGACAGTCACCTTTGTTTCTATGTTTTCTATTACAATATAATTCTCTATCAGATTTTTCTGTGTTTTCTATTACAGTGTAATTCTCAGATTTATCACCATTTTCCTTCTCAGGTCTGCAACTTCTCAGCACACAGTCCTGTAAATGTCTATACCCTTCCTCTGAAAAACTTACAGAGTATAGTTGGACCATTCTTGTATTAAACTACATTTGTGGGACTGAGATCTGATCTTACAGACATTTGGTTACAAACATGAAACGTTTCTTTCCTACTTCAGGCAGCCACAGGTAGGGCCAGTCT
The DNA here is from genome assembly GCA_013397115.1 of Edolisoma coerulescens. NCBI lineage: Eukaryota > Metazoa > Chordata > Aves > Passeriformes > Campephagidae > Edolisoma > Edolisoma coerulescens. The sequence continues at coordinate 809,392 of VWZW01000818.1, read as the reverse complement.
GGGTTTCTGGGAGCTCTAGGCAAGGTCCAGGTCACTCCTGCAGGCTGCAGCGCTCCTGAGTCAGATGCTAATGCATTAAACAACAATCCCTGCCTGGGAAGGCTCTATCAGGTAAGTGATTAAAGCAGGGGATGAGGAAAAAAATCTCACACATATGGAAAGACTAACCCACAGGTCACATGCACAAAAAGGTTAGCAGAGACAGATGTACATTCCAAATGCCTTACTTTCTAGTCCAGTGATATAATTAGCTTTTACTGCAGCACAGTAACGTGCTGGAGATGTGGTCAGGCGTCTACTTTTTCACTTACTAGCTCGACATCTCCTGCTTTTACTCCTGAACTTCTTGTTATTCTATAATTTAACACCTTGATTACAAGCTGTCCTCCTAAAGCAATCAGGCTTCAAAATTTTTTTGCAATTATTTTGAAAGTTTGATTGAGTTTTAAATATTAATATGCAAATACATAAAATTTATAAAACCGTATCTGATAAAAATTGTCAATTTCACAAAGTAATTTACAGTCATGCCACACTGTCTGCATATGGACATACAGGAATGTAGTGGAAATATGTATAGAAATATTTTCTCATCTTCATCGTTAAAAGGTTCAGTTACTGGTCTGCAGCATGTGACACGTCTAAACTGCTTTTTTCCAAATTTGTCATGTTTCAAAAATGTTTATGTTTCCATCTTCATTCAAAGATCAACAGATTATCACGCATGAGGAGTTGCCTGTATTACTCCCTTTGGATCCTCACATTCATATATTCATTCAGGCCCAAAGCACTTTTAAAATGTTACATATTAACAGAGAGACATGACACACACTTCAGAAGGATTTGAGGCTGGTATTTCAAGTGTGTATTTTGACTTCCAAAGAGTATAAAACTGTATGTATTAAACATTAGAGATGGAGCAGAACTTGAAAGTCTGAACTGTCTCAAAGCTCACAACTTTTCAAGATTCTGATATCAGTTAGTTTCTGATAGATTAGTAACTCTCTCCAACCCAGAAGATGTAAGCAAACTAGGGGTTTGTGTGAGGTCTTTCAAGAGCCAGGTACAAAATTTATATATTTAATTTTACAATTTTGGAAAGTTCAGCAAGCTTTTTTTTTTTTCTCCTGACCTCCTTCCTTTTAAAATAATAATGTATTTATTGTGAATTAGAATGAGAATTCAATGATATAAAATGTTGTTAGCTCTTTTTCTTTTTTAACTCACTTTGCACATTGAAAAAGTAGAGCTTCACATTCCTGCTACCTGAGAAGTTTTTCCCTTCAAGTACTAAAAAACCCACTGTATTTTTACTTAGATGTGTAGTCTATAATAAAGAAATAATACAGATGTCACAGACCACATTAACAGTGCACACAATGTGGCAGGATATAAATTAAACAGACTGAAACACCAGCAAGGGGCTGATTAGGTCTTCAGAGCTCTTCATCATACTTCTCTAAGCAGGGTTAACAAGGGACAGTACAGACATGTTTATTTTGTATCTCCTTTGACATATAAGGACAATTTAATAAAACCCCATCTTGTTGTACCTCACTAGCACTTAAATAGCTTCATTCCATGTGTCCATGGAAAACACCAAAATTGCAAAGTTTTAGATTAGTTTCTAGAAGCTTTGGTATACTTCGTACTCTCTCCTAACCTTTCAGCATCAGTAGGTGTAAACCAATGTCTTAATTCCCATATTATATCAAAACTGTTGTTTGTTCAAAATGTTATGGAGGAAAATAAATTTCACATTACTACTGCATTTTCCTGCAGTTCATAGGTGTCAGCAGGGAGGGAGATTCAATACAGAACTGCTGTGTGGCTCCAGTCCTGTACTTCTATTGATAAAACTTCATATAGTATTGTCAGAAGGAAAAAGACTTCCCCTAAGAAGCTTATCAGTAAACTATAATCTTAGATAAGCAGAATTTATTAATGAGTCTGCCCTACACTGCAAGATGACTGGCATTACCAGACCAGTTTAGGGCTCTTATCATTAATTCTGAACTAATACTGTGTGGAATAAAACCTGCACACACACTCTTCAGCTCAATGCTATTGAATCAGTAAGTTTCACACAACTGTCCCCATCCAGCCTCCATTCCACAATTTTGACATTAATAATTCTATGAACCCCGGTGAAAACTTCGAAATCCACGTGATCTTATTCTGAAGTATCTTAACATGCCAAAAGTGACGGGTAAAGATCACCTGTGTGTTCTGGGCACCTCACATGTACCTTCCTCATTCCTCCCCGAATGCAATACGTCTATGCATGGACATGGACTAGAGGTGACTTTTCTGCATTGTGACCCACTTCAATGGACAGACTCTCCAAAAAAGTGCTGCTGGGACACTAGGCATCTGACCCATTTACCACCCAAAATGAAGGCAGAAAGGAGACCAAGGGTGTAATAAGTGAATTTATAGTCTGACCAGCATCCCAAACCATGCAAAGCAAGCGTTAGAAGCGTTATTAGAATAAAGACTTTCTTTCTGTTGATTTTAAAAAAGCAACCAAACAACCAAACCAAAACCCCAAAAAATCCCCCAAACCCCCAAAGTGAAGATCACACTAGTCAGAACACAAAACTATAAAAGGAATTCCAGCACATATTTTTTCCTACAATAACTCAATCTCATTTAAAGCTGTATATTGACACATTTCAAAATAAATAAATCCAAGAAAGTATAGAAGAGAGAAGAAAAAAAATATCAAGCATGTGTTGGGGGGGAAAGAAAGCACTCAGGATATCTGAAGAAAGATTAAGATAACATGGTGTGTTTATTTTAGAAAAAAAAAGTCTATGTCTAGATGTGAATGTCTACCAACACATAAAGGGGTGATATACAGAACAAAAGGATCAATTATTCTCATTAGCTAAAAACAACAAAAGGGATGTAGAAGACTTAGCTGCAGGTGGCATATTTTAAGTTAAACATTTGGGCCAAACCAATACGTCTTAAAACTGCTAAGCAGGGTAGGAAAGGGTTGTTGAAAGGCTGTGGTTTAGGCTTAACTTGACATTATTTAGACTATTTTGCAAATAATTATACATTTTGGAATGAAGTTTGGCCAAGATGTTCCACTAAGCCTGCCTTTCACACAGCTGATTCAGTGTTTGCAGAATCAACAGTTGCTTGAAGAGAAGAGATGGATATTGAAGGGGAGGTTAAAGAAAATTGGGAAAAGAAACAATGGCAGTACCAGGTAGAATCACTACGGATATTTCAAAATTTCCAGCAGTTCTGCTTAAGAGAAGATCTTTTCTTCTGAATCTGTATCAGATCATATGTATAAAATAACAGAGGTCCAGTATCCACAAAGCACCCAAGTATAGCTTATCAGTCACAGTATTAAAATGATAAACCGTTCTCGGCTTTCAAATTATTAAAAAGCTGTATTACTAGGGTCAGAAACCCTGCTAACATCAGAAGTACCTAATCAACACCAGGCTCCTTATCTGTGCTTAATACAGTAAATTATCAGACAATTTGAAAGTTCCCTCGCTGTCAACATTTTCAGCCACTTGGTTTCCTTGTCAGGGGCACCCAGGTTAAAAGTATTTTGCCTTTTTTTTTTTTAAATACTTCAAATAAACTAGAAAGAATGAAGAATATGCTGATAATTGTCTTGCAGCTTCAAGTAGCTGCTCTAGAAATTTACTTTCATTTCATTGGCTACGTGAACCATGTATTAAGTATAATTATCTTTCTCTGCATTAGAAGATGTACATCACCTGCTATGGATGGATAACAGTTCACATATATTCTTCAGCGTTTGCCTAGCTATAAAGACTGGAATAATTGTCATCTAATTTGTAGCTCATATTGTTCAACCAGGCAACATAAAGAAGACTCTCAAACTGTAAAGGCAGTACTAAAATCATATAAACACACATTACATGAGACAGGGAAAAAATCTAATGGCTCTCCTACTGATTTTGTCTAGGATACACAAGTGTTCCTATCTGCTAGAAATGTCTTTGAAAAACCTATAAAAAACGTTCAACTGTTGTTTGTAAAACTTGAAGCCTTAATTCAGACCTTAAGCTGTTTTCTGCTGCTGTTTTCAATATGCCAATTATACGTCTCTGAGAAACTGGATGATACAGTGTTGCATGCCAGACAGGGAGACAGCCAGAAGGCAAACTATAATAGAGATCCAAAGTTTGCTAAATGAACCTTAGCAGTGGCGAGTTAGTTTTCTAAATTCTTTTTCTCACTCTGGAATAAGGAAGGCAAATGAGGATAGCTACTCTAAAAGGCAGCAAGAACAGCATTGTGAACACCAGTAACACTCAAGTAAATAAATTTATTTAAGTACAGCAGAAAAGGACAACTTACCAATAGGAATTTATTACATTTAAATAGTAAGGAATAAGCCTTGATCTTAAGATGTCGGTTGTCCTCTGTTTTGTTTTCTTCCTCCCTACCCTTGTTTTAAAATCATCAGGATTGATACTGTAGTTGCATGTGAAAAGAGAAAACACAGGTTTGAGTAGTAACTCATGAAGATTCATTTTCCATTCAAGGTGCCCTACCAAGAACGCATATTCAATTATTTGTGTTTGTATGCAGTATCACGCCTCACAGGTAGGCTGGATTTTCAAGACATTTGCAAATTGCTACATATGTATGTAGGCATATTTAAAGAAATACTTCAATGCAATAGATTTGTCCATAACAACAGCAACAAAATAGTCATAATAATGTTATTTGGACATGGAATGACTGAAACTATTTCATACAGCTACCTTGCTTTTTTCCTTTTGTTGCTCTAATCGTCACCTTTCCCCCCTTTTCTGCTTTGCTTCTCCTACAGCTTGCTTCTACTATTCCATCACCCAGCCACCTCATGTGAAGAAAGCCAAGAAGTGAACTTACCGTGCACCATCCCATTCCTTTGCCTGCAGACACACTTCTGCCTCCTCCTCTCAGCTCTTGCTTCAGTTATCTCCACAACACTTCTCCAACAGGCCTTCCTTTGTTGGAAGCTCTGGAGATGGCTCATATAACAAGCAACAGGAAATTGTGTGAAACAACCACCACCATGTCTCTAAAGGTGACAGGTCTCCTGCACCTTCATCTGCGTTCAAGAAAGAACCTAAGAAAAGTCTTTTAGTGCCCAATGAAACTGTGATAACAATCAACATACAGTGATATACCCCATAATGACAAGATATACCGTGCCATTATTAAAGATGAGTCAACACCCTGGTTGCCCCCTGCCTCCAATCCCCAGAAAGGCTATTTCATCACCTCTGCCAAGAATGAGACTTCCCCAGTTCAGGATTTCGTCTGAAATGTGTTCAGCAGTTTGACAGTCATATACCTCTGCTGATCCAAAGAAACTGAAAATAGATAATCCCTAAATTGTAAAACTCCTCTTGTTCTTAGTGAGGAAAACTGATTTCAAAGTGAGTACAAGAATTTTTCATCAAGAAAAGAGAAAATTAAGCGGCTGACCATATTTGTCTTCTCTGAGCCGCCATTGAAGCTCCCCCTGATAAATATGTTGTTTATAGATAATTAGTCATCTGACAGACACTTTTATAAGTAACCAGTAAACATGTATTGCATGTAATTGCTCATCCATAATAGTTTGTTATGTCTGGGGTGAGCCCAAACAGATGAAGCAAGGAGTACTGTAAACAGAAAACAAAGGTAGACTTCATCCTTGTAATGCTTAATACACATTTAGAAGACCTGATTTGTAATTAATCATGGCAGTAAAGGAAGTATTGCAACTAACAAAGTGACAGTAGGTGGAATGCACAGTAAATATCTTGTTAGTGGCATATTTCTATATAGCATATAGAAAGAAGAAAACAAATACACACACATTCCAAACATGAAGCAGAACTATGTTCAACACCTGCTTCAGAGAAATGTGTTTTCTGCATGTTGGCATTATGGAAACACAAGTGCAGTGAGCGGAGGGAGGTTGCTAGTTTTCCCACAGACAGACTGATGATGTTATAGACATCCATGTTCAGAAGCACAAGTTTATAATCAAAGTATAAATATAGCAGCATTAAAATTTAGATACAGTAGATATATCTGGCCATAATCTTTTCTGTGAGGAAGTCGCATATCAGCTTGATACACGTCGACTGCTACCGGAAAGCAAAAGTCAGTGCACCAGAAGTCCATTTTTTCCTTTAGAATTCCTTAACTGGGTATACTTGAGGAGTGCAGCAGCACTGCTCCATCATTTCAGCTGTGTCAACCCTCAAGAGCTAAGGAGACACAAATAAGTAGCTCCCTATCCCTTATCTAAGTATGAGAGCGACCCAGAATGCATTGCATTATTCTGTAAGATGTTCCAAGGATATTTTTATCTATCAGAAGTGTACTACTTGAGTAACAAAACCAAACAGTTCTTCAGGCTTCAAGTTTCTCTCATTTTAGCTTACTGCATCTTTAGAGAAAAGACACCACCAAATTGCATACATATTCTCATAAATAATATTTGAGAAGCCCATTTTAGCCCTCCAAATATTTTTTAGAGCTTATTTTTCCAAATTCTGTCCAGTTCTCAACAACTTTAGTGAACTGTAGTCCCTGATATATTTTAACACACTAACTATGGTCGCTCTAGTGCTTCTTCTTATTCATATACTTGGTTATTATTTTTTTCTCCCCTACTTGCCAAAACTTAAAAGAGAAGTTATTTGAGTGGTACTAGCTTGGGTAGATTGATGGTCTAACTGAAGTACACCTGAAAATTTATATGAAAGAGGCTTTAGACCTCTAAGGAATGACAAGCCTTCCATTCTCTCTACAAGCCTTCTGTCTTCTCTGCACAAGACCATGCCCAAAATTGAAGATGCAGTTTAGCTTCATGGTTACACCTGCAAAGAGTTACTTCTGGAGTTATGTTTCTTCCACAGAACCTCCCTGACACCAGCAAACAGCCTCTTCTTTGTGACCACACAGGAGAAAAGACAAATGTCTTCACATTCTTTCGAACTCCAGTCTGTTGGCAGATGGTTTAAGACAGACTTACAAGTCAGCTATGTTTTAATACAAACCATGTTGAGCATTATTGCACAACTCTAACTCAGAAATACATTGGAACTAGTGTCAGTGAAGACCTGGGTAAGACCATATGGTCTCTGGTGTGTGTATTTTATGTTTGCATAACACTGAGCTGTGTTTGGTAGATGCTGGCCAGGGTCCTGCACAGTGTGGCAAATTGTGCCTCTTTGGACTAGCCACAGGATATTTTTTATTTTCAAATATTTTATCATTTAATCAGGATCCTTTAGGTGTTTGGAAATGAAGTTCCAGGCCTTTGGAGGTGAGAAATTCTTTAGATACCTGCCCGTATTTGCCTCCATATGGTCATATGGACCATACTCTTGCGTGGTCTGGGTCATATTCCTAAACTACTTGCCAATGTTAGGAATATTGCTTGGGTTTTGTCTGAGAAATATTAAAATTAGTATTTTAACTACCCAAGAATGTTCAAGATACTGAGAAGTTATTATAATAAGGGAGAGGACATCACAGAAGGTAGCAAAGGTGTCATTCTGTATTTCCTCCACAAAAATCTCTCAAAGGAAGAAGTATTTGTTAGTTTCCGTGAGACAGTACTGGAAGTACACTAATGGATTCAGTACAGAGCCCAAATACCAGATTAAGCTTGAGGTCAGTATTTTAAAAACAAATTTCTCAGGCAAAACATCACTAATGACTGCAGAGCACAGCAAACTGCAAAAGCCAAGAGCAATCTTTAACATGTACAGCAAAATACTCAAGCACAATGCAGACCAAATAAATATTGAGAACAGATTCATCAATATCGTGACCTGAAATCATTAACAGACAAAAATCCCTTCTAATATGCTCTGCTCAATCTTTTATTATCTCAAACCCTTCGAACCAGAGTGCCAAAAAGGACTGTCATGGTTTAACCCCAGCCAGCAACTAAGCCCCACACAGCCACTTGATCACTCCCCCACCCCCAAAAGGATTGGAGGGGGAGGAAGGTGGAGGAGCAGAGAAGAGATTTGGAAGAGTGAGATGTGAGAAAACTCGTGGTTTGAGATAACAGTAGCTTAATAATTGAAATAAAATAGTAATAATTACAAATTGTAATGAAAAGGAAAATAAGACAAACCATGCAAACAGACAATTGCTCACTACCAACAACCTGATGNTCAACCCTCAAGAGCTAAGGAGACACAAATAAGTAGCTCCCTATCCCTTATCTAAGTATGAGAGCGACCCAGAATGCATTGCATTATTCTGTAAGATGTTCCAAGGATATTTTTATCTATCAGAAGTGTACTACTTGAGTAACAAAACCAAACAGTTCTTCAGGCTTCAAGTTTCTCTCATTTTAGCTTACTGCATCTTTAGAGAAAAGACACCACCAAATTGCATACATATTCTCATAAATAATATTTGAGAAGCCCATTTTAGCCCTCCAAATATTTTTTAGAGCTTATTTTTCCAAATTCTGTCCAGTTCTCAACAACTTTAGTGAACTGTAGTCCCTGATATATTTTAACACACTAACTATGGTCGCTCTAGTGCTTCTTCTTATTCATATACTTGGTTATTATTTTTTTCTCCCCTACTTGCCAAAACTTAAAAGAGAAGTTATTTGAGTGGTACTAGCTTGGGTAGATTGATGGTCTAACTGAAGTACACCTGAAAATTTATATGAAAGAGGCTTTAGACCTCTAAGGAATGACAAGCCTTCCATTCTCTCTACAAGCCTTCTGTCTTCTCTGCACAAGACCATGCCCAAAATTGAAGATGCAGTTTAGCTTCATGGTTACACCTGCAAAGAGTTACTTCTGGAGTTATGTTTCTTCCACAGAACCTCCCTGACACCAGCAAACAGCCTCTTCTTTGTGACCACACAGGAGAAAAGACAAATGTCTTCACATTCTTTCGAACTCCAGTCTGTTGGCAGATGGTTTAAGACAGACTTACAAGTCAGCTATGTTTTAATACAAACCATGTTGAGCATTATTGCACAACTCTAACTCAGAAATACATTGGAACTAGTGTCAGTGAAGACCTGGGTAAGACCATATGGTCTCTGGTGTGTGTATTTTATGTTTGCATAACACTGAGCTGTGTTTGGTAGATGCTGGCCAGGGTCCTGCACAGTGTGGCAAATTGTGCCTCTTTGGACTAGCCACAGGATATTTTTTATTTTCAAATATTTTATCATTTAATCAGGATCCTTTAGGGGTTTGGAAATGAAGTTCCAGGCCTTTGGAGGTGAGAAATTCTTTAGATACCTGCCCGTATTTGCCTCCATATGGTCATATGGACCATACTCTTGCGTGGTCTGGGTCATATTCCTAAACTACTTGCCAATGTTAGGAATATTGCTTGGGTTTTGTCTGAGAAATATTAAAATTAGTATTTTAACTACCCAAGAATGTTCAAGATACTGAGAAGTTATTATAATAAGGGAGAGGACATCACAGAAGGTAGCAAAGGTGTCATTCTGTATTTCCTCCACAAAAATCTCTCAAAGGAAGAAGTATTTGTTAGTTTCCGTGAGACAGTACTGGAAGTACACTAATGGATTCAGTACAGAGCCCAAATGCCAGATTAAGCTTGAGGTCAGTATTTTAAAAACAAATTTCTCAGGCAAAACATCACTAATGACTGCAGAGCACAGCAAACTGCAAAAGCCAAGAGCAATCTTTAACATGTACAGCAAAATACTCAAGCACAATGCAGACCAAATAAATATTGAGAACAGATTCATCAATATCGTGACCTGAAATCATTAACAGACAAAAATCCCTTCTAATATGCTCTGCTCAATCTTTTATTATCTCAAACCCTTCGAACCAGAGTGCCAAAAAGGACTGTCATGGTTTAACCCCAGCCAGCAACTAAGCCCCACACAGCCACTTGATCACTCCCCCACCCCCAAAAGGATTGGAGGGGGAGGAAGGTGGAGGAGCAGAGAAGAGATTTGGAAGAGTGAGATGTGAGAAAACTCGTGGTTTGAGATAACAGTAGCTTAATAATTGAAATAAAATAGTAATAATTACAAATTGTAATGAAAAGGAAAATAAGACAAACCATGCAAACAGACAATTGCTCACTACCAACAACCTGATGCTCAGCCAGTCCCTGAGCAGTCGCCCCCGAGCCAACCTTCCCCCTTGTTCTAAATGCTGAATGACACTGCCTTGAATATCCCTTGGGTCAGCTGCCTCATCTGCTTCCCCTTCCCAATGTTTTGTGCACCTCCAGACTTCTCAGTGCCGGGGTGAGGTGAAAAGGCTTGATTCTTTCAAGTGCAGCTCAGCAATAACAAAAACATCCCTTTATTATCAACCTTGTGTTCAGCACAAATCCAAAACACAGCCCCACAGCAGCCACTCTGAAGAAAATTAACTATCTCCCAGCCAAAACCAGCACAGTTTCATACTCTGAATTTTTATGAACATAATGAGAAGTGTCATCTTGAAAATGTCAAATAATATTTTTTTATATACAATGTAAAAAGTATGTAATTAATATTCAGGTAACAGCTGGCACCAGATACAAAACAGAGAAAGTATGGACAAATGGAGATCTTTTGGCCTTGCTTTTGTGTGTGTGTGTGTTTCTAGTAGTAATTAGAGGTAATTCCTGTATTTCACAGCAATATCATAAGCCACAGGATAATCTTAGCCAACTGGCCTGCAAGCAAATACAGAATCACAAAATCACAGAATCAGCAAGGTTCAAAAAAATCTTTGAGATCATCAAGTCCAGCCTAACACCACCTAACACACCTTTTCAACTAGACCATGGCACCAAATGCTGCATCCAGACTTTTCTTAAACACCTCCAGGGACAGTGACTCCACCACCTCCCTGGGCAGCCCATTCCAATGGCCAGTCATCTTTCTGTGAAGAAATTCCTCCTTAATGTCCAACCCAAACTCTCCTGGTGCAGTTTAAGGCTGTATTCTCTTGTCCTGTCGCTGGTTGTCTGGGAGAAGAGAGCGACCTTCACCTGGTTACAACCTCCTTTCAGGGAGTTGTAGAGAGTGATAAGCATTTATCACCCTGAGCATTTCAGCCTTTTGTAGGTACCTTGCTCAAATTATATCATCATAAAGCGTTATGACAGACTCTACTGTTTCAACATGGTTAGTGAGGCAAACCAAAAGGTCTCTCTTTATCCTCAGTTATAGCTGTGGCTATAAGTGTTTGATACAGCAAAGACAACATGACCCATATTCTTCCGTAATGGTGTGAGGTGATAGCAAAAGTAAAGGAGAAATGTCTTCCAAAATTGAGGACCGGACTCTAGGATTATTCGTTTCTTTTTCATGGTCACTTCGCACTTCTCAAGGAGATGGTTATCACAGCAGGACTGCATCCTATCTTTACAAATTACCATCAAAATTCACTAAAAAGAAAAATCATTAATGGACTAAAATCAAAAAATGGACTAAAAAAATGGAAAACACAGTCTAATACTACAACTATTGAGGACATGCCCTGACAACCCATTAGAGATTAATTTCCCATAGACGTGCATTAACTGTGTATCCCCAGCTTTGTTTCTATTTCATTTCCTGATTCTATTGTCTGAATTGCAGAAGCACTGAGGTAAAAAATAACACTAAACTGGGACACCACATTAATTATTGCATGTGAAGAACTTTGAAACTATACTGAAGTTGGCCAAAAATCTGGGTGAGTAAATTAAAAATTGTCTTAAGAATAAGACATGACAGATAAGTAACTATCAAGGTGCAGGTCAAGCACTCTCCTGGAAAAAATATAACAAAGGAAAATATTCATTATTATTTCACTAAATGAATATACAATCCTTCTCATCACAGGGGATTGCTGAGACAAAAGATAGCAGTGGCTTGTATTCCCATAAAAGTGTGTCACACCACATACACATACGGAGTAGGTTAGGGCTGCGCAGGCAGCCTCCATTGTAACTCCTCATAAATCTGAGACTGTCGACTTTGCAGCCTCAGGAATGTGCTTTTAACAGCATAGCACACATATGTGCATGCAGGTTATTTATGCTATCTATGAAGGGAGGGTATATGATCTCAAGCTCCAACACAACCATTGTACTCACAGGCATTTACAAGCAGTGGAGCAATATGTAACATTTTGCACAGAGGTGTTTGGAGCATTGCAGGGAATTCCTATGCCTGCATGCATGTGGATTTCTGTATACACACACACACACTGGCAGATGTTTTTACGTCACAACCATTAAACTACATTTAATAAGATAATTAAAATTGTATCAATAGTCAAGCTGCAGTAATTGGAAATAAAATTTAACAGTCAAATTTTTCCATTTCTTGAATTATCCAGAATATCTTTCTTGATATATTACTAAAATCAGAGATCTCTGGTTTTGTCAGATACATAAGTGACAATTTTACCTTGTAAAAGCCTGATTGTTGTTTTCTTAAAAAACATCCTTGAAATTGAAGTTCATTTCTCATAATGAATGACAAAATTTGATTTTATATCATCAGTCATCTAATTGTCATTTACCTGTTCAGTTCTCAGGCTATTTCTAAAATGTCAAACAGCAATAATGAGCAGGACCAGTGCTTCAGGGCACTAAGCAAAGCAGTTAAAGGTCAGTTTAGATTATAAGATTGTTCCACAGTTTGCCATGTATTTGTACATACATACACACAAACTCAGTTTATAAAATTCCTATTATAATTTTAGGCAAGTTGAGAACTTCTTAAAGGAAGCCTTAGAAACTGAAACAGGCATATTTTTTCATAGGTAAGTTTGAATGACAAATATATAAACTCCTCTCATTTTAAATTATACTACACAACACCACACTGTAAATGACAAAGCATAGAGTTTAATTTGAAGAGCTCAGATGTTATAACAACATGTATTGATCTGAACAGAATGGTATTCTGGGGCATCCTTTGTACATTTGATATGGTTTTCCTGGCTGTACCCCTATGGAAATTACGGACTTTTTCCATGAGTTCCTCACCAAAGCAGTTTTATCCTGTAATATTGTTTGCCCCATTTTGTCTCAGTGTAATTGAAAGTAGTCCACCTCTATAGCATCATTCTTTTGTGGTAAAAAACAATATAAAAGTGCTGAGGCCATTAATTAATTCACTAGTAAACTTACAAATAAAGCATCATTCTTCCCTTAAAAAGTTATCCAAGAAAATCCATTTGCCCAGCTCATCAAACGTAATGTTCTTTTTTTGCATCTTCTAGAAAACATAGAAAATATTTTCAGAAAGTGCAGTGTTCCATAGCTGATGTGCAACTTCAGATGCAAAAAAAGAAAGCAAAGGCCCATTTTATCATTTGACACATACTGTTATTACTAATCATCCAAAGGTACAATAATATTTTCGGATGGGATAAAATATTTTCTAACCTAATTGATATTTTGTACTCTAATCTATGACTTTTTCTCTAACCCAGGAAGAAAGATTTTGTTTAACAGCCTCCATCTAAGATTCATAGAAAGACAATGCACAGATCCTGAAAATCAAAGCATTGCACCAATATGACAGAAGATTGGATGTTGTTGGAGGTGAAGTCTAGGTCTAGCTTCAGACTCTAATCTGCAGACACATCTTGGTTAATCTCCCTGTGTTCTCTTTGTGGCCACTAGACGAGAGAAAAAAGACTGTATTTCAAGGTTCATTTAACCACAGAACTAATACCTCGAGTAAAGATGGCTCATGGCATGGTATAGGCCTAATGTTTTCCACTGATCCTACAGGGAGTTATGGGCAACCAGTTGCATTCTAGAAATCTCAGCTGATGTAAGAACTCTCTTTACTCAAGTAGGACAAATCAGTCAAAAGACAGATACAGATATTTTGAGCAAGTTCCTTCCATCAATTAAAAAATAAAATTAGAAGATAAACCAGCAGCAGTGGGAATACCAATGGCAATGATTTTCCCATTTGAGTCCCAGATACCTGGTTATGAACTGAAAAAGCCTCTCAAGTTAAGTATAAACATTACATAATCCTCATGCTCTTTTGTCTGAATTCCTCTATAAAAAGTGTAGGTGAAAAATTATTAGACAGTTGAAATTATACACTGCATCACTGGTAAGAGCAACTTAGCTTACATCATATGGATTAAGGGCAGAAACTTTAAAGTAATTTTCGAATGGAAAAATAACGTAGCAGAACCCCTCCACTTTCCAGAAGAGCGTGTACTCTACGATTTGTTCCGTCAAGTATATCAATTCGAGGATATTACTATTGCATCATCTTTGCACCGAAAGCACTACTAGTAGATTAAAGCATAACACAAACCCATGCACTATATCAAGATACCCATATTAAAGTTAGCAAAAGAAGCAGTAGTGACTAGGAGTCGAATTTAACTTATCACCAAAATGACGACGATGCGCACAGATTCCTTCACTTAACCCTTGCAAACTGCAAAACAGGCATTCCTGTTCACGGGAGAAATTCCACACATTTTCAGGAAAATGTACAGATGATTTCTGCTTTGTGAAAGTTTGGTGTGGCTTTTATAGTTTGAAAAGTGAGTGGATGCTGGACAAAAAACTGGCTTATCCTGCCAGATCTCACTTCAAACAGTAAGATGTTTACTGGCAGTTGGGAGATGCCAGACCAGTGTTAACCCCATGGCACCAAAATGACCCCACTACAAGGCAGCTTGTCCTGTTTGGGTTATATGACCGGTAAACAAACAACAGATAAGCTGCTGCGGGGGATGAACAAATCCCCTGCTACGCTTCTGAACAAATCAAAGAGGAGATTTTTCGTGCAGTAGCCCTTGGACCATTCAGGACAAGACAAGATGTGAAAAACGTGCTTTACACTGCAGCCAGGGGGAATCGTCCTTCCTGTTCCTTCCTTCCTATGGTCTCTGTCAAATAGTACCCAAAAAGACTCAAGGGCAACACCTGGGATTCTGGAGCCAGGGATACAAAGGATGCTGAATGACATTGTGTGAGGAGCCAATTCAGTTTGAATTCAGCCATTTTAGTTTGCCTCAGCTCTGGCTGTCCGGGTTGTCAGAGGCACGTGGGGGGAGGGAGCGAACACATGCCACGTGCGGGGGGCAGCCGGAGTGGGGGAAGCCTCGGCTCTGGGGGGACTTCGCCTGACAGCACCCCACACGAGGCAAGCGGCGGGAAACACTGCGGAGAGGCTTCTCCAACCAGGCCGTGGAAGGTCTCCACCAGTGGACGGCACACGGAGGTTGGACTGGACCAATGGTTCCCTGCTAGCGGGCGGGCTTCGGGAGGGGCCGGGGGGTACAAAAACCAACTGCGGTGCTGCTCGCTGGGGTTCGTTACCGTTCGTTTGTTGGCCCGCTCGCCCTCTCCTTTGCCCTGGCCCAGCTTGCCTGCCTTCTGCCTCTCCTGCCTTCTGCCTCTCCTGCCCTCGCTGGCTCGCCCTCGCACCTGTCCTGCCTTCCTGTGCCCCTGACCGCTGCCCTGCCGCTTCGCCCCGCGTTCCTGCCTGGGCTGCCTGCATCCAGCCCCGCCGCCCCGATCCAGCCGTCCCTGCCCGCCCCGCCGCCCCGATCCAGCCGGTCGCCGCGACCCTGCCCAGGGCCCTGGCCCTCCCGTCCGACCGCCCGCTCACCGCGTGTCCGCTGCCGTCGCTGCGGGAGCCGCGCCCGTGGGGCCGCGCCCCGCCGGCGTCGCGCAGGCTCGGTCAGACCCAGCCCAGGCGCGCTCTCCCCTCGCCACCTGGACGCCGACAGCGCTGCCCTGACTCGCTGGGGGTAACGCCCTCTTGTTCTCTCTGTCCCCTCTCCCCAGTCCTTTGCCATTTTCCTTTCTTCTTTTCTGTCTCTTCTAGCCGTCTTTCGGTCGGGCAACTCCTTCTCCTTCTCCCTTTTGTTATTAACAAACAGTTCTCAGATACAACGTTTGTCTCGCTTGGCTTTATTTTGTTCCCGACCATCCGTTTTTAGAAGAATTCCTCGCAGTTCCCCACAGTGGAATGTGACACACTGCCACCATCTGCCATAACTACCATGGAGAAGGTGTATGGAGTGATCGAGACAAACCAGTCTTGAGCTCCTGATGCAGCAACCAGCTGACACCACACCACGTCTCCTGTCCTGGAGGACAGCTAGGATGGATAGAGCCTAGTCATGGACTGAATGAACTTAAGAGGCATCTTGGAGGGACTGCCATTGACTGTGGAAATGTTACTTGTGCTTGTGTATATATGTATATATAAATACAGCTGGAAGGTGTAGGATTTGGGCATGAAGCAAATAGTATAGAATAAGGGGTGGGTAATGTCATGGTTCTGACCACAACAGGGTTAATTTTTTCAGTAGCCAGGAGGGACATGCTTAGGGCACAGAGGGTATTTTATACAACCTCAGGTCATTTTCTGGGGACAGGGGAAGGGGTGGTTGAGCATGATGAAAGGAGAAGTCAGGTAACATCAGTTCCTTCTCTTATCAAAATTGTAGCTTTTATTGTTCATTTGCTTATTCCATTGCTGTTTCCAGTAAACTGTTCTTACCTCAAGCCATAATCTTTGCCTTTTGTGCCTACAATTCTCCTCTCCAGCCTGCTGCTGGGGAGGGGGAAAGGGGATGGGGGAGTGAGTGAGCAGCACCTGGTTTGGAGTGCTTTGGTGCAAACATAAATTGAGGAATACCATTCCTAAACCACAACAGTTATGTAACCTTGCTCTGTATTCTGTCTATATTATACAAATATTATACAGTTGCAATCACCCAAAAAATAAAACCATAGAACAAATAAGTACCTTCAAGAAAGAAGCCTTCAGCTTTTCTGAAATGTACCTTGGTAATTTCAACACAGTACATTGTTACATCATTTAATGGGTTACTTCAGCAGGACACAAGTAACTCGCTGAGCACTCACCTGGTTTTGCAAAAACTAGTTTATAACTATAGATAAAGTCTGTGAACCTGGACAGTCTAAGCTTTCACTTATGAATGATGGCTGATATAGCCATAAAAAAAAACCCCTTGTTTTTATGTTGGGGGTTTGTTGAGGTTCTTTTTTGGGTTTGGTTTTTTTAAAATGTGCTTCAGGCTCCCAAGCTGGAATAAAATAAGTGGCAGCTTCTGCTACCTGCAGTGGTGGTGTTACATCACAAACACAGAGCCATCACACTGCCTGACACCATTCATAACAAGGGTGGTCTGTGCTGAGAGGCCCTAGAGTGAATCTGAGGGTTGTGTCAGGCCTGGATTAACCTACACTGACAGCTGCATGTAGAAAGCTAGTGAAATGTCTGTTTATACCTGGCTCAACCACGATCAGAGCCACACTGCTCAGGCATTAGCTTTCATAGATAATTAAAGCTGTAAAAATTATTCTTTATTACCCCCAGAATATACTCAATTTAGTATCCTTTCTGAAATTCCACACTATAATACTTTGCCTTCAAAACAGCTGAAGAAGCAAAGAAACATGCTATTCTCATCCACATTCCAAAAAAAGCAATGGGATACTCTGCTCACCCCAGATTTCCTGCACATAAGCCCTTCTTCATTAAACTAACTTTTAATAAATTATTACGAGGAAATACTAGTACCCTTCTGAATAACAATAAATGAAAGCATTATGCTTCAGCATAGACTATTTTTTTTTTCTTGATAAATATGCAGCATTAGCAACTACAAAGTCATTACATGTTTTATTGTTTTTGAAAGCTAAGGATCGAACACAGTCTCAAAATGACAAAGGAATCTGTTGGAAACCTTTCAAAGAGCAAAGGTAGTGTCAGGTGCCTCTATCCATCATATAACTGATGAGGATGGTATTGTAGCCACTGACCCAGTTGGTAAATTAGTCTTTAGAGTGAAATGCATTTATAATCAGTTAGAAACCAAATTCTATAAGGGGAATTAATTATCCTTTATTAAGAAAGGATTGATATCTTGACTCTTCATTTCTGGAGCCTATTCTTTTTTAACAAGGCTATTCCTTTTTACATGCATGTTTATGCGAGCATTTTCATCCTGGAATAGTATTTTTCAAAAATGTACAAACATTAGCAGTCCACAAAACAATGCATCACCTAAAGAACAAGACTGGTTGAACTACACCCATCTGAGAGGAGAACGGACTAAGCAGCTCCCTTAAATGACTAAATATCCAAAGACATCTCCCTTTTTGACCATTTCAGAAGTGCCTCAGCACAAATTCCAGTGGTTTAGGCAAAGCTAATTCCAAAGCCTGAATATACCTTTGGTTACCTCCAAGCTCTGTAATTCCCACAGCAAGGCTGCAGGTCTGACCCCAGCAAGCACATGGCCAGGTTTTGGTTAGAGCTCACTGCAGCTCTCACCAGCCTGTCAGCCCAGATCTCCTTTCCTTCTGCCCGGGTCTTTCCTTGGTATGGATCTGGGATGTAACCTGGGATATGTGCCTGGATAGAGAGCTGCGTGGAGGAGTACACCAACTCCTAACCCTGGAAGTGCAGAACATGCAGTTGTTTCCAGGTTGTGCCAGGGATGAGACTAAAGCAGGGTGAATTTCTCCCCCCAGAGCAGTCACTAGACTGTGAAAGCAGTCTGCTGTACTGGGACCTGATTTCAGGAGTATTTCTAAATTCTATCCAGCAGCTCTTTAATAACATGCATAAGCAGTTCTGAAAAAGCCTATTACTCAAAGCCAAACCAGCAGTTTGTGGCCAAGATCTCCCCTTTGCTAGCTTAGAAAGTCATCTTTTGCCTGGTGCCTCTCTTGACCTCACAAACTCTGCATTGCTGGCTGAGGACAAGGCAGTTTCCACAGTAACAAGTACTCACTGCTTAGCAGTTGGCAATATCCCTCAGGGCAGGTGAAAGTCTCACCTATGAATATCTTGCCTGGAAGAATGAGCCAAGACCCCAACAAAGAAATGCAAAACTTCTTCAGAAGATCCTTTCCCTATCAAAGTCTAAAGAATTACTCAGTAGAACATCAGCATATTCTGATCTAAGTTGTCCTATGCCTGATTCTGCACCTCTTCCTTACACAAATAGTTTAATTTTTTCCTGTGTTAAAATCTCCCCATGCATGTAAAGTGAAGAATCAGGGCAAAATGACTCCAGAAATATACAGATCCAGCAGCTGAATCCAACAGAAAAACTGTTTTCATAAGCCAGTCAGCACCACCCTGCAAATTGTTGTTTAAGTGTTAGGATATACAAGAGTTACTTTTCTGCTTCTCCACTTCCTTTGTAAAATAAGTCCACAAGTAATCTCCACCGTGAGGATTAAAAGCAGTTTATCTCCCACCCATATACTATTTCTTTGATAGCATTTTGTCATACCCTTCAAAAAGGTTGTTTGCTTTTGATATATGCAAATCCCAAATTGTTGGCTTTGTTCATATCACCTGCCTGGGGAAGTGTATGAAGTGTTGCATTTAAAAATGGAATATAGGCATACATTTTCAGCAGCTGACTAGAATAAAAATGGACCAAAATTACTTTCTTCAACAATATTCCACAGAAACCAAGCAGAATTAAGTCCTGATATTCTCCTACATTTAAGTTACTGAAGTATTAACTAGTAACAACTGGCTGGATCATTTCAAGTCAGGTGTGTGTACAAAGAAGTCACCCGACTATGCTGAGAACATAACTATCTCCATTTATTCCACTTTTAGGGAGTCTTATAGCACCCCAGTGTTTTCTTTAAAGTATAAGAAAAAAACAGTAACTACTACATACTTTGATAAGTAACGTGGGATTTCATATATGGACATTATATATTGGTAACAATATTTTATACGATTACATGCACATTAAGGCGAAAACAACTATTGTACATTTTAATACGTATATATATTGCAATCTATAGTGTAGAACAAAAAAGCAGTCGAAAACAGAAACAGTTCCTAACTCTTCACACTCAGGATTTTTGTTCTTCTTTCACTGTACAGTGTTCTGAGCAGACCTCTGTGTATCCTCTGTCCTTTTCCACAGTTTACCTTGGAAAAATATATTATAGCTGAATTTAAACAGAAATATAGCTTCATTAATATTTACTATCCAACTGTAAACCTAATTCTTTTGTAGAAGTGAGTTTTGGTTTTCCCCTTAGTTTCAAATATTAGCATTCATGTTCCCTTTATCTGTCAAAGGGGCACAAACAAAGGGGCAAAAAATACATCTATGTCTTGCAGATAAGTTGCTACATTTGCATGAAACACAACACTGGAAATATGAAATACCCTACAGAATCTTACAACCCCAAAATAGCAAAGGATAATTCAAAACTTAGTTGTCCAAGGAGAAAACAGCACGATGTTGTTGAACAGGATGAATGTCCGAAAGGGGTGTAAAACTTTCAAACGAGCAAGCTCATTCCCCAACAATATACAACTTTAAAAATCTGGGGATTAATTTTTTGCAAGATGCAAATCTCGGTGACATACCCTACAGATAAATCTCTAGACCTATGAAGCCTATGAAGTTGGCAATACCATAAGCAGTTCCTTGTATACAGACTCTAAAACACATCAGCTACCTTTAGTTTCATTCTTTAGAGCAAGAATTGATCTCAAAACAGATTCAGGCCTGGTTTTACTATACGTTTTTAGTTGTCGACTAGCCCTATGGCTCAGACCAGCCTGTATTCTTCCAGGAGAAGTCAGGTCCCGGCCACATGCTGCTCAACATTCAGAACACTGAAAATGGAACTGAAAAAGTGGTAATGTAAGTTGCTGTATTCAGTGATCTTCAGTGACAAGGGACCCAGAATTCCTTGGATGCCTTTGGTTTCAATATCTGGTGAGATAAAAGATCATCACATCCTGCTACTGATACTATCTCCATTAGCATCTTGATTCTGTGTCCGACTGTTAGGAAGAGCCCCTGGCAGAAGCCCAGCGCACTGCAGGTGGATGTATTATCTTCAACACTCACCTCCACACAAGTGGCACTTGACTCTGTTAGTATGCCATATTTAAAATGTAATTAAAATCATGACACATCATCGAGCCCAATTACAAGGTGGTTTTTAACGGTCAGACCACAAACCCAACAGGCAAACCTGGCAACTTGGTGTAGGGCACAACTCACTGTTAGATTCTAGTTTACACAAGTGGACATCTGTTTGCCTTTTCCCTGGGTGCACATAACAAGCATGATACTGGATTCTTGAGCAGTATATTGGAGACGTTTGCACAGGTCTTAAGCTGTTCCAAAGGTATCATAAGACCCTGCACTTCCACTCTGTTTTTCTGCACCTTTTTATGTGTGTCAACATAAGAAAGGTTTGCACACAGAGAGTTCAGCACTGTGGTGACGTGGAGAGGTTGATGCATCACTAGATGCCTTACTCTGAGAAAATCCTGATCTGCTTGCCAAGGCTGCCCTTCTGGATACCAGGAGAGCATTCACAAATAAAATAAAGAATTCATACAGCAGACTGCAGGTACAGAGAGATTGGAACCTCTGGCAGGATGAAATTGGCAGCGTTCTTGCCACAGCAGAGCTACTCTGAAAAAATCAAACACACACAAAAAGCTACATCATTGAAAATGTCACACTCAGTATGTTTGGTCATGGACTGCAGATTAACACTAATGCTTCTGGGTTCCTACGTAAACAAATCTAAAACCCTTCTTAACAAGAACAGGCACAATATTCCAGAAGGGAGGTGCCTGGAGTGTATGTAAGAAACACAGGGAAGCAAGACTTATACTGATGCTTAGAAGAGCCACATAATATTGAAGACTTAGCAAGTGCTACAGGTGAGTTTCGATTGTGTGTTGTCACATAGTTGTGGTAGACTGACATGGGAAGAAACAGCAGCAATTTATCCTTAATGATATGAAAAGAATATAACCTACCTAAAAGCAGAGTCATTGTGGTAAACAAAAACAAAACAAGACAAGATAAACAAAAAAACCAAACACCCTCTCCCCCAAAAAAAGTAAAAACAAAGAAAAAACAAAAAAAAAACAACCAAAAGCAAAAGCAAAACCAGAGATATTACTGTGATTCACTTTGAATTCACAGAGAATCCTAATCAGAGTATCATACACACAGTCACACTTCAATCAATTCCCACATGATTCATGCTGGGCATTTTGGGGCACTGAGTAATTGGCAAAAAGGTAAGAAAACTAAATTGAAGGAAAAATAAAACAGACACACACACACACAAAACTCCTCCTCACCCACCCCTCAATCCCCCTGCCGAAGGCAAATCCCAGAAATGAAATAAATCTATTATGTTTAGACTCAAAGCCTCCAATATATCAGAAGTTTGTGAACTCACTTGGTAAGGTTCAAAGCACAGGTCAGCGGACAGGCCTCCCTGGTACATTGAGAATAAAGAGACCTATTAAATAAGACGAAAGACAGTTCCAAGACGCAGTTCCAGCACACATCATTTTGAGTGCACACTGTTCCCTAAACCTAATTGCCTGAAAAAAGCAATAATGTGTGGAGATAGCCGTTGCAGGGCCATGTAGCAACCTCACCATCCTGAGCCACCTCCAAATCCTGCAGCAGCAGCAGAGGGGAGACAAGGACCAACATAGTCAGCAATCAATCCCTCAGGTCGGCATGATGTGCTGTGCAATAATGGGGAGCATAAAAACACTTTTTGTACACTAATGGCCTACCTCTGGGCACACATTTGACCATTTATTTAACAGCTGGATGGTAACATGATAAATTGTATAATTTATTGAAGGCAAGTAAAACAAGTGGAGAGCTCTGAGGGGATATGAGCTCACTACAGTTACCTTGGAGAGTTTGGCAAAAGAAATTTATTTCTGTGATCTTTTAGGGGGGAATTAGGTTTTCCTTTTATAATCTGATATGGTGGTCAAGACAGTTTGTTCATGGGACCTCAGCTCAGCTCCTTAAGACTCAACCTGTTCAAGAGCTGATTAAAAGGAAAATAAACTCATCCACTTGTGGATCCCAATGTTCAACATGCAGAAACAGGCTTCCTACTGCACTTGCAGAACTCACAACATTTGATCCAGAAGAATATTGTCTCTGTTACCATGGGAGCCACTTATTTGGATGGGGCAATACAAGCAAGAGGTTGACAAGAGAGGATGATCTAAAGAAAATATGGCATAAACAAACACAATGAGGCACAGTAAATGTGTTATTGCCATGCTGGCCTAACTTGTACCGGTGTTTGAAACCACAGATTGTTGGCAATGAAGATTTTATAGCAATGCATGTAGTCACACACCTCATGTACTCACTCATGTCTGTGCACAAAGGCTGGAGACAGGCATGCCCCAACTGTCCCAGTACTGCCTAGGCAGGTGGACCTTCCTTTTGCAGCCCGTTGTAATGCAGATGCCATCTTTCCTTAAGTTTTACATTTCAATTCTGGATCACTTAGTAATGCATAATAGCTTTTTAGCAGTTTCCAAACCAAACTTTTTAAGCGAAATATTAGGATTTGTTTTCATATATATCAGGCTATAACTCACTTGCTAGTCTAGAAGTTAAAAGGACTTGAAAACTAAGTTGTTTATGTTTTCGTTTCCATTTTAACATATGCTAGGTCAACGCATCATGAAGATGAAGAAATTAGGCCTGATAGTAGGAATTCAGTATTTCCATGCCAGTTTGTGAAGTGTTCACTGTGCACACTCCATTTACTTTAGGTGACTGATAGCACAGCACTGGCACTAGATACTTGATGAGGTAAGGAAGGTGCAACAGCTGAAATAGCACTAGAATAGTTTAAAACCTTGAAAATATCCTGCAGTTTATATATATATATGTATAGTATCTACAAGACAAAGACTACACTCTTATCTCAGTACTAACTGATTTCCATTGAACTGAGTGGTAATTGGATAATTTAAAAGCTTAATTTAAAGAAATTCAATTAAAAATACATATTTCTCTTCTATGGACTATTAAAATAATACAGCGTTCTAATATAATGATTTTATAGTCATAATGGATAGCCTAATAAAAATTTTATATGTTTTTAATACAAATTATTTTGAAATTTTATGTGCTTTTTTGTTTCACTTATTTAATAACAAATGCCAGTGTAATTGAAGCATTTGGGGGGGGTCTCAACAGTCAAATGTAATAAAGAAAGTTAAGTATGTGTGAGATAGAAAATCCCTTATGCATTCTTCCTTTCTCTGTGCTTGAAGCAGTATTTAATTATGAGTTTGTTTACTTAATAGTTGATATAGGAGCAATAGATTTTAAAAAAACCCTTCTCTCCCTATTGCTTTCTCCATTCCAGTTACAATTAAATACAACCATCAGGAATCTTTGTGACACATCCATAAGCAAATTCAGATACTTCAGCAGTACTTGGAAAGCTGATATGCATGTTATGCAAATCTTGCTGTTCTCAAACTACGTGTGGGGGATAACCTATGGGACTGAAAATAGAAAATGGCATCTTTCATTGCTCGATTGCCAGTTCATCTCTCTGAGTTACCAGTGGTTTTAAGTCATTACCATCAGCTGAAAACTGTGTTACTTGGTGGTGTTTGTCCAGTCTCCCCTGGGCAAATGCTCCTGTAGCAAAACCACCCACATTTGGCAATTAATATGCACAGGTTTTGTTAGCCTTAGCACAAAGGGTCAAGAACTTCACTCTTCTGCTCTCTCTCATTCTAAATATTATTTTTCCCATATCAGGGTTAGGCTATAGTTCTAAATATGACAAGTTATACTATAGATCCCTATGGACTATCTGCTCCCTGAATAAATCATAGAACTGCAATGAATATCCAGGGTTCTCAATCTGTTCTATATAAGAACCAAATTCATTAATTATATTCAAAGAAAGAGACTTAAATGGTACTTCCATGTCAAAAGTTAAAAAATAAAAAGCAAAGTTTCATATATTAATTTCATTGCTAAAATTATAAGTCATTCATCAAGTCTTACTTAATTTCAGAGAGTTGCTCTTCCCTGCATTTAAGCATCAATAACTGAAGCCTTGAGCAGGTCTATTTCTTTCTTCCTGCACCTTTTTTTTTTTTTTTGTTAACCCATTTTTCATGAAGAGGTTGCAAAGAAAAACTGCCATGTGCCCTGAGTTTTGAAGAAATACATATTTGTTTCCCCATTAGAAACAGGCAATTACTTAACCTGTAATATTAAAGACTTTTTCTTTAACTTAGGCTTACACAACAAAAACTGAATTAACTTGCTAGTGTTTACACTCAGCCTTTATTCAAACATACTGTCATGCTACACCCACTGTCAAGAGATGATTTAAAGCAAACCTCAGCTATGTATTACGGGTGGGCACAGAGGAGAAAACTGACTGTTAGGTGGGCAGGTCTCCCAGTGTGTTAATTTAAAAGATAAGAATATGAAATACAAGAATATGAAATACAAGAGGTCTAGTCTAGCTCCTTCAAAAAGCAAGCTTGAAAAATGTACATTGCATTTTTTTATTGGTTCAGGGCAAACCACTTTTTTTTTTTTTTTATACAGGTCTTTGATGCATAGCCTAATGCAGGCCTCAGCAAAAAGATAGCAAATCTTAGAATTTATTATTGTCAATAGTCTGCATGACCTTTACTTTAACTGCATCTTGGCTGTCAGTAATAATCCAAGGCTGCACTTTCAATGATAGAATGAGAGATTTTGCATATTGAGTCTCCAGGTCTCCTTGAGAGCGTTCAGAAATCACAGTCATTTATTCCTATTGGCAGGGCAAGGTCTGTTAGGAAAGCTCATTCGTCTTTACTTGAAGATGAAGAGTGGAGAAACTCCATTTTTGCTCTGAATCAAGTACTAAATACTGTAGTTTTCTCAAATAAATCAACAAAGAGGCTTCTAGGTCCAGGGTCTGAAATCTTTTCTCATTCAGGGCACCTGTTCTCTAATGGTTCTCTTCACCTTTGCAACGTACAATTTTAGTAGTAGATAAAATAGCACTTTAACACAGACCTGGGGATTTTACATCCTAACCTTTCTTCATTTGTGGTTTGTTTTACCTGACAGGTTAGAGAGTTTGCAAGTTCAGAAGGAATCTAGCAAGGACAGGATTGCAAGGGCAATAATAATAAATAATGGGCTTGCCCTCTCCCTAGAGATGTTTTCAAAACCAAAACTTACTTTAGCTATATAAGACATATTTGTAGCTGTGTAATACAATAAAAGTGTCTCAGGATAGCTTCAGATTACCCCAGGTAGTTCTTTGCTTCTAGAACTGCCTGGACTAGTCAAGACCAGCCTGAAGTTACAGGTGTCCTGGCATGACAGTACCTGCAACTGGTTTGGTCTTCCTCTGCAGGTAGTCCTGTATAACAAGTGAGTAAATACTTAAAGGAGATACTGTGGGACTCAAAGAAAGAAGGAATCAGTGTTTTCGTACAGTGTCTGTAATAAAGACTGCATCTGAATCTCATATCTTCAATTCCTCCCCCTCACCCCAATTTTATATTTCTGGCATCACATAGGAGATCACTCCAGATCCCCACAGGAGATCTCTTCAGATCCACGATGAGAAAAATTAAGGTGGGGGGAGGAAGTGATTCACCCTCAGAGACAACAGCAGCATCCCAAGAAGAGTGCCTAGATTCAAGGTCCAGCAAAGGCAGATAGCTGTTCCCCTGCAGAGTGATTTACTGAAGCCCATAGGGTTCTGCAGACACTCCATAATCTGCAACATAAACTTAGTCCCAAATCTCACAATTTGGCATGAATTAATTCTTCCACTAGGGTAAATAAAAAATACCCCCAACTCTTCTCCTTTTATCACCATTTTATGGCAATTTATCACAAGCGAAATTCCAAAGGAAACAGCAGGCATGGGAAGCTCTAGCTGCCTGATCTATCACAGCCATATTTCTAGTGAGATTATGACAACCTTTTTTCCAAAAAAGTTTACTCAGTAAACTGTAGTTTCAGGTCAACTGATACTATTCATAAATTCATTTAGCTCATTGGTCCAGTGAACAGGTATCCATCTATATAAAGTGGCACACTCAACAGGAGAGACAGACAGCAAGTCCTACAGGCACAGCAAATATTTCCTTTGCCCTCTGCTTAAAATACAGGACATTACAAAGCATTTGTTTGGTTTACCATTATGAGCCTGGATACAGTCTGCAAGACAAAATGGACTCTATTTCATACACAGAAAACATGCTGTGTGCTCCACAAGAAGGACAAAGGTGACATTATTACACCTCACATTCTATCCTCTATAAAGTTGGGTTGCAATTAGGACAAATTAATTCCTTAAAACAATCCTTTTTGACCCTCTCCTTCTTGTCCTAAGATTATTTTAAATGCCTAGCTTCTATCATAGGGTTTGAAATTATTACCACAATAAGCACAAACTGAAGTCTT
This sequence comes from Edolisoma coerulescens, assembly GCA_013397115.1. Taxonomy (NCBI): domain Eukaryota; kingdom Metazoa; phylum Chordata; class Aves; order Passeriformes; family Campephagidae; genus Edolisoma; species Edolisoma coerulescens. The sequence goes on along the minus strand of VWZW01000818.1, from coordinate 782,120 downwards.
GCACAACTCTTGTATTTTGCTCTCTAACCAGCCACAAAATATTTGAGAGTTAAAAAAAAACAAACCAAAACAAAAATGCCATAAATAATTGATTCTTGGTTGGCCGCACAACTGCTGGCAGAAATCCTTGTGTGCTTCCACACCTTCCTCCAGCTTCTTTGTTTGGCTTTCAAGAAGATTCTTGCCAAATCTGACAGAGCTCTTACATAAGTCTCTGCAGATACGCTTAGCTACAGCATCTGGCATATGGATTGCAAGCTGAGAAATCAACCAGGTTCCACCACTGCTTTCTGCTGGCACCATCACCTGTCCTCAAGCTCATCTACCAAGCTCTAATTCGTAATTGCTATGTCTTCTGACTGCATACAAAGTAACACATATGTACAAGAGGATGGGAGAAACAGGAAAAGGGAGCTTAGGCTCCCTAATGACATCAGTCTTTGGCATAGAGGATAGATAGTTCCTAGTTCCCATAACTATGGGATGAGCCTCAGAAACAGGACCAAAAAAAAAAAAAAGAGCTGGGGTCTACCAGAGCGCAGTGACATCCTGAAACAATTCCTTGGAGAAATCCAAAATAATTCTATGATGCTGAAAGCTCCAAGAACATTGTCACAGCATAGCATCTGTGTGACAGGTTGAAACATCTTCCTTTATTTAGCAAGTGATCTATTTGCCACTGATTCTTTAAAGAATTGATCCTATTAAGTCCACTACACTGAGAACCACTACTGCTGTGGTTCTCTAGCAGGATCTAGGCACAACCAATGAAAATAAACACCCCAACACTGTTGTGTGTCCCTGAAGTCTTTCAGTCATTGCTATGATCTGCACCAGCTCTGCACCTACATACACAGCACAGAGAATCATAGGATTTTATAGAATCCTGTAAAATTCATCAAATCTCTTTCCCTTTTACTATTGGAGATGACAGGAGTTTAACCAGTTTGGACTTACAGTGTATGTGCAGGAAGTTCATAGGATAAAAACTCCTTTTACTCCAGCCACATTTTGCCCCTTTTTCCACATGGCCTGAATGATGGAATATATTCATTGTATAACAGAACATTTTTCTGCTCTACATGTAGAGTCATGTCATTAATAAAAATGTATGATTACACCAGAAGATATCGTTAGAATGCCAAATTATTTTGCCAATGGCCTGATGATCTCTTCAGAGATTTACTGAAGTTGTTATTTTTCTCCTCAGTGGCAGAGGGTTGGTTGTTTCCCCTCCTTGCAACAAAGTGGAAAACCTGGTGATACAGTGTGTACAGTATCTGTTGCAGATGATATTTAATATTTTTGTCAGAGTATTTCAGCACTCAACCAAGAAGTCTCCTAAACAAACATATGAATGTTGATATTTTATTTGAATTTCAACCCTTCTGTGTTTAACACACCACAGGTCCCCAGTGTTTCCTATTCATATAGGCTACATTTTTTTAAAGGGTCATCCAGATCCTGAGCCCATAAATCCTGTAGCAGAGAAGGACAAATATGACTCAGTAATCCACTTTACAATCATAATAAGGAAAGAGGTGTCCCAACTATAAATTCTGATCACCGGTTGCAAAACATATTTAAATCCCCTAGCACTGCCTATCTTTTAGCATTCTCATTACCAGGTTACATTAGAAGACAGATAAAATGCATTAAAACTTGCCTTACACTCCTTTGTGAGCAGTTGTTTTACTTGCTATAGAATGTAAAGAGATCAGGAGAGGAAGGAGGTGGTCTAAGTGCCCCATTTTCAACAAATGCTGACCACAGAAATAGTAGTCTCCAGATTTATATCATTCCTGTAGCAGAGCACACCTACCTGTTGATGGCAGCTTGAGATGCCAGAGGTGAAGCTCATTAATCAGATGAGAATGAAGTGGACTCTAAGAGATGATAAAGCAAACACTAAGTTTCCGAAAGACAGAGCCAGTCAAAGAATTGATAGAAAAAAGTTAACCTTTGTAAAGGACTGTTAAAGAGCAACTTGTTTTGCCATTGCCAGGTTCCATCGATAAGATCTGCAGGTGATTGCCTTTCTTGCTTTCTGTAATTCTTGTCTTTTTCCTCCTTTTCTGTTTTCTTCATTTCTCTTTTCTTTGATAGTGAATAAAAGTGAATTTTCATTTTGATTACCAACATTTGACCTTGTTTGCATCTCAGTCTTGCTCTGAATATATGCAAATCCCTCCCCTTCCCCCCCCCACCCCATGTTCACACCTTAGGACAAATTCCTGAATTGGGACAACCTTAAGATTATTTTTGTTCAATTTTAAGCAATTTCTCTAGTAAGATATAGGGTTTCAGGAGAATGTTGGCTTGGGTTTCCTTAAGGATTTGTACATATTTTGTGCAAAAGGTTAAAAGAAAAAGTCAATGTTTCAAGGCAGAATTTGGACCATTTTTTTCAAGGTCTTTTGCTGCTCATCAGGACCTTTCCCACCACTTTTCAGTGAGTGCTAGGCTGAGGTGCAAAAGGAGCTTGGAGAGAACACCACAGGATTCAATTCAGAAATAAAAATAAAAGGCTCACACACTATAAACCAGGGTTCAGGTTGGCTGGATGCCCTCCTACTGGATTGCAAAATCCTTGGCAGCTTTCCCTGGCTCTGAATGAAGCCTTTGCCTCATGAAGAACACAGGACATGCAACTCAAAACAGCTGATGGTGGTGGAGCAGCCCCTGTGAGGGAAGGTGTGGTGTCATGGCTCCCATAGATAATGAGTCATTCCAGGTGTATCCAGCCAGGGCTGTTAATGCCCCAGGGCCTGGCACCAGGAGGGGCCTTAATGCACCTAAATGGGCCACTTGAGGTTGGAAAATCCCAGTGAAGCCGATCTGACACAGAGCACATGGAGGTGCCTGGCAGCTCCATCCACTCAGGAGTGTCTGTGAGCCTTGGGCAGATCAGTGCCCTTGGGATTGGCAGCACTGGCACCTGGCCCTGCCAGGGAACGAGGTGTGGGGATCTGTCATTGAATCACAGAATGGTTTGGGTTGGAAGCAACCTTAAAGGTTGTCTAGCCCAACCCCCCTGAAATAAGCAAAGTCATTTTCCAGTAGACAAGTGGCTCAGAGACCCATCATGTTGGCAAAAGCTGCTTGGGGAGAAAATCCAAATCCTCTTTTGTCCATAAATGACTCATCCCCCTGATCAATGGCAGTGCAACAGGTCATGCGGCACATGTGGGAACCACCTGGTTCTGGGTCATGCAAGTCTGGCTCAAAAAATTCAGAAAGAGAAGTAGAAGGGTGTGTGACCAACCCAGTTGCAGAGGAGATGGCTGAGGCCTCCTGCAGCACATCTTAAATCAATTTTTTTTTTGTCAAGGAGGGGGAAGATATAGGAGGAAAAGGAAGAAAAAACCCTTTTTACAAAGCAGGCTGCCTTTTTTTTAATGCGAATTCCAGCCACCGATGAATTTTTCTTATCTTAATTCCTTAAAAAATAAAAAGGAAGAGAGTCAGACAACTAAAATTTATGGACTGTACTAATCCTTAGAGTACAGATCCACTCTTTTGAAAGCCATAAATACAGAGTTAAAGAACCACAGGAAATTAGTTCTCTGAGTTATGTTAATTGCTTCCAACACTCCAGTATCTATCTACACAAGGAAGGAACACAATTTGAAGAAGACATCATAACATATCATGGTTAAAAAAAACATTATGCCTAATGTTTTTTCTTATGAATTAAAAGGAGTTTGAACCACTTAAGAGGATAAAAAAACCAAGAGCATGTCTGAAACATGGCACGAAGTATGCACACAGTAGAAACAATTGATTGGAATGCTCTGTTATCTGTCACTTTAAATCCCTCTCTCCAGCAGCAGCAAGGGAGCGGAACCCAAGAAAAGCAGCTACAGAAGAAGGGAGAAAGAAAACAACACACTGTGATTACAGTTCTGAATTCATGGATTAGAAAAGAAACATTTCAGTATTAATAGTGTGTCCTCAAACAGCATGAGGATAGGTAAGTAAATGACATTAGGAGAAAAACATTTTGACAACTATATTTTAAAAGTATAAATCTCACAGTGTAGCCAAAAATATTAGCAAGAACACTGTCAGAATTTAAAACATAAGAAGTCTCTTACGTTAAAGATTTGGTTTGTCAAATTAACTGTTTATCTGAAGCAAAAGAGAAAAGTGGTCATTAATGTACTGTTCAACTCAGAAGGCTGAAGCTTGAATACTGGCTTTTTCCCAGCTGTATCTCAAGTATTTTCTGGTTTATGATGTACAGTTTGTGTTGTTGTACTGGTAGTTGATCCAGAGTTTTCCCTTTCTTAAAAAAGATAAGTATCAGTGAGATCAATCAATGTGGACTCTGGCCTTTCTTGGCTCCAATCCAAATGTCCCAGTCCTGCAATACACCTGCATTCAGCCCAGCACTGGGGCTGAATCAGGACAGTGGCTGCATCATAGAATCGTTGAGGCTGCATGGGGAGATCACCATCCTCTCTCTGGAAAACCACTGAATAGGATACAATGGGACACTGCATAACCTGATAGATATGTGTATTGGTTTACAAATAACTCGTTGTAAGAGGTAATCAAAATGCGAATTTTCTAAAGAAAGAAGGTGATGAATTTCCTAAACTTCCTGTAAAAAAAAAATGTAAAGGGCTATGCAAATCACCTTGTATCTGAAAATACATGAAGAAGCTGATTTATATCACTGAAATAATTATTAATTATTAATTTAATCTACCCCAAAAAAGCAAAGCTATCTTTCTTCTTTTCCATATCAAAAAGACAAATAGCTTGGAGATTTGGATCATACAGATTCTGCCTTGCAATATACATTCAAGTTTAATTTGAAAGCTTGCTACTGAGGATTTTCTTAGACAAATCTATATAGAAAGCTTTCAGAACATGTTGTTTTTAAGGCTCCCTTAACTTGTCATCACTACAGGGCCTGCACAGGTCAGCCAACGGGAATATAGCCAGGTGGCTATGGCAGTGTCAGAAATTTATCTCAATTGTATTACATAAAATGAATTATAGTTAGGAATGGAAAAATGTGCAGTCCTGCAGAGAGTAGAGCTAAAACCTAAATCTCTATGCTAGTTTCAAGTTTGTATAGCCGTGATGAATAGAATACAGTCTGGCACGTCAGGGTTTTCTGTATAACTGATAATGTTAAGAGATACTTCCTCATGGCTGGCTATGCAGGAACATTCAGCTTTAAAAGAAAAATAGTGTCTTTCATTTGCATATTCTTGTAATCTTAAAGTTGAAATAACTTAAATGGAATTTTGATGGTACTTCACATTTATTATTTGCTATGGAAAAAACATTCATGGAGTAAGAAATTACACAAAGGCCTAGAAAGTAGGCTTTTGCTTCCCTAGCAGAAGACTAAAACTTAAATATTTCTCTTTTTTTTTTTTTTTTACTCAGTCCCTTCTTGTCCTGATTTGCATTGTAACCAGAATGACATGCCAACATGCTCCTGATCAATGGCACTCCTCATTCTTGATACTGGCCTAATTTTTGGTTGTCCTTATCTGGCAGAATAATCACTGTTGTCACAGCTGAGCTTCTTGTAACATAGAGATTACTTACTGGAATAATACTTAAAAGAACAATGTCCTAAATCAAAACAACTGTCTGTAGACACTGTAGGCTGAAATACATTCAACCTAGTGTACAACGTTTTTGCTTTGCTGTCTGCATTCTCAGTGAGGTGTCCTTAATTGTTCTTAGGTTTCTTCTCTTTGGTTGGTTGGTTGTTGCATCTTTTCTCTGATGGTTTTCATTTCAACGGCTTTGTGAAATCAGTCTTTCATTGCTAGCACCTTTTTGTTTAACTTTGGTTAAATATTTCATATTTTAAATATAGCATTTTAATAATTATTTTTCAGTTCTGAATTGGAACAAGTGTAGCTGAATGCATTATTCAAGAACAACATCTGATCTTATTTAATATCATGTAACGCTTTGCTTGTTCTTGCTCTTTTTTTATGTAGATGCAATATAGTATGCTTGCCAAATGTGTACAAGTACATTTCTCCCAAACAAGCTGTTCAGAAATGTTATTAGCCTAAATATCTTGTCCTGAATTTTTTAAAGCATGTTTCTTCTAAGTCAATCATAATTTTTTTTTGTGCATCAGTTATAGTAAGCTATTTCAGAAACAGCTCTGCAATAGAATGTGCAAAAATATGATCAGGAAAAAGTTAACCTGCTAAGTTAGTGACCTTTTTTTCCCCCCTGATTTCTAAGCTGCTCACTGAGCTTGCTTGAATCTCTCTCTTAAATATCTCTAGGGTCTGAGAACCAAATGTTTTCAAGTAGCTGGATGTCGAGGGATTTATGGTTGTGTGGCTTTCCAAGAGTATTTAGGTGTATGCAGCAACTCCAATGATGATCACCAAGGATCACACAATTATGTCCTCCTTAAAATTCCACAAGGTGCCTTTTCGCTTCCTTGAGAACTAAATTTCTTAGTTTATCTTGTACAAGTTGTGATCCTGGCAGTAAAGTCATACTAGACTTTCACCAGCACAGATCTGAGCAGCCCCAAAAGGGATTATGGTAGGTGGGTTTGCCTCAAAATAAGCTGCCCTCCCTTCTGGGAATAGATGACGTTTCTACTACTGAAAAAGTACACTTTGTGCGCACAGAAAACACAATACTGAGTGCTTCTTACTCTCCATCTCCAGATTCTTAGTGCTGACTCATCCCCTTTCTCTCTCCTTTCTGGTTCAACCAGAGTCTTTTCTTCATTCAGTAGACAATTACTGCTTCATCCTTGAGTCACTGTTGGAGCTGTTCTTTCTCACTAGCAATAATTTTTGATACACATCTTGCCCTAGGAAGCAGATGCATAATTTCATGTTAGATGCAAAGATCCTTAGAGTATGCAGACTCTTTATTTTGTGTCCATAAAAATGCCTTTCTTTTTTCTTCAAAATACCTCCTGGCCTAGTAAATACAGCTGGCAATACAGTGCAGAGATTCAATATTAATAGTGGTGATAACATTCTGGTAAGAATTTTGCATTTCTAAGTATGATCAAAGGATCACTTCTTTGTGAAGAGAAACTACTATGCCAAAAGCTTCTGTAAATACACAGAATAGCCGTTCTTACCTGGCCCTTTGTATTTTCCTGTCCTTTTGTATCAGGCTGAGTCTCCCTGGCAAATTTAAAGCCTACTGTAAATGCAGATCATTTGTTTTCTCTTTGTAAGAATGGGAGCTTTATGTTTGTCCGTGAGGCTAAATGCTGGCCTGTACAAATCATTCAAGTAAAAAAAGATGGGTCTGAATATCATGAGCCTGGAACATCTGTGGCCATATCTGAAGCTAATTTTTTTAATTAGGCAAAATAGCAAGTGGGATGTGCAGCCAGTAACCTTCCTCACCATATCATAATGCTTTATAGGCAATTTTACATCCTGTGTGTTCTTCTTTCCTCTCCATTGATAGTAAACTGGATTGGCTGTGGGATGCAATGTACAAATAAACATGCAATCCCAGTACACAGTGTGTAAATCTGCTTATAAAAACTGCTGATGAAAAAGGTGTCTAAGTTAACCTTTTTTATCCAACTCATGTGAATAACTTGTTGGTGGGAAGTGCACCTCGCAACACCGATCGTACTTAAATGATGCAGTCACAACTACATTTCTGTTCGAATTTTCTCCCAGATAAATGATCAGGTAAGTAATACAGTGAGGGAAGTGTTCTGGTAAAACAGATTATGTTTTTAAATAATTCTGAAGTTGTTACTTGCTTCACTTAACAAGCAATCTCCTGTGAAATGTTAAGGCCTTTAAGTTGGGTTAATTAGGTGTGTAGATCACACAACATACAAAAAACAGCTCGATGTGTTTACTTCTGAGTCTCAGATTTATGCTGTGTGTAATAGTCACTGGATTCTGAAATGTTGACTTGATGATTATTTCCCACCATTATACCACTATTTGTTTTTCTCAGTATTTCTTTATGTAAACTAATTTGGTACAGTGTTTGGAGAAGAGAGACACAAAGGAAGTGCAAGCACAGTAAAGCTAAGTTGTTTAAATTTAGAACTGGCTGGGAAATTTTCAATTTTCTTTCATTAGAAAAATGATGGTTTGTAGAAAACAAAAATTATTCATTCAATTCAAGCAATCACCTACTAAGGAAGGAATGGGAAAGGGTTTATAAGCTATTAAAATACCAAACATTTTAAAGTAAAAGGGCTACATGCAGGTCCAGTCATCTTCCTCTAGTATTTTCAATTAAAACACAGTCAACCTATAATTAAGAAATAAAAGTTAAGAATTTAAAAAATATTTCTAAAATCACACAAAGATTGATCTGACTAAACCCATGAAATTTTAAATTAAAAAACTGAAACAGATATCAACTTCTTTTACCGATACTGGGTATGAAGAAATATAAATATCAAGAAAAGTATCATGTGATAGAAGAATGTGTGTCTTGCATATATCACTTCCAAAAGATTTTAATGGTGATGATAAATTGGAGTGGTTCAAGGTTTCCTCAAGCTCTGCATCAACTTGTATTAGACTGTTTTCCCATTTACTGCACAGGGAATTTTTTACTCAGGTGTCTGCAGTTCTGTATTCCAAGCACCCAGTTTTTTCTAATTTTACTTCTCCTTTTCCATTAATAAACTTCCTTGGTTTAGAATAATGGATTCAGAAGCTGGCTTTTTGGTCTCTTAGTGCTGAAACCCAGAAACAAGTATTCCAGAGAGTGTACATCTGAGCATCTGAGCTGGTGCATCTGCACTACAGCTGGGCTCTACATTTCCATGCCTCCTTCCAACACGTGGGGTGAGCTGGGACCGCAGAACAGAAATCCAACATGGCTATTTTCCAGTGGCGCAATGCCCAGGACCTGACAACACTAAGCTGCTTGGCAGAGGCTTCCAATTTCATTGGAGTCAGGCCTGGCCTTAAAATCAGGGAGCTGATCACATATCTACCATCTCACTGGTTCCCAAACTTGCTCATGGCAAAAGAGAATGTGACACCCCCCCTTCTCCATGAGTCTGATCAATCATGATTAACTCTGCTAATTAAACTTGGGCTGCAGAGCTGTAACACTGGTGTAAATGATCAGAACCAGACCCATCAGCCATTTTGGTCCTAATTTTCTTTTGCGCAAATGTAATTTCACATTGCTTATTTAACATGCTGCTCTCTATGCTGTCAAAACATGAAAAGTGCCCTAGTGTATGAGAGATGTAGAGCTGACTTGAATTAAAAAGTAAATAAATTTAAAAACAAACCCTCCTAAGTCTAAGAGATAAATCTTGTAAATCTTTACTCTTTGGGACTTCTTGCTTGTATAGTGTTTAGAGTAATTCGTGTAGACAATAATTTACAGGCTCAAACCCTACTGCTTCAACCTCTCATTCTGATCAGGGGAAGGAGCAAAGCATTTTTGTGATGAACACGGTAATCTTTTGGACAAAATATGCAGCAAGCACGCATGTGAAAAATTCCTTGATATTACTGATGCCTTCCATTTTATTTAAGTATATTGTACTCTCACAGTAAATACACATATATATCCTTATTTACTTAGGATATTGTATTCAGTCAAAGAAATACCCACGTGATGAATTTCCCCAAACATACTATGCAAAGAGCATTCCTCAGAGTTAAACAGGGAGAGTCACTGATTATGTTTGCTAAGATTAAAAGTAAAGAGCCATAAGGCAAAATTAGCAGTCAGCAGATGCTATTGAGGGCATCCATTGACTACAATTACACTACAGAACACAATCAGATGGATAGTATTCTAGGCACCTGAAACATGTACAAGATTAAGGGTCTCTTGTTAAGGAATTTACCTTATGTACCTCTTAATAGGACGAATTACGGATATTTTGAAGGTCATTAATGAATCAGTCAATCATACATAATATTAATCTGCAATCTGTTTTATTAGCTGCTGACTTATTCTTTCTACACAAAGAGAAATGCTGGTGATTTTCTTACCACTCTTTCAATACAAATGTTTCTACTGAATTGCCTGAATTTTCTTTGGGAAGTCATGGTTCCCGTTCTGGTAAGAGGAATGAAGCTTGGCACTGTAAAACCTGTAAAAACAAAGTTTTGCACTAAGGAATTCATATGAAACAAGAAGTAAAAGAGGGAAGGGAACATTGGTATATAATAGGACAATATGGTCGTTGGAGGCTAAATTAAATGACAGCCAATGTACATGATAGTGGTTTAATTTCTGTTTTTCACAAGGTGAAATACTAACTCTACCAATAGGAAAGTCTGTATTCCTTAGAAGCAACAGCATTCTTTGGCAAATTATAGTTATGGAAATACCCAAGGGTATTAGGACCGTTCAGAATAACTGAAGGGCACCATGAGACAACACATGCTTTTTTTACCCAACCTGGCAATTTAGGTCAGCTAACTGCATCAGTCCCATGGTATAAGACTTTTTTTTGCTTGGTTTATCCTCTATGCCAAGGTAATATTTGTAGAAATCCTGTAAATCTTCAAATGGAAAATATACTTTATCCCTTCTGTCCTACCTTTGATGTATGTTGGTGGCATTGCAATTTTCATAAGTCACATTTTATGGATTATGATGCACAAAGAACTTCCACGCATACTGGATATAAACAATATAAAAATAAAGATAAAAGATTTAGTATACATGCTCATAATGGTTGGGGACAAGGTGGAAGAAAATTAAAAAGAAAAGGAGGAATGGAGAGGATGAAAATTTCAGTTCTCTTGGTCATTCTAATCACTCCAAAATGTGTTTTCCTGTGAATTTCGCAAAGCTGTTTTTTTATTGATGTAGATTACTTTTTTCATGAATCATTCAAAACCTGACTTTTGAAGAAGAGGATATGCATATTTTAATGCATACAATGAATTTTATCTTATAATAGCAAATTCTTTAAGGTTTTCTCTCTACCAATGTTAAAAAGGGGAAACCCATATGACTAATTATATTAACAAGAAAATGGGAAACAAACAAAACAGTGACTAAATAAAATGCAGTCAGGAATTTGTTTCAGTAAGATCACAGTAACTTCTGCAGATTTTAATAAGTTATTCTCTATTAATGAAAATGTTTCAATGAGAGAAAATGGAACTAATCCTGCAAAGACCTGTGTGTGAGTATTTCCTTACTTTTTTTTTTCCCCTTTCCTATTTCTGCATTTTATCACCATGGCAAAATTTTTAATCCTGAAAGTGAAGCACAAGAAGAAGGAGTAAAATTGCTGCTATTTTTGATTTTGTAATAGATGTGGACAAGTCATATATGATCTGATTCAGCAGCCCTAACTGACACAGTGTTCACATCATTAATTCCATCAATATTAACAGGGCTCCTCATGCACATAAGAATTATTCACATAAAAGGTACAAAACCATGCTCTAATCCTTTTGTATCCTTTTCTCCTGGCTTCTTCTTGTAATAGGAGTATGGCTACATTAAATGTGTCCAATTTTTAATAGACTGGGTGTTTGATAGAAGTGCATTTTTATCAGTATTTTGTTTCATAAAATGGAACAATGGGCTGTGACATTTATGGGTTTAGAATTTTTGTTTAAGAACAGTGCAGATAATAGCACAAAAAATGATAGTGCTGATTTCCAGCTTTCTGGAATTAAATAGCTTTGATTGCCTCAAACCCTTACTTCCTGTTCAAATTCCCTCAGAAATATTATCTTATTTTGCTGCAGGAAACAAAATTGTACTATATTAAGATAGCAAAGTCTTCTCTCGTCCTTTTAAAACAACACTTCCCTAAATTCTTGTTTGTGAATGTAAAATGCAGCTTTCCGAAATTAAAAAAGATCATATAGTTCATTTTTTAAATTACATTACTTTTCTAACATGAAAATAAACCTCCCTGCAAATACCCTCAGAAATTAAAACCCTGCACGTACAGTATGAAAAAAAAAACGATAAAAGATCTCTCAAGAGTAAAGTAGCTGAAAGCCATCATAGGATCACTTCAGGTTTTTTGTTTTCTTATATTTTGGAAGTGTGACATTTTGAAAGGAATGGCAGTGAATGAACTATCAGATAAAGGGATAACTTCACCATGAAATGAATGTAGTCACTGTACTCAGAAAAAGAAAGTATTTTTTTCTCTTTTTTTAAGTTTGGGCTCTCTTTGTTATTTAAAGAACCCTGTTAAATTTTGGAAGTTAAGTGCAGCGCTTACCCATTTTTCTACCTCTGATTGGGAACTGGCCATCCACATTTTGGAGGGTTAGGAAAGATTTTAAATACAGTAAAATGAAAAAGTGCGTATTTCTTTTAAAATGCTTCTATTCTTTTTTGTTATACATTATACATCAGAGTGATATTTGAAGGCAGATTTATTACACACCCTGGCAGAATGCTTTGTACATTTATAATGCAAAGCTTTTATCTAAAGTTCAGAGCATTATTTTAGAAAGAAGGTGTATCGTATCTGTGAGACAAGTTCTGTTCCTATTGAAAGGTGTCCATAGGAATTGAAAATGTGCAGTAAAACTGATAGTCAAGGGAGAGCTGAAAATGAAATCTGTATAATTTGCTTACTATAGTGTTGCTTTTTGAGCCTTACTCTCCTGATCTAATTGAAGATGTTCCTGCTCATTGGAGAGGAGTTGGACTAGATGACCTTTAAAGGTCCCTTCCAACCCAAACTATTCTGTAACAATCCAGTCTAACTGCTTGGTCTGAGAGTCATACATAATTTAATACAGTAAAACTAATTTATATTGTAGGCAAATATTGAATCTGTTAGAATTTGGAAATCATAGAATATCCTGAGTTGGAAGGAACCCACAAGGATCATTAAAGTCCAGCTCCTGGCTCTGTACAGGACAGCCCAAGAATCACAGTAAGATGTTCTTAGAAATATTTAAGCTCATTCTGCTTGAAATTATTTCCCTACCATGCCCTTAGAACATGAAAAATTGCTATTGTAAGTAAAGAGGTCTGTTCATGAGAGGAAACTGAGTTGTGTTTTAATCCTATATTGACCACGAATGACTGGAATTTCCAGAAATAAAAGCATTTGTACAATCAATCTCTATCATTTAAGATAGCAGGAAGTTTGACACCATATGGCTTTGAAAATGGAATCTAATCTGCCAGCTCTCATACCTGTATTTTCAAATATCACTTGTCGCTCTGTGTTTTTATTTTCTGATGTTCTTTGAACAATTTTGAAGCAGCTTGATAAAACAGTTTTGCATCTGAGCCCTTCACTCTGTGCCCACAGCCACTGCTAAAGACAGCAGTCAGGCCACTGTCTTAGGGCTTGGAGTTATTTTCCAAGAGCGGGGTTAGGGAGGTTATTTTCTAGTACTTCTTCAGTGTTGGGAATTCAGCACTGAACTGAGAAGCCCAAAATGAGTTTTCAGAGCTCACCAGCAGTTCCAGTCTGCAAAGGAATAAACACGATGCTGATGAAGCCATACCCTGCTAAGTAAAAGGCGTGCAACAAAAGGGTTAAAAATGTTTTGAATGACCTTAGTTATCTTTAATAAGGTAACGTTACCTTACCAAGTAATTCTTCAATGTTATTAAAACCAAAATTTTCTATGAATAATATTTCTTGAGGCAAAGCAGAAGTTGTAGTCAAAACGTATTTTTTCCATTAAACACATTCAAATAGAAGTCACCTTTTTCTTAGTGTACTTCATGACCACGTGACACTTCTTCTGCAAGTCACCCCTGTCCACAAAGAGAGATGACACATTGGTGTTAAAGCCAAATGCAGTGATCTTAATCTGTGTTAGGGTTTTTCTTACTGGAAATAAAAAAATACCAGTATTTCATGAAGTGATTATTTCAGTGGGACTATTTGTGAAGTTGCAAACTGTTTGGTATGCAAGTACCCTAATTTGGATTCCCTGGCTGACCATCTTCTGTACTGCAAACTGTGATAAGATTCTGTGAATCTGAAATGGTGTAGGACACAAATATATTCTCTTTTTTCCTGTCTCTCTCAGGCCAGCTGTCTTCTGTCAGGCCATACTGATGAGACAGGCAGGGGAATGCCCACCTTGGAAATACTTCTAAGAGACCCTCACAGCTTCTGTTTTAGATTAGGTTTTGAATTTCTTATTAGCTGTGGAATGGTATCAACATTTGGAGAGTTTATCATACATGCCATATGGCATGGAAACTTAGTAAAATTTGAAAAGCTGAGGAGTGTTGTCTGAAATGTTACCAGAGTCCACAATGTGGACTTTAGCATTAAAAGAGCTGGTAATAAACCTGAGTACTGACATGATTATAAGAAAACCAGGTATATGAGATCACCAGTTTGTTATGCAGGCACAAACATAGCAAACTTAAACAATGGGAACTCCAAGCCAGTCAACTTCATACCAGGAATAGTGTCAAGTGCTTTACCAGTCAGAGTAATTAACTAGTAGGAAAAAATAACTAGAGCTGTGATAATTCCTTGTCATAGGATTTTAGTACAAGAGTCAGTGTCTTCCTGAAGGAAATGTAACCCAAACATCACTTACCTTGCTGGACCTGTTGCCTCTGTAATGTAAAAGGGATGGCTGGGATGGCCACAGCTGGTTCAGAGCAAAGGGTGGAGCCAAGCTTCCTACCACCTCCATCGATAATGGGGTTTTACTTTCCTTTTGATTTAGCCATAATGGATTTCATTATTTTAGTGGAAGAAATACTTCCATTTTACTTCATGAAGATAGATATATGCTCCTCTTTGTGCTCCTAAAACATGCATGTTTTAATATTAAAGCCACTGCTAATTACACACTTACTAGCATATTTCCCATATTTGATGTAGCAGTTGGGACATAAACTAGTGCCCATGTTCTAGGAAATACTGGGTTTGTTCTTCTTTGCTCATTTGGAAAACAAAAACAGAGTGGAAGGCCATAACACATGCAGTGATGTCGGAGCCATTACTCCCCCACAGAGTGCTCTTTAAGGGACAGAAAAGAGAATTTCTGGTTTTTGTCACACCCACCCATGTAATACATTTCACATCAGACAAATGAATGTTCGTCCTTCAGTACTGCATTTATGTCCTTCATAAAGTTTCATATTTGATTTGAAAGTTTCAAAACTCTGTGTGATACAGATGGTTCAAACCCCACTGATAATTCAATGTCTGCTTAGCTCTAAAGTAGACCAAAGGCCTGGTAATTAATGTCCTGAGAGATCTGAAAAAGCTTCTGCACACATTTCTACATACACTCGTATTTGCTGTCAATGTTCAAACACTTTCAGGAAACTGGACTGTGATTTGAAGCATATGTTTCTTGTTCCCTAATCAGTAATCAGACCCACCGAGGGCCACACGCTGTCGTGGAGTTGAGGCTAGAAGGTAAAGCACTCATTAAGGATTACAGCTGAGGTGTAGTTTGACCCATCAGTAGGTCCTCATATCTATTGCTCAGATAGATTTAGAAATAGAGGTGGATTTGTAAAGCAAAATGATCAAATCCTTCATAAACTGAATGAAAGTTTCCATCTAATGGGCTGATTTTGCAGTATTTATCTAAACAGTACAACTGCTTACATTTTAAATGAAAAAAAAGTGAAAAGAGCACAGATCTAATTGTTGAAACCACACAGACTGATTTTAATCGTTACTGATATACGTGTTGTGTGTATGGATCTGTACAGGAGTTCATCACTCTCAGCAAAGAAAAACGTTCTTATCTTTTAGCCCCTTCCCTTCTTTCCCACACCAGACATTGCTAGTCTCACAGTTCTTTGTGATACAGAAACTCAGAACAAGTATTTCCATAACTTGAAATTTCCAACAAAAGTGGTGGCAAAGCTACCACAAAGCATGGCAAGGATCAAACAGCATCTGTTATGAACAGGATCACAACTAATGGCAGTAAGAGAGAAACAGAGGAATAAAGAACAGCTCCTTTTACAGCCACAGTCAGAATCTTCCAATCCAACAGAAGGCATGTTTTGCAGACAAACACAGAATACCTTCCAGGATGCTCTGCAGAATCCAGTCATACTGACAAAAATGTTTATAGAACAGTGATCTAGTAGAGAAATGTTTACAGTACTTTGCTGAACAGAAAAAAAAAAGTCTTTCCACGAAGACTGCAGACTTTCCCACCTTGACATACACACACACGAATCAGTAAGATTTGTAATAGGCAAATTCTATAATGTCAAAATTTCAAAGTCCCTGTGCTGTGCAGCTTACTCACTGGGAGACTTGTAGGGCCCAGAATCAGATTCAGAGAGAGCAGTTTAGGTCCACATTCCCTGAACTTCCCATTCAGGTCCATCTATCTTTAATGAAAATTAATAATTTAATCTCCATGTTACTAACACATTATCTCCTTCAAAAGGTACCAGTCCCTAGCCCATGGGTCAGATCACAGTCTTTCATTTCATAATATATTAAGACAGTAACAATAGTTCAGCATTCAATATGAAACAAAGTTTTCTTTCTATAATTTTTGCCATTTTTCCTATCCTAAAAGCTGATGGCTATCATTTTTATGCTCAGATGATAAACGATATCTTCATCTATGGCTTTTCTTATCATAATATATGAAAGTGACAAATACAATCTATAAGTAATCAGTATGGTATGAAATTTCACAGGGTCCTTATCATTTTGTGTCATTATTCCTGCCATTGTATATTTCTCTCTTTTTATTGTAGGAATATTTTTTATTTAGTGAGGGGATTTTTCTTCACCTTTTCTTATTCCCTTTGATGACTGAAGGTATTCTGCTGCCTAAAATATAAAAATAGTTTGTGGTCTTTTCAGAATGTTGATTTATATTCAAACCTACTATTTTTTCTTCTATTTATCTCCCTCTTTGTTTTTCAGTCATTTAAAGGCTCGAGATTTAAGGTGCATGTATGTACTTGCGCAATTAATATAGCTGAGCACAGTATACCCTGATCTTTTCCCTGAAATGTGGTAAAGTTCGTGCTATTGACATTTCATATCGTGTCTCTGTTCTTGTCCTTAGAGGATAACACATCCCTTATCTTCCCAAAATACAAATTTACTTCTGTACTTCAAGGTATATTTGTTTCATTTTTCTTTACTTTTGCTTGAAAACAAATTCCCTTAAAATTCTTTGTGAGGAAAAACTCTGAGGAAGCCCAGCTGGCTGGCAGCTGTGAGCCAGGAAAGCCTTTGATTCTCAGAATTAAGGACAATCTGATTTCCTTTGCTACACACAAAAGAAGCTTTGGATTCACAAAGAAAATCTAGAAAGAAAGAAATGAAGGGAGCAAATAAGCAAGTTTTCAAGTGTAGGAAGTTTCTGGTGAAGTAAACATTTGGCTATTTCTTGGCTCACTAGGCTAAATGCAAAGGAGGCAAATTAAGTTAGGAAGAAAATTATACCTAGGTCCTCTAAGTAGGCAGCCACAGCTCTGGACTGGAATGGAAAGCAAATGCATTTCAGATAGAAGCCTGTGCAACATAATTCCTGTTGCACACCAGTCAATGTCTATTAGGTATAAACTGATATTTTTTGAAGTGTTTTATTTTTAGATATTTCATTGATAGCCAGGGTTTTCTTATAATAATTTAAAAATAAAAATGAAATCCTAAGATATGCCAGGAAAAGGGTTACATTATTAAAATATTAGGACAATCGAGAACCTGGATATCACAACTAAACCTTACTTTCAACAACTGAAGTATTTCTAAAACACAATGAATTTTGGTGGAGTCTGAGATCCTACATGGAGCCAGGTGGAGGAATACAGGAGTAAATTATCTGCAGATGGCAACAGGGAGTGGACTTGAGTACATATGAAAATTAGCCAAATTTAAACCATCTCTAGAATACTTATCTTTGTAATAATGAATGCAAAAATGTGTTGAATATGCAAAATTGATAAACACGTAATTATACTAAGAGTTCTGGCAAACACAGTTGTGCAGATTTTATAGATTCACTTACTGGAAACAGGACCACATGAAGCCTTGTTATTTCACTTTGGAGTACTGTTTCAAGCATCTCTTCAGGCCACTAAGAAATACATGAAGAAATGCAGTAACAGCTCCACCAGATCAAAGTAATGATAGCCACTGAAAGCTACTGATTATTTTTTTTTTACTATTTCCTTAGTAATGAAAGCTACTGATTTAGAACAATAAGTAAAACCAGGCACTGGGACCAAAAAATACTCAGCATCACTCCTCAGTGCTTACACAGTAGAAAGCAACGTGAAAGTAAGGAGAAAAATGCCTGCATTCTGAAGAGTGGACAGGATGTTGCAGGCAGAAAGAAAAAATTTCCCATGATCTCCGATCAACATTTTAATAGAATAAAAAACATGTTTCAAAGGACAGATTGTGTAGATGACACACTACTGTTTGAAAATGCTTTGCGATTACAGAACACAGAGTTTTATTATCAGCCATCGAAGAACAAACAAAGTCTGCACAGAGTATTCATCAGCACACCTGTTCCATTTTTACAGCACAGTTTAGCCCTGTAAAAGTGGCTGCCATTAAGAAAAATAAAGTTAAGTACAGATCTAAGCCCACTTATGCAGTCTACATTACATGTGACTGGAGATAATCCTTAGTTACCACCACAAAAGTACTCTTGGTGCTGAGTTTTAATATGCAAAGCCAGAGAACCCATCCAAGGACTTCACAAACTGTCTTGTACTTGAGACTTTGTGGGTACCAATCCAGCTCCATCACGTACCTAGTGAATACTGAACCAGAAAATGGGCCAAATCCTTCATGTGGAGGTATGTCTTTACATAATTCCATACCTAGTGATATTTACTTTTGCCTGTGAATGATACTTAGCCTTTTGGACAAAGTGGTTTTCCTAGGAAGCACATCCAAGATCATATAATCAGTGTGAAAATTCTGTAACAGATGCCAGTCAGAGAAAAGAAGCTATGTGGGAATAGAGTAGATGGAGTTGATGGAAACTGAAGCACTTTTGCTAACATGAAGAAAATTTTGTGTTTTAAAAGATTTTGGCTTAGCATTCAAAATACATGAGGGACCTGTGAAGACATAAGTGAGTCAATATACATAAAGAAACAACACAGATTTTATGTTTAGAGATAAGAAGAAACACAGAACCTCAACTTGGAAAACTCTGGAAGACTTTATTTTCCCCCACTTCTAATCACTGTAGCAAATAATTACGTAAATCTGTGAAGAATCATGCAGAGAACAATAACTGGAGAACTGACATCTAGAAACTGAAGACACAGGCTTTCAATTTACAGTGCAGACACACAGGCCACAACACGCTTTATATACACAGAGCGATTTCAAGTAGTAGATGCTAACTTAAGGCACATTCTCCTGCCTGCCCCAAAACAAAAGGGATAACACAAATTTAAGGATAAAAGCACAGCAGAATTAACAAATAATTCTCAGGTATGAAGACTGATAAAGAAATTCAGAGCCGATATATTGCTGTTTTCTTCTCTTTTACCCTTTCATTTAAAGCGGCAAAAGAGGGCTTTCTAAGACATAAACACCTTCTTTTCCTGTTTTTTGCTCCCTTTCTTTTATCCTTGCCTTTTTTCTGAGTATCAACACATTTCTCCATTCCTTCCATAGCTCCCAGTTTATGCATCCCCATGCTTCTCTGCAGGAAATACTTTAAAGACATTAACAATTGTATTGTTGTCAATATGTAAAAAGATAATGGTTATTCACCTTGATCACATGAGTAATCACAATGACTGCTAAATCAAATTGCATAAACAAAGCTTGGCTCAAGCGTTCATTGCTGATGGCTTTGTTAGTATTGTAAGCAGCTCTTTATCATATCAGACAACACCTTAAGATCTCGAAGCTGGGAGAGCTACTAAAATGGTATAAACTGTGTAAGAGTAAGAATGGAGAGAATATAAATAACCATCTTTACTGTATTAGAAGAGTGGGATCTTGAAAATGCTCGAGAGAGTTTGCAGTATTTCATTCAGGCAGTTTTGGACTGTTCACAAGATTTAACTATAGACCTTAAAAGAAAACTATTTTCCATTTGTCTAAAAAGCAGAGATGCTGGTGTTTTAATCAAGTATTTTTCATGTCAGTGGTTTAAATATGAAATATGCTTTATGCTCAGCTACATTCCTGGTTTAGAACCCATCATTACTCGTTGTACTTAGCAGGGGTGCCTCCACTTACACATCCAATTGTGCCTGACATTCAAAGAATCCTTTTGCTGTCTTCCCAAAGTCCCTGCCTGTAACCATCACTAATTTTTACTCGTTATAGAAACATTATAAAGGTTTGTGAGTCTCAAATCACAACTGGATTTGAAATAAAAAGCCTTTTTTGTACCTCCCCCTGTAAGATTCACCCTTTGCCTCTCTAGCTCTGGGACTACTTGTGGACCAGCAGGTTTCACAGGAATCTGACTTCAATGCAGGAAGGATCTTCAGTAAAAACATCCTTCTTCCATTTTTGGTGTGTTGCTAAAGAAAACCAGAAATGGCAGTTCATAACCTGTGTTTCTGAATTCAGCACATTACTAAGGAATAACCAAACTGAGGGACTGACCATCTAGCAAAACACAACAATTAAGTTATTAGAGTGTTTTCACTGTCATTGTTGGGTTTTCTTTTATTTAAGCAAAAATGGCAAACAACAGAGTTTTCAGAAATGTGAATTTTACTGAGATTTATTTCATAGAAAATTTAAATACAAGAGATTAAATAGAAAGTCTTGTCAAGTGAAAGCCTGTGAAACTGAGTTCCAATCACTGAGCAATGTCTGATGGAATTGCTAATTAGATCACGTATTTCTCCTTAGCTGTAGAACAAGGAATCATGCCAGTGATTCCACTTTTCATCTGCAGAATAAGTTTTCAATCCCTTTTGTAACTGGTTAGTACAGTACAAGGTACAAATTCCTACTGATGCTGAACAGAAACATTTATGTATTTGTAAGCTAATATATGCCTAGGGAATAAAGCCTCCAACTTTTATTTTTCCAATATTTATCATCCATTGAAAAACAGATGGTAGGAGGTAAGCCAGGTTATCTCAGACTTCTTGTGATGGGTTCAGTGGCAGAGACCCAAACAGCCTCGTATGCAGCAGAATACCTATTCCACTGGCAGCCAGTTTTTTTCCACTTAACTCCTTTTTTCTGCTTGGAGCCAATCCAACCCAGTTCAGCTCTTTTGTAGGAACTGAGGAACCAGTATTGATTTCCCATTTAAACCAATCTTGCGTAAGCCCACCACTGCCTCCCTCGCTATGAATGCGGGAAGCACTGGAGGAAACCAGCTGCAGCATTTTCAACACACAAAATTGCTTCTTCGAGCTGGATGTGAGCTGAGTTGCAAATTAGAAAAATAAAAAGCAAAAATGGCAGCATAGATAGGCTTTCTTTTCAAGTCTGATACACATTCAGGACTGCCTTCCTAGAAAGGATTCTCAGGAAACAGGGAATTTGCTTGTTAGAGCGAAAGGAGAAGATTCTTATTATAGGCTTCAGTGCAGTTGTCAGCCAAGATAACAAATCCTTATACCACAGTGGCCTTAGAACAGTGAAGCAATGAGGGTTTTCAGGAAAAAAAATCAAAATTTTGTGGTTTTTTTATGAAAGTGCGAAAATCTGTTATAACTGTCTTTACTGAGTGTTTATGGATTTAAGCTGAAGACTGCAGTGATGCTTGAGGATTCTCAGGCTCTGTGTCATGAAAGTTTTGTTATCAGATTCTGAGTTTTCAGCAGGCGTCTATTACGATCAGAGGAAAAAATATATCCAGCATGGATATTTTTAGGGACTAGCAGTGAAGTTTTCCCACATGCTTTAAGGATAAATAATGCTAATAGCATTGATGCAAACTTTCCAAAGTCACTCTGCAATGAGCCTCAAAAATCTAGGATGCAGTTGCTGAAAATTGGAACATAGTTTGGTAGAAAATTGGCAGTACTTTCTGAAGTATAACACAGAAAACAAACAAAATTTTGAATTGTGGGTTGAAAGTCACTGAGAGTATTTGACCCCAACACAAAATTACCAAGCTAGCCTAAAAATCATACTTTTTAAGTTCTCACTCAAAATGGCTTAGCAGCTCTCTGACCTAATTCACTCAGTCTCTGTTCTTAGCTGTTCACAGTCTCTAAAACGGGAATCTATATCTGGAGTTTGTCAGGGACAAATTGTTGGAAGCTCTTGCATGGAAACAGGATACTTCCTCCTTCTCCTGGCATATCTGCAAAACACTTAAGGGTAACTATCCCCAGACACTCTTGTTCCTGATTTTCACGGAGAAACAAGCCACCAAACCCAGGTCATGACTGTTCCTGCCCCACATAAACACCAGTGGTGCAGTGAGATTAGTCCACCGTGATTAATAAAGAATGAAAGGACAATCTGCAGCAGCCTGATGGATGGAGCAATTTCAAACTGTACCACATGGATGTAAGAAACCAAAAACGACTGCAGCTTCCTGACCCAGCCTTTCAGGCTGTTTGCAGCCTTACGAACAAAGGTATGAGCTGCTTCTACACAGAGATTTTGGCTAATGGGGAGAAAAGACCAGTTTTGATTGGTTTCTTTTTCTACACAGAAAGCAACTGGAAAAATGGAGTCCATTAGGATTTTATGAAGCTTAGATGTCAGCAACTGTATTTTTTAGTTAAATGTTCTTTTTCAGAGAACTTTATGCGAGAAGATTTCCCACGAGAAAGAAACTGAGAGTCAGGTGGATTATTTTCATGTAGTAGAATCAATAACCTGAGTTTCCTTGGTGAGTGGTCAGAAGAGCCAAGGTATCTACACCAGGGAATAATTAGCAGCCTAAGCTGCTGGTTTGATTGATGAGGCTGCTGAGTGATTATTTCTCCAATTTTCCCCAAGTTCAATTCTCATAGACTAGGGTCAGTGAAAAGAGAAGTTAATTTTATGTTATCAGGTACTGATACTCGGATTCTTTCTGTATTTATTAATATATCTTATTTGCATTTTCAAAGGGTGATTTGGAGGCACTGCTGAGAAGGTAAAAGACTTTACAGGGATTTTTGTGGGAGTTTTGCTGAATTTTTGGCATCTGGTAGACTTCAGGAAGAATGACAGAACAGGTTCTGCCTAGCAGAAAAAGTCTGAGGAGGAGGCAGTAGTAATATTTGGAGAGAATGAGAAACTTGTGGAAGGAGAGATGAACATCATTATTTGAGATGTAGTGCCCAGTGAGAGAGAGGAATAGGAACAAATGTCAACAGGAACAAACCAACCTTTTGCTTTTTAATGTAGTCATAAAAAACTTACGTGCAGATAAGGAATGTTTTAAACAGTGCCTCAGATAGGAAATGTCATTCACATCTACTGGAAAAAAAAAACAAAAACTGAAGAAACCTGGTGCCTGGGGCTATGCTAATTCTTTAATGTGATGGCATTCCTGTTCTGAGAGCTCTGCAAGCTTTCCAGGCTGCCAAGCATGCTTGGCGCCCATGTCTTCAAGTACTATTCCTGCAAGGTTCCCTAGTAAATTTTCATTTTAATGGGTTCTTAAGTCAAGCATCTCTGGCAAAGCTTCCTAAAAAATGAGTGAGAGCTCATGCAAGGGACAATGACATTCTTTAATATTTACTGCACTAAAAATAGCTTTTAAAAACAATACATGGCATGCAGAATGTTCTCCTTGTTCAAAAATGCTTGTTTTTAACAGCATTTGATGGATTCAGAGGACTCCCCGTAAGTACAGTTAATATATTTTCTATATATATTCCTTCAGTACTAAAGAGCAAATTGCTTAATATGTAATCTTGAGTAAATGTTTCCCCAGTTACATTCACTCCCTCTTTCTGATATGCTTTATTCCTGCCTGAGTATTTTTCTCCTTTTAATATTTTCAGTAGGCTGGATTTATGAGCCTATGAAAGCAAAGAATAGGAATCATCTTCTTCCAAAGCCAGCTGCACTAGTGAACTTACTGAATAGCTGACCGAGTCCTGAATGATGATCGTATAAAGAGAAGAGCACAAGAAACAAAATGAGACAAAACCACCTTCATTTTCCAAAAACTTAGAAAGTACCAACACTGCACAAAAAGAGAGAGAGAGCAGAAGAAGAAAATTAGGGAGAGTGAACCCACAGTTTGTTTCATTTTTCATTCTAACATCATTCCAACTATAAAGAATGACAGTATAAATGATCAAACAACTGTTTGCTGATGCATTATAGATAGTCATACACAATATGGCAGCTTTATGCTTGTATATTTACCCACCATGAATACAAAATATACTAAGAGTGACAGGTAATGTAGCCAAAGCTTCTACTCTCTGTAAGCATCTGTGTACTATGAATTATAAATGAGAGTCTTGTGTCCAAAGGTAGCGAGTAATGTAGATAATGCCATCTGAGTAAATGAATAAATGTGAAAACAGATGCTTTTTGCATTCAGGGCACACAGGTACAGCCAGGAAGCCACCAGTACAGATTATGGATGCTGGTGAGACAGCTGTTGTCTGCATCCAGTGCCAGGTGCATTCCTACCTGGGCTGCATTGAGCCAGTTAAAAAGGCCTTTCTCTCACTCTTTTTTAACAAGTTGCTAGAAGAATGAGGTATCTTCTTATGTAGATTCCTCAGCTGCTTGGATTTCCTCAAGGCTTTCCTAAAAAACCAAATCCGCAACATTATTAGAAGAGTCCTGTATAAGAGGTGGTGACAGTGAAACGTTTAGTTTAAAACAGTCATAAAATACATTTTTTTTGCTTTTTATGCAAGTCTCTTTGGGGCTGCCATTATTTTTCATATCAACAAATATTTTGCCTCAAAATGAGATTGCATGTCTTAAAAAATTACTGCTAGAAAGGCATTAAGAACCTTTTTTTTTTCCATATATGTAAATTTACTTATTTTACAAGCAAAGAAACAGGAGCTTGGACTCTGGCTAGGGAATTGGAGGATTCTTCTTGTCAGTATAGACAGCTCCCTTGATACCTAAAAGGTAGGTTGAACTCCCCAGATAAAACACTAAACCTAACAATGCTGACAGTTTTCACTTGTGAGATACAGCTACTGCTATTCTTTAAGTTCAAAGAAGTTCATAAGTTTTTATCACTCTTGCATCTGTTCCTTTCCTGTCTAACACTAGAGTTGTGCTGTGTCCATTTTCATGTGTGCTGAAAAAAACCTTCTGTTCTTTTCCCTTGGAAGCGAAAAGGAGTCTCAGACCCATTCCACCGCAGATTTGTCATACATGAGTTACTTATGTCATGTAGGGTTGGTAAAACAATGGTTACCAAGTGCAGAATGAAAGTCTATCCTAATGCAGTTTTAAGAAGAAAATGAGAAAATGCAGTAATAAGTATGTATCTTTTTTAGCCTGAGTACCTTAAACTATACAAAACTCTGAAAAGGAAAAAATTCCAGGACCAATAAATATCTGTGCCTATTTTACAACGTAATTTCACTTCCTCTTGCATAACTGAGCATTTCAGAGATTAGAAAGTATGATCAGAGATTCATGTAAAGTTCTGGAAGAGCCTGACAGATAACGTACAGCTTCTCAGAACTTACTGAGATGGTATTTCAACCCTTAAGAGTGTTTATCCAAAACTACCAAGGCAGTCATTGCAGTAATTTCACATAATTCCTTCAGAAATAAGTTATTTTTCTTCCACACCAAATATCCCTAACTCTTCAAGCTTTTTGGCATATGTGTGGTCAGTCAGGGAGGGAGTTTGCCTGCCATTGCCAGATTTTGAATTCATTTTGAGGTAAATCCAGATTAATACAGATGATATCCTAAGAGGAATTCTGCATTTATACAGATGTAATAGAGAATTGAGCTTTGTAATGCAAAAGCAAAGACTGAAACCAGAAGTACAGGTCCCACTCTCTACAATCTTTTTTTTTTTCTTTGCTTCATTTGCACCTGTGCAAAGTCAGCATAAAACACCATCATTGTTCCAATTTGGCACATCTACATCCCAGTTTTTCACTCTGTTTGCAAAGTGGAAATGACAGTACACCTCCTTTGGATGTGCAACAGTAAGATAGATGCAATCCAACCGGGACAGCCAAACCATTTGCCATGTCTTAAATGACCTATTACTGCCATTGCTACGTCCCAATATTTTTAACCTAGTAAATAAAGCAACTCCTTACGAGTTACAAGTTTTGACTTAAAAAGCAAGAAAAAAATCAAACTATGCAACTGTGAAAGCCATAATTTTTCTTTCCAAACAGCATGATTTTATTCAGAATTATTGAATTTTAACCACAGAAATGTCAATAATCCACAGGTGGCTTGTTCCTATTTTCTTCATGTCCTTTCCTTTCTTTCAGCAAGCTCCCCTTGCATTTATTTCAGTGTAGAAGTTGGGGAAAAAAAAAAAAGAGATTGTGGAGGTTTTTAAAAATTTGAGGAGTAATTTGCAAAGTGATAGTTTCTGGTAATGAAGGTTGCTACCTTTGCCCAGGTCTCTCAGTATGATAAAATTGTTTCAGAATGTTAATTACTGAATCAGATTCCCTTGAAAATGAAACCTCAGCTTTTATTAAAATACGATATTCCTAAATTATATCAGACCTGTAGTACAGTCAAATCAACAATTACACTAAAAGAACTCATGCAGTCTTGTCTTTGGAAATAAGACTCTATTATCTCAAAAGAATTAGAAAAATATCTATGATGCATTGCCAATATGGAAATACTCATCCCATTGGCCTCTATTATCCAAAAGGAAATGAGAAAACACTTCTATTATATTTTGCAGTGATCCATGCCTTTCTCTTTTTAAGTCAATAAACTACATCTTTCACTATAGCAGTTTGTGCATGTGTGCAAAAATGACCTTTTGCAGTTTGGCTGCTGAGACGTGCTGGGAGAGGTGACACAGGAATTGTAAAAAGAGATGCAAACCAGGTTATTCTGCCAGACATGTCCTACCATGGAGTAATAAAATGAGGCCTGCAAAGCCTCTTGCTACACGCACTATTTTGTTGTTCTGTGTATCATGAGGCAGACTTCCCTTCCCAAATCAGTCGCCCTTAATTAGTTTAATTGAGGCTGATGCTCAAACCACAGAAAAATATTATGAAGAGAAAGTCCCTCAAGTGACTCTTGGCCTCTGTGGAAGCACGGTCCCCTCTATCACATCATATCACTACACACAGTCTGCTGAAAAAACACCTTGAAACAANAAAGAAAAAAAAAAAAGACTTTAGAAAAAGTACTTTGAAACTGGTGAAATAATCTTCTGAATAAACCACCAGTGGGGAATACCCACAGTCACTGAGGACAGCATGCTGTTCAGCGTATCAACAAAAATACATTTGGCCTGCGGCAATGCTGAGGGCAAACATATCCCAGATGGCCTAGAGAGGCCCAAATACCTTCAGAGATGAAAATTTAATTAGAGGAAATGTCACTGCAGCGAACAAAAGGATTGCTTTAGTGATTTTTCATCGTTTACTACAAGTGAAGTACAGTTTTAAGTGTTAGGACAGGCTAAGTACAGGAATGTTCTTAAGCACTGGAATGGATATGAAAGGAATGGACATTGAAGGTCAGAGAATCATTCGCACTTGAGGAGTGATCAAAAGGAGTTAAACCATCAAATATTGGCAGACAGCAATTAATTGCTTCAGTGATGGCAAAAGGTGGCAAAGGTGGTGCTTTCAAGCCACTAAGAAGGAAAAAACTGGCCTTATTTTGATGACTGGGTGAGGGTTTTTGTTGCTTTGTTGGTGTTATTGTTGTCATGAGATCCCGAGGATGAGAAAAAGCTTGGGTTTCTCTGAATCCCACAGTCATCCCTGAAAGTTGAGATGGCTCACTGCTTCTTTACCTCTTTGATAATCCACTGTATATTATTAATTCTGATTCTTGCACAAGTCAGGGGTGAAATTGCTGGAAAAGCAATATAGGACTCGTTGCAGCACAATCACAAGGAATCAGCCCCCTTAAATGAAAATACGTGAGTTCTTGCATGAGTTCTGAAAGCTGTTTGGGATAAATTAGGAGAAAATAAGACAGAGTACATTTTAATATAAGACATTATACAAAGTCTGTCAAACTACAGCATTTTCTATATTTGGACTTCACATCTTCAGAATGCAGGGTTGAGGTTTTGGTGTGTGAATTTTCCGATCTTTTTTCTCCTTCAGCCTTCATTTCATATTTTCTATAGAAATGTTGCCCCTTTAGCAAAACAAAATAATCACCTTAATTGAAAGAAAGCACATCACTTTTTTCCCATCATAGTATTAAAATACTGCTACTATAGCACTGTTTTTATTTGATATTATGTAATAGGAATTACTTACTATTATAGGTTGTAAAAATAACAACAGAAATAGTAATTATTATAAAATATCTCTCACAGAGGTCATGCCAATTTCAGTCAATTAATCTTCATAAGATCTCTACATATGGACAACTGGAGGGGAGAGTCACTAAATTGGGCCACAATCTAAGTAAAAAAAATTAAGAAAGCATTATACAAGTATAATTACATACAATTATGTATTGATCAGTATACTTATTTGGTTAATAAAGTCAATAAAGATGGTTAAGAAAGTTAATAAAACTTATTTTTTAGAATAAAGCTTTGATATTATTTATAATTTTGGTCTTTTCTAGATCCCTCAGATTTTACTCATGCTGTTGTAAGTTTGTTCTTCTGACTCAGATACAACTATACATAGATGGATTCTTTTTGTGTAGAAGGTACTGTGGAACTTGAAGTCTGCTGAAGAACCTTCACACTGATTTTAGCAAAGTTTGGACCAAGCATCTGGAGTACCTTATTGACTTTCTAAGTTTATTGGGTAACATGCCTTAATTTCAGGTGATTGATTTCAGTCTCTCTTTGTGCTATTGCTTACTATCACCTGTTACTCACACTTCTGTATCCTAGCCCAAATAATCTCCCTAGACTTCCACTGACCGGAGGCACCGTGCTTTTGCTGGCAGTCAGAACTGGCTTTGTGTTCTCCGACATTGTCTNCTTCCTTCCTTTCTTTTCTTTCTTTTCCTTTCCTTCCTTTCCCTTTATTTTTAGCAGATACAGCTCTACACAAAGTTTAATCATGTGCAGAAATTTGGTAGATTGATGCCAAAAGACCTGCCTAAAGGCAGGCTCTAAACACATTATTGTTTGAAACCTGCAACGGAGAGTCCAGCCAGCCTCTGATTAGGCAACGTGCCATACTAAGCAGATATTAATGAATTTTGGCAACCAAGTATGAGAAATCAGTTTGCTTGCCATCCTTTCTCTGTTACAGATGGTTATCTGGAAAACAGTCCAAACAACAGAAATATACCATATGTAAAAAAAAGCCTCCCTTTTCATTTTCAGGTTCACAGACTATCAGCTTAAGATTTCACAGTATATATTATTTTTATAATTCAGGATGAGCAAGTACTTCAATATCCAAATGCATCCAAATTGTGTGACGCTGAAGAAACCAATACTTTGCTTTAGGGGACTGTGATTGTATTATTGATATTATGGACCTCTGGATGATCAACACAGATTCCACCTACAAACTGAAAGGACAAATTTCTTCTATATCTGTCTGTCAACACCCATAAAGTGAAAGTACTGAGGTCAATAATGCTGGGTGAAACAAATAAATAGATGTTCAAAGAAATATACCACTAAGGGAGGTTAATACTGGATTACAATACAGAGATTCTGAAGAGGTATTAAAGGCACAGTAATGAAACATAGACATCTATTTTACTACTCTAGTCTTACCAAAAGACTAGATAATAAATTGATCTTCAGCTTATCAGTTGATAATAAATCTGTCTTCACCTGAAAGAAAAATCTGAAGGGAAACTAAGTCACAGTATGTAGCCTTCTTCTTCCACTGATTATCAGCAGAGTAGATCATCCACTAGCTACACAGGGATTATAAACTGAAGTCAGTATAGTACCTGAGACAAGCTGTGAGACAAATAAACCTCCTTTCTCAAATAGGTGACACTCTCTGCAGAGACACAGGAAATGTAAACATGGGTAGAAAACATCTGTCTGTATCCCACACGTAATCTCCTAATGCATTTCTTACTAATTATTTTTCTGCAGAAAACCTTTATGGAGTTATTTCCCAAACAACTGGACTAGAACAAAGAAAAATAAATGCCTGAGAGCAAAACAAAAATTCATAAAAAGGCAAAGGATGACTCCTTAGTAAGAAAAAGAATTCAGAAATGCAAAATATTTCTACGTTTTTTACATAACTGTGGAGCTACTTGTATGATTTTTCAAAATGTTCTGATGACTTATGCACCACATGAACCATTTTGTGATGCTCCTACTCACAGTGAACAGAACCTCACTTCAAAGTATTTGGTCTGAATTCATTAAGAGCACAAATGGTGGTAGGTAACTATCCAGCAACAGGAAATAACTGCAAAATATCACTGAATGAGTGAAATTTCTCACATTATGTACAAAGTAGAAAAGAGGTGAAAGCTTGGTGCAATAGTTTGCGATGAAACATGAGCAAGAATTTTATAATCCTGCCATAAGGGCCATATCCTAAAAAACCTCCTGAGTGCCAAAACCAGGATGTATGAGAACTTTTGGCATGTGAGTCTTCACTCCGAATTAAACCCACTCACCATCTGCATAAGTCTGAAGGTAATAAAGTTCACTAGGTGCAATCATCTAAATTTTTCACAGACCAAGATCTATCTTTTTAAAAAATAACATGACTGACATTTTCCCCTCTTATTCTTAGATGGAACGCATATTGTGAGTCTTAGCATAATCTTCAGTGTGTTCTACTGGGTGTACACTTCCTTCGGCAGTGTAGAATTTTTATTTTGTTCTTGTTTTCTTTTCTTTTTATTCCAGGGTATGTCATCACAGGTATATTTTTACTATATTGACTTTATCACTTTTACATGGAAAAAAAAAATTTAAAAGAAGAACACACACACTCACCTGCAATAAATGTCTGCAATCTATTATTTTGTCTTTATGGACTTTTGATTGGATAATTTAAGCATTCAGGAAGTAAAAGCTTTTCATCGTGAGAAGATGCTCAAGAACAGGGCTATGGATTCAGAACGGTTTTCTTTTTTTTTTTTTATCTGCCAGTTCAGAGGAGAAGAGCCCTGTGTGGGGATAGGGAGGAGGAAAATACTACCTGCAGCAGACAGTTTTCTCATTTGATATACACAGAATTCCACGTTTCTTCTAACATCTTACTTGGTATTTAGATTGGTTTCTAGATTATAACTGTGAGGTGAAGATTTTTCCTTTATGTATTTACAGCTCAAATCTGTACATCCAGAGACCTTGGAAACCTTCAGGTTCTGGTACTGTTTCGTAGGAGTAAGAACAAAACCACTAATAAAGACAGTAGTGCTTAAATATGAATAGTGAATAAATCTCATCTTAAGAGAAAGCTTAACAAACCCTACCGGAATAATTTGTTCATAAATCCTTTAATATGAAATCCACCTCAGCGGGTAACCCAAGCACTGACACTGGTGTGGACTGGAGGAACATAAACCCACCTATGCCAAATTAAACTGGAGACCAAATAACTTCTCACAGCTAAATCAGAGGACTGAGTTTTAGAAGCAGCTCTTCTGTGGCTTCTCTATGTGTCTGCTGTAACCCATGTGCTACCTTAAATAATTACGTTTTGCTATCAAAAAGAGCTTTGGGAAGCTTAATATTTGTAAAGAAAGTTGACTAGCTCAAGCAGAACATACTACCAGAGAGTGAAGTGTTGTTTCATATCAAATAAACATAGTTTGGCACAGATTGAATCAAAATGCAGTCCATAATTTGAAAATTAACACTAAGAGAAACCATTGGATAATTCTTCTTACACTGAAGGGAAGAAAAATTTGTTA
Source organism: Edolisoma coerulescens (assembly GCA_013397115.1). Taxonomy (NCBI): domain Eukaryota; kingdom Metazoa; phylum Chordata; class Aves; order Passeriformes; family Campephagidae; genus Edolisoma; species Edolisoma coerulescens. The sequence goes on along the minus strand of VWZW01000818.1, from coordinate 750,346 downwards.
AAAATCTCTTAGCAGAAATCATACAGGAAATTAAATCACCTGCTCTGAAGAGTTTGACAGAAGAAATCAACATAACTGTGGGCTAGAAAAACTGTAGGCTGTTTTTCACACTGACAAAAGATTAACACAAACCGACTAGCAAAGCTAGGTAACCCCCCCAAATTCCTGTTATTTTCCTTTGCTGTAGAAAATGGCATGTATGTCATCACTGGAAGTTAGAAAACATATTCTTAATGAAACAGAGAGAGAAAAACTGTCAAAATATAAACAAGTTAGTAATGTTTGTATAGAAATTCCAGGTATCTAGGGAGCAAAGTGATGAAACAGAATTAATGCTGAAATGCATCAGGCTGAAAGTAACAGAGTTGCAGTGCCAGAGATATGTTGGAGGATGAGTTCTAATGAAGTGGAGTATTGAACTGCATGCCCTGAACAGAAAAATTAAAGTACAAAGTGATGGTGCAGAATATATTTGAGGCATGAAAGACTGTAAGAGGCAAAGAGGGATAACATGTAGAGCTGGACATTCCACTGCTAGAATCTGTGCAGAGAGGTTTTCGTACTCTTGAAATGAATGAATACGTTGTCTCAAGTTTGCAGTGTGGACAACTGAGCTAGGGAAGAGAGCATGAGAGACATCAGAATCAAAGTTATGGAAATGGAAATTACCATGATAAAAAGAATAGTAATGTGAGTAGTTGAATGCACTGAGGTAAAGGAATGGGAAAATCTCAAGCCAACAATTCTGAGAGAACTCGTGCATAGGACTGCAGGTCCAGTGATGAGTATCCCAAACAAATCTATCAAGGCATTGAAGAATGTCAGCAGTATTGGCAATGCTCAGAAAGAGGACTGAAGATCGTGGTATTACAGCCTGAAAGCTAAACATCCACTTAAAAAAATGTAAAGCATTAGAGGAGATTGAGAACTAATTTGTCATTGCAAACATACCAGGTATATTTGCAAGAAAAAAAAAAAGGCAAAACCACAAAGAAACATGTAAGAATGCAGAAATTCTGCATTAACAGAACACAGAACCTATCAAACATTTGAGTACTATTAGTGTCTGATACAATAATATGTGACAAATATTAATTAAAACAACGGATGATATTTTGCTGAAGATAGCAAGGTGAATGAGCTGCTATTTGAGTGGTACCATATTAGTATATATTAGCACACATACTAGCATATTAGCATATATTATTTATTTACTGTCTATAAACCCAAAGTAAATGTACTTACTTTTAATCAAAGCTGTTTTATCCTATCTAAGGTAGCTAATACAGCTCTGAATTACTTCTGGTTGGTATAGCTGTCTGATTTTAGTGTAACTAAAGCTAAGCTGAATACAAACTATCATGAGTTCTTAGTAAAGTTTTGATATGTTGTTACACCTATTATTTTCTTAAATTTAATTTCTTTTTACAATGTTATGCTTTGCAATACAATAGGTTTTCCTAGAAGAGGTAAAATTATAGGTCTATGCTATTCAGCTGAATATGTCAAGTAAATAATTTTTTCCATGCACTGTACACCTCAAATCCAGTGTCTGTTCCCAAATTTCAGTAGAGTCATAAACAACCTTTTCAGCCATTTAGGAAATATTACTAGCACCTTACTTGGACTTGCTGCCTTTCTCTGCTTTTAGCTTTTAATTTTGAGTGGAGATGGTTTAGTTGTACTGCAGATAGTTCTCTTCAACATTTTGAAAAAATACCTTATAACAGTTTTTTCATTTTCATGTGCTTCACCAAATTCTTTCATCTCTCTGGCACTCTCTATTCTGCATGTCAGGATCTCAGACTTTTTTATTTTTTTGTGTCAGTGACATCAAACATCCTTTTTCAGTCTCCTTTGTTGTCTTCTAATTTCTCTATTCAGCCAATCTGTTGTACTCATTCATGGCTGGTTAAGTTTTGGGTTGGAGAATGAAATAAATCAACTCTTTGCACCTCAGCAGTGGTTTGAAGGTCCCCCTGGTTAACTGTATGTGTTGATTCACACCATCTCCCAAGTAGCATTTAGATCTTCCTTTTCCTACAGTATCAACAGAACTGAAATCAGTTCTTCACATCAGAAATGTACTGCTCTTTCAGTAGGTTTATGTCAAGATTTCTACAACTTCATTTTTATGAAGACCACAAGTCTCAAGCATTCAGTAATCTAAATCAGTGTAGTATTTGGATAAGTGTCCAGCACATCGTCAAGCTGATTCTCAAAGAACCAGGATGCCCATGACAGCCACCTCTACTCTCAAGAGAGACAGGCAGCATGTTCCCCATGGACAACCCAGTTCTACTTTCAGCTTACTACCTTTCCCTCACTCTGAACGGATGTGGCATTCTTTAATTTCTTGATTTTATTCATCCCTACTCTATGGCAAGTCAAGAGAAATTAGAAGCCTTTTGTGAGAACCAGAGTATTTGACTAAGTAATCATTCATAAATATCTACACTTCCTCTTGCAAAATAACAGTACAAATAACCACATCATTGTGCTTTTCGTCACAATCTGAACACTGTCTCATGATAGCTTGCTGTGGAGTCATTCATAGCAAAGAGTTGCTTTAGTAGGTTTCTGACTCTGCCAGTACCTCTAGAGCATAGTGACTGCACTGCCAGAGTGAGCAAATGACCCTCAACAAACCCCCTCCAGTCTGCTGTACCAACCAGGCTGCTTCTTATCCACTCTACCTAGTCTTTTTTCAATTGTGGCTTTCTCACCTTGTTTAGATGTCCCAGCTACCTTTTTCTTTTTCAGTGTTTAAATCCAGTAGTCAGGACAGAGCCTTAAAAATCACTTGCATTGAATGATTCTCTGGAAATATATTTCTTTGCTTCTCCAGTGATGCACATATTCTCAGCTAATTAATGTCAGAATTTTATTTCTATTCATGCTGCTGCCAGTCAAAGGTGCAAAAAATATCCAAGGAATGTGGTGTACCAATGACAGCAACCTTAACATAACAGAGGCTAACTGAAATTGCACAGGAAGAACAGCAACCCAAAACCTCAACGGCAGAAGCACAGAGAAAAAAGGCGCATGCTTGGGGATGTTACATTGATACTTTCCATAGTATCCCACGGTCCTTTAAAGAGAGTTTAAAGTTAGCTCCACCAGGTGAAAGCATTTTCTCTGCAGAATATGATTCTTCTCTAGAGGAACTCACAAATAAGACACCCTGTCCTATTAAATTTCCTAACTATTTGAGCACTGCCATTTGCAAATGAGTGATGGAGAAAACCTCAAGCATGTTTCCTCTGCCAGAAACAAATTTACATTGACATTTTCTTTTGGTTTTAGAAAAGAAAAATCACTCTGATCATATTACTTGGGTCCTAGAATACACAGCAAAGAATCTGAGGCCTTTACTTTCCGTTTACCTTGCCCTCAGGTATTTAAATTCTTTTTATCTTCATTTCCTTTTCCCCTCTTTCATTCTTACTTCACATTTACATAACTTTCCTTCAAAGCTCCCCAGTGTCTCCATATAATCTCAGGTGTGTATCTTGCCAGTTCCATCACATAAATTGCTTCCAAATTCCCTTGCAAAAGCTGCCCACCTAGTAACAAGAAATTAATTTTTGGTGCTTTTTCTAATTTTGGAGAAATTAAATGGAAATACATATTTCAAAGCACTCATGACAGGCAGACTATCAGCCTCTATATGCATTCCTTGCAACTTATTTTATGTTTTCAGTGCGTGCTTCCACATCAGATCAAGCTTTGACAAATGTATCTTCAACAGTTTATTTCTCGTAAAAAAAGATGATAGGAAAAAGTTGGATTATTTTTTATCAGCATAGGGGCTATATACTGAAACCACATGTGGTGTTTCTACATGGGAATATGTAAAGATTCCTTGGTTTTATCTGACATCACATACACGATAAAATATGATTTTTTCCCTGAATATTGACTTGAACTAGTTGTTTATAGAGACTCACTTTTATTTGTCATATTTTATTTGTTTTGTAAGGAAATCATGGAAAAGCAAACATACCTTGGTTTTGAGAATAAATCACTTTTCCCTTTGCCTCAAAACAAAAAGATGCTTTGAAAAAATCTGCGTTTTGCTGATTTTTAACATTTCCTCTGTAGAATATAAAAATTTTAAACATTCATCACTTGGGTAGCCATGGCAGTTAGGGAAAACCAATGACATTTAACAATTAACCTGAAAATTGTAATATTTATGTAAATGAGTAAGAGGGTGGGTGAAAAATCCAGCTGCTACACCCTACACCAGTGAATGGCAAAGTATCCATTGGAGTTCATGCAGGATTATTAAAGGAATATTGAGAAAACTAAAGAGCTCTGACCTATTACATTTATGGAGCTGAGCTGCTCTTTTAGGTTGCTAAGATTCAGTCAGCCATTAAACCCTTGGTTTTTACACCACAGGTGCAATCCCTAAGCTCCATAACTTTTGTGGTATGAGGCACAGAGAGGGGGGAGTGCAGAAAGCAAATGAGAACACTTTCTGGAATTTCTCTGTTTTACAGAAAGTTTGGCAAATATAGATCTGAACATTTGCGCTCAGCGCCAACTTTTATGGATTTGATCACTTCCTCTGGATTCAATGTATTCTTCTCATGACTTATATTTTGGAGGTTAACTGCTAGAGGTCAGAACCCGGGCTGGTTCAAGGCTGTCTGAAAGGTGTATAATAGTCTTTGAATATGAACATTTTACCTTGAATCTCCCAGACTATTAAATCCTCCTTGCTCAGGTAACATGAAAAAAGGCCTCAACTGGTTCTCCATTCTTCCACAATGGAAGAGTGAATCATGTGACAAACAGAAACCAACAGAAAGCCCTGGGAAAATGAACAACTTTTAAAAACATTAATGATGACAGCTCCAATTTGAAGGCACTGAAAAAATAAATATTAAGTAAAGGAAGTTAATCTCTATTCACAGAATTCTCACAAATTAAAGGTTAAAAACAGGCAGTGCAAACTTAATAGCAGTTGCCAGCTCATATTTAAAACATTGTCATATACACTTATTCTTTTGAGATAATGCCACCACACTCGCCCTATGCACAAATCTTGCTTATTTCCCTTTGCCCTTTATTCCCCTTTATGGCAGTAATTAGCAAAGGCCTGTGACCGGCTCAGAGAAAACTGAAGACATAAAACAGGAGCATGAAGTGAAATGAAATTTCTTTTGTTATATTTACACCTTCCTCTTACATTTCACTATACAAATTGGAACCAGGAAAAAAAAAGTGGAGGTTTTTTCAGGTTCTTAATAATCTTTTCCTCTTTGTTTTAATTTTGTATTTCACATTTAAAGTTTTTTCTGCCTTTTGACCTTTCTCCACTCATTTGCCTCTGTTTAGAGCAATTTTGTTCTGTCTAAATATTAGACTATGAGTTCCCAAAGCTATCTAAAAAGCTCTTAAACATCCCTTGAAGCCCCTTCTGGTGTGGATTTCAGCATCTATCACTTGTCCTGATACAACTATTTTTAAAGCATTAGTGAAAGGATCAAGCTCAGAAAAATAATTTCAAGAAAGGTTATAGTTATTTGTTTTGGTCCAGGTTTAGCCGTATAAGCACAGCATAAGTAATTGATCCAGCATATTTTAGGAAGGCATTCAGGAGATCAAGCGAGAAGGAACATGACATCAGAGATGGAATATGGCAATAACTTCCAAAACCAGCTTTATTCTTAGAGATTTTAACAGGGAATCTCACTTTCCAATTTAACTGCTTCAAGTACATACTTACCTCTCTCTTTTGCTGCTTTTCCTGCCATCCCTGGGGCTTCCATGAAATGAAGCATTAAAAAAAAACCCAACAAACTATGAAATTTACAGGAAACAAATGACTTGTGATTCACAGCCTGGTATCCTGCTTCATACTTAATTGATTCCAGCTAGGCGTAGCAGGACAGTAGTATTCTGCATTTTATGGCCTAACAGAAATGTCAGCCATCTGTTTGCACCTGCTGAAGTTGCTAGGGATAAGTACTACAAATCCTGTCAGCGTCTAGGCCTGGATACCCAGAGCAAGATTTTTGTTGGTGACTGTCAACATGAAGGCATTAATAACGAATGTTAGAGACATGTTTGAGAGGGAATGCTCCCTCCAATCCAAACAAGATGGCCATTCTCATCTAAACCTAACCTTCAGAAGGACTGAACAGACATTTATTTCTTGCAATTTTTCTGTTAAGCTGTGGTGGATGAACCAAAGTGTAGAGTCTATATTATTGGGACAGATGGGAAATTAGCATGTCATAAAATTCACAAAAATGTGGTTGATGATGCTGTCTGCCTCAAGAAAAAAAATTACATAATGATTGCCTCCTTTGAAAATAGCAACAGACTAGGTAGAGAGCAGCCAGTTCTCTGATTTACCTATTAGTAATATTTTTAGGTGTTTGATATCCTTCAGGTAAGGTGTTTTGTACTGTTAATTTATTCCTGTAAGAGTTCTAACCCTTAGCTTTAAATTTTTAGATGTTTTGTGTAACTGAGCCATAGTGAAATCCAACTTACGAACCTTGTTTCAAATATTTGCTCTAATTTAGAAGCTGATTATTTTCTTTCAGTATTTCTTAAAATGGTTAAAAAATTACACAAAAATATATTTTCCTAATAGACCTCTTTGTTTCCGTACAGCCTAAAAGGTCATGGCATTCAGCAAATCCATTAAGAGTTTTGCCTTCGTCTTTAGGAAGTGAGACACTGAGTGCTAGAAAGGTGGTTAGAAAGTAACAAATTATGTATTTTCTGGGCTAAATGAAAAAGACCAGTTAGGTACAGGGTCCTGAGTACAAGAAACGTAAACAACTAAAGGCAATTGAAATTCTCGGAAAACATTTATACATAAAAATGATCCCTTTTGGAAACTCTATACAACAGCACTTTGATTTACTTCCTGCTCCAGTGCATGTCTCAGATTTTTGGAGGCAGGTCTAAAATGAGGGACATGCAGCATGTCTGTGGAGCTGACACTGGAGTGTAAGGGCCCATGAACTAACTCATCCCCTGGAAGAGAGATCTTGGCACACACCCGTGGGACAGTTTAGATCCAACCATTTTATTGAACTGGACCAGTTCCAGAAGAGCTATTCTTTCCCACCTGCCCACTTTTCACAGATGAGCTTTAAAGCTGTAGAGATGAAAGTACCTAATTTACTTCACTGCAAACTTTGTCGGGTTGGTTCAAATCAATCTCATCTGCAATTTAAACTAAAGAAGCTAGCTTTGCAATGAAATAAATGATCGATGTTTATGGAGTTCTCCCTGCGTCTGCTGTCTACCAGCTGTGGGAAACTCTCCAGTACCTGAGGGATAGTATAAGCTGTTGAATTGAGACATAGTGAATGAATAGGATTTTTCTCTAGAATCCACAAGTGTCCTGTCCTTGTGCTAATGTTCAGATATTAAACTGCAGTCTAATAATCCTTTGATGTGCTCTGGAATTATAAATACCTGCAAATCTGAAGTTTAAGGACACTGGTGCACGTGAGGGTTGTCATTAATATATTATGAATTGTTAGCAATGGAAAAAAAAAATTTAAATTACCTTTCTATTTCTTTCTCTGAGAACTCTTCTTCTGTTCTGGGGTACCAAAGATGATCATTATACCTTTTGATTTATTCATAAAGCTAAATAACATAACACAGAAAAGACAATGCACTCGACATCTCCTTTGTGCAAGAAATTCAATATTAAAAGCTACAATGAATTAAGTAATTCTCTTGGGAGTGATAAACCACAATTACTGGGAAATGTTACTGCAAAATAAACCTGGAGAAAAAGATAATGTTAATAATATAAAATCTATTTATTTGCAGTTTTTAAGACTTATTTTTATTCGAGAAAAGAGGAAGTTTCCCTACAAATGTTCTCCTTTGGAAGGAGGGAGCTCCTTCATCAGTTCTCGGAGAAGCCCTTGCAGTGGCTCCAGTGAAGCTTGCAGCAGACTGTCCTTGGATGCTAACTATGAAAGCAGTAACAAATACCTACCTGCTTCTCATCTGCCTACAAATATCCATCATTCTAACATAATACAATCAATTACTAGATGAACTCAACAAGTAGCATAGCAACAAGTCATCAGAAAAGCAGGGATAAGGAAAGCTGGCTGGCTCAGGTCAGATGGCACAGCTGAGGATTCAAGAGAGACGAAAGGAGTTAAAGTATGCAAGGAGGCAACAAAGTGTTTTCATCAGGTAATCATTCTCTGCCACAATAGAGTGAGGGAGCCACTTGCCCTCTCCCTCCTCTGCTCCCTTTTGCAGTCAGATCTGGAAAGCTGTCAGATGTACTGGAAGGCGGGATAATCATGTTTTGCTGGACAGGACAAAAATATCTTCTGTGCTCCCCTACAGGACAAATAAATGGGGGTGCTCTTTGGCAAAGTACAGGCCTACCCCCAGGTCACGAGAGCAGAGTGTCCCAGAGGAGCCAGAGGGCTGCTGGCAGTCTCAGAAGTGAAGCCTGTGGCTTTGCTCTGCACTGGTTTCTACCACGTCCTGCTCAGGGTGCTCAGCTTACAACAGACCCTCTCCTGCAGCAGTGCCTGCACACCTTGTTGAAGCCCTGTGCTCAAAGGCCCCTCCTCAGGGCCCGTCACAGCCCCTCCAGCGCTGCCGCTAGGCCCAAGGGAGGAGGATACCTGAGGATACTTTCTAAGATCAGCAGCACGATTCGCACTTCTGCTTCAGGATACATTCACCTGGGAAGTGGGGAGATTCTCCTCTGAGGTCTTCTCAGCGGAAAGAACGTTTTCCTGAAAATCCTTTTCTCTTAAAGCTCTCGGAAATTTTCAGCTTCTGCAGATATCTCTGATTTCCCTGTTTACTCAGGACACAGACACTTTTCCCCCAGGTATACAAGGGGGACTAACAGTGCTATCACCTACAGGAGGGCTGAACCATTCTCCAGGTGGAAGTTACAAACCACGAAACTCAGGTGGCAAAGGGGAAAGTCAGAAGTGCTTATCTGCACCAATGCAGTCAAATTAAGTCAAAAAGGTGTAAAAAAAAAAAATAAGATTTGGTCATTGGGCATTGCAGTTCATGAAGGCACGCCCAAGTTACAACTTTATGGAAGCAAAAAATTTCTGCATGGGAGTAGTGGCTCTCAAGATATTTAAACTACTCCAGCTCTTTTCAAAAGGAACATGTGACTATTCCCTGAAATCTGATAGGCATCGTAAGAATGAGGGGTCAGATTAATGATCCAAATGTGCTGCCACTTAAGCTAAGGACTGTCCCAGCACAGTCACCTGACATACACAGATATATAAACACACACCCACCTCAAAGCTTTCCTGAAGATTGACACATTCTGTCAACTTTGCATACACAGATGACATTCAATCCATTATTCCAACCAGTTCCCAAAGGTCTCAGTCATTCAAGATTTATATCTTAGCTTGTTGATGGAATCCACTTTATTTCTGGCAAAGAAATACTGAACAAGGAAATTGGAGTTAAGCAGTTCACAGAAATATGAACCTAACTCTTTGAAGAAAAGATTTTGTGCCATATTTGCATTTAGCTGACAAAGTTCAAGAAAAGCTATTTCTATACCCATTTACTGGTACAATCAATGCAATGGGAGGATGAAATAAGGAATATAGGATGTCTGTATGCACTTTTTTCCATCATATCAAGGCAATGATTACTCAAAGACCATCCTCATATCACAAATTTTCAACAATTAGTTTTTTCAGGAAAAGCAATTCACTATTCAGGGACCTTGTACGTGAGATATAACCATATACAGTTTTCTTGAGGAAAGTTCTCACTGAGTCCTGTCAGCTCCAAAGAGTGAAACAGAAGATTTTCAGGACCCATGGCTTTCAGAAGCTCAAACATTTTAATGTTCTTTATACACTGGAAGAGCATAAGATAAGTAAGCCTGACTTAATTATAGGTTATTGATGTAATTGTAACTGAGAAACAAAAAAGGGGGTTTTTATTACTTATATTATTAAAAATATTTCTTTGCCTCTTCTAGAAAGGCTTTAAAAGCAAGACTGAAATTCCTATGACTTCTCTTTTTTTAAAGCCTTTTATTTAACTTTCATGCAGGATGATTCCCTCTGCCTTTTTGTTTTCTGACAAGACTGTGAAGCGAGGTCACTTTTTTTCCATGGGGAACATGCAGGTGTTCCACCTGGCATGGCATTGCTAGGTAACCTTTTATCACATCAAGATGCCAGCAAGCTGCTCCACTGCCAGTCTCTCTCTGAACATAACCCACAGCAACAGTGATGAACATCATGAGAAATGTACAGCTTACTAAACTGGAAATCAACAAGTCACAGAATCACTGATCCTTATGTAGGGGAATAGATATCAGAATTTTTATGCTGGCTTTAATTCTCATTACAAATTCAGCTATTTCCCATTACTCTAGAGATATAAAGGGGAGAGAGTCTAAATAAAGTTTAGTCCTTTGTAGGACCCAACAGTAAAATCCTTCAGCTTATTAAAAAATTAATTCAGTTTGGCATATTCTGTCTGTGTTTAACCCTTCTAAAGAATTCTTATGTAAAGGTCACTTTTAATTTCTTAACAATATCTCCCAGAACAGACTATTTAAGAATGACAGAAACTCCAATACTTTAAGCCAATGAATATCTGCAATATATGCATGTCACTAAATTTAAGCATTTGTATTAGATTTAAAACAAACAGGCAGCTTACTAACCAGATCAGTACAAAAGCAGTTTCTGTAATCGAGTTGGCACCAGTTCACAGAAAATATAATTTGAAAAGGTTCACATTTCAATGAAACTTGCTTTTCATGCTCAAATGTCATTCCAAACTCCGAGGATGAGGTATTAACCCTTCATTCACTTTGATTTAATGAAACTCAGCACTGAGCTCGAATAACCTTGACTGCACTTACTTACCAAAATATAAAATTAAACAAAAGACCTTGTATTGCAATCACTTAATTCTAAGAAATACCAACCAAAAATATACGGATAAACCTACAGTTTGCTGTTAAACTTGTGCTGTCAGCCTTCATCATGGGTGGGGCAACCTAATCCCTGACTTTATCAATTGTGTCGCCAAAAATGAGCCACTCACCCCTTTCCAGCAGTGTTTTTCCCCACATTTGGGGAGGCAGACAGCTGGGGACTGTCTGTCTCCCCAAAAAAAGGAGCCAAAACCTCCCAGCAGGGGCAGTTAGGGCAGCTCCACTTCTAGCTCCCCGCCTCATGCATCTCAATGGAGGAGAGGATTAAGCTCTCTTTCAGTCATTTAGGGCTCCGCTCCAGACAATGCTGACAAAACTATTCCAAATACAGAGCTTTTCCATCTCATTGCCATCCAAAGGGACTCGGCTAGTTCAAGGGAAAATGACTCCAATGGGAGTGCTCAGGGAAGTCGCGTGTTAATCCTCTTCTTCCTACAATCAGTCAGGCCACTGGAAAATATGCAAACATTTACAGGCACATAAAGTGTGTGTAGGTGAGTACAGACTGCATACACACAGAGATCTATCTACACACACAGGCATACATATATATATAGCTATACACAAACTCATGCCCGTTTGTGCCTGTGTCTCCACACACAACTCAATTTGCCTCAAATTCTGTCTTTCTGTAAAAGCTACAGAATGAAATGGAAAGTAGCTTCTGGTGTGTATATATTTAGATGCACACATACATATAAATACAGCATATTCATGCTGGCAGGAATATTAGAAACCCAGAATGATTTGTATCTTTACTTTCCACTTTGCCCCATAGCCACCTTGTTTTGTCGTGAGCACTGAACTGCCAGGAAGAGTGGTCTGATACATGCTTGCTGCTCACAGTCAAAAGCAGCAGGTATCAAAGGACACAGAGGTTGATCTGTGCAAATTTGTTTGCAGTGTTAGAGGCAGATGGGTCCTCTGTGAGCTCTGTCCATGACGATCCCATGTATCTTCCAACAATGGAGCTGAAGAGTTCTCACGTTTCCTCAACACTCAGATTTCTTTTATGGGAGGTAGATCTTGAATTGGTATTTCTAAAAGCACCACCAAATACTCTTACTGGGTGCTGTCCCAGTGGCAGAGAGTGGTCACACTGACCTTCTGCGAGCCACTCTGGTGGCACTTGGTGCCCTTTGCTTCCACGGGCTCTCTTCATTCTTCAGAACTCTCTACCTGAAAATTTTTTTTAACAGGATGGTACTTCTCATTAGTGGAGCTTTTGAATTACTGAAAGGCTGTGTAACATTTAATTAGTCTTTATCTTTACAAGTAATAAAATGAGTATCTTTAGGTAAAAGAAGGCAGTCTCTGGCGTGCTGCTGGATAACAGCAAGTTTTTGATTTTCTATTCAAACAGCTATCAAACAGATTATAATTTTAGCTTCATTATTTGGCTAATTCACATTTCCTTAAAAGACACATGAGAGCAGGTTTATAAATATTGCAACAAAGAAATTTGGAGTCAACACTAAGAGAGGTTTCAAAGCTGACAGATCAGAACAATACTTGTAAAAATACAGTTTGTATTACCTGTAAACTGTTTGGTCTTAGCTAGTTTCAATTAAATAGAAATATTCAAGGCCTTCTGATACTTTTGCAATTCATCTGTTGATTATTGACACACCACATCTTTGTTTCGAATCATCTTCAGTATGATCATATAATTTTCAAATGTTAGAGGTCTCCTTTCAAAATTTATCAAAGTTTTTTACTTTGTCAACCAACCAGACTGCAAAATAAAACAAAAACTCCACAAGAATAACATAAATTTTAAAGTTTCAAATTCAGCTCAGATATAGTATCAAGACTGGCTTTTCCCAAAGACATATCGCTAATTATTTCTCTCTGAAAATCTATCTCAGATGTCATATAAACTAGAGTGAAGCCTTTTACCACATGAAAGATATTTGTGATTTACATCAGTAAGCAAATGGCCAGGAGTAGCTTCTTGTTTAGTACCTGTACAGAAGCAGTGAAGCAGTACTGTGCTACTTGGCAGGTTTGGGTTTTTTTAGGGAGAGACACCCATGACGGCCATCCTGATGCACTTACTGGAGGTTCTGAGTGCATAACAGAGAAGAATTTCCCTGGACAAAATGTAACCAATTGTGTGAATAGACACAGGCCGGTGACTGGGACAACCATAAAACCAGGGCTGAAATGCAAAGAGCAGATTTATTTCATGACCTCGCTAACTGGAGGATCCTGAAGCAACACCCAGGTGGAGACACAGCAGTGGGAACAGCGTCTGTGATTTCTTCTGTGTGTTCTATGACCTCTGAGCTTTCATCTCTCTCCCGAAACAGGGAGCTCAGGCGTGTCCATGAGAGTACCTCCAAGTCCCTCCAAACACTGATGTTATCTTTACACAGAGATTTTACTTCTCAAAACAGACAGAGGACAAACAGCAGTAGGCATAAGGTGTGGGGTTTCCCACACTGATATTTTTCAGGCCTTCATATTCCCAGCTGCAAGATCACTTGAGGAAATCTACCCCCTCCTCACCAATCTTCCTCTTCAACCCTTTCCTCCCAACACCAATCTATGTGGTGCTCGAGTTTAAAATTGTGACATATGCAAACTGTACCTAATCTAAGGTAGATTGGGGTAATCTCCCTTTTTGTGACATTTCCCTAGAGGCACGCCACAGGTCATGAATACAGAAACCAAAAGTACATTTAAAGACACAGATGAATACACATATTACTATATCCTTTGGACTCAGCCATGCTAATTCCTAATTCTGAACGCAGGATGACCAGACTGAATAAATGCAATTAACATCCACTTTATGCAACAGAATAAATTTGATCTTGTCTAATTCAACTTTTCAATCTATACACTGTTTATCAAACTGCAAGTTTGTCTCATTGCACTACTTGGTGCAGAATAAATACTACTTTTTAAAGTAATGTGACATGAATATTTTGTAACAATAACAAAGTGTGGCTAAAGCAATAACAGAACATTTGTATTTCCAATATACTAAGATGCCACATGGAAAACAAAAGGATTTCCAGAAACCCTTTCTGGTGACATATTGAGGTCACTGTGAATCTGTTGCTGGCAGCACCAGGATAACATTTGCAAATTCCTAACTTATGGGTGTTGTGAAGAAAAAAAATGATCATATTAAATAATCCTCGTGGCTAGTCAAGCTCATCTAAGTACCCCTAGTAATGCACAGCACTGCTTATCATTGCTGCTCATTTTGGACTGCTTAGGTGATAAACACTGCCTCCACCCTCCTGCTCACTGAAGAACAGGTAATCTGATTGAGTCCCATTTCTAGTATCAGTTTTGGGGTTTAAAAATGACCTTCCATTTCCTTTTTGAACACTCTTTTGATCTGTCCACTTCACTGTTCTCCTCAACTTGCAGTGCAGTCCTTAATGTTAATATTCCTCAGGACAGTAAAAGCAGAGTGTATTTCTTCAGTTTCTTCAGGAAAAAAAAAATTATAACTACAAGCATAGAAAACATAATTATGTTGCTTTCTGTTTGACATTGGACAGCTTGTGCATGTACACAGAAAATATCTCCAGCCTCAACACCATGTCAAAGATATTAAATGGGAATAATTCCCTGATCTCAGTATTTGTAAAAATTTAAAACATGAAAGACAACTCTGTAGTGCAGAACAGGATTTAAATCAGTATTTTGTGTAAAAAGAAATTATGTCAGCCTGATTTGTAGTAAATAAAACACATTAGGTAAAAAAATGCAACTTAGCAGTATGGCATTTCTTGACCTAAATATAGCAATGTTATAAATGACACAATTTAATTTCATTTCTAAAAATCTCTGATTGCTATAGTTCTAAATGGAGAGACTTGTGTAAGCAAAACAAATAATTAGTGCTTGATGCATACATGACCTGGAATAAATAAGCAATGGTAATGGCAGGTGAGAAGACACAAATTATGCTGCACTGTTGACACCGATCTCTCCACCTTTGGTTTTAATTTGTTTTAAAACAATGAGTTTACATTCTAAATGAAAGAAGCAGGCTTTTTTGCTTTTTTTTTCTGAGTGTGGAGTGACTCTTAAAATGCAAAACGTATGGCAAGAAAGAAGCCATCAGGATGAAAAGGAATTCATTTTCCCTGTCTCACTGTATTCACTGGAGCAGCCTCAACAATTTATTCTGTTGGGTTTTTTCCCTTCTCTGGGTTTTACATTTACACATGAGTTCAGCATCTTTCTAGCTGATGAAAAAAGAATGTATAAAGGGAACACTTTATTTGTGTTTGAACATGAAAGCTCTGTGATACACGACTGCTTCTCCCAGCATTTGGTCAATATCTGCAAAAAACAACAGCTGGCAGTCTTTTGAGAGAGTCCGGTAGTCTCTGTGTAACCAGGATTTGCTGGACAACTTTTCCCTTAAATTTACACCTGTGATAAATTATTTTTTAATCAATAGACACAGCCAATAGACTTGTTTTTTTTCTTTTCTAGGCAGTCAAGAGATAGGAACATTAATAACATTCAATATATATAAATACAATTTGACCTAGCTAAATGCCAAAAGAAATTTGAAAGCAAAAGCTAGATACAACTTTTATAAAATATATTGCAGCCAATATTGTATCAACATTTTTTATGTGTTTTAAACTACTCATTTTCTGAGAGCTATAGGTGTAGAGGGAGAAAATGGTCAGTTATTCCTTGCTTGGTCAAGGCTTGTTACTTTTCCAGTGTCCTTGTTCTCATAACTGGTTAAAGCTTTTAAAAACAAGGGCATTATTTCAAATTTTATATTGCATAAAGCAGAACAACATGGAAAAGTCTAATGAAAATGGAAACTGTTAAAGCAATTTACAACTGGAAACAGTGTGAGAATATTGGCTTCAGACTTGTTAAACAAGTATTAACCACAAGAATCTCAAGAAATCTGCCTTTTTAGCAGAAAACTGCCTTTTTAGTTTAAATATGGCTCAGTGTAGTGCAGAAGATGAGAGAAAAGTTCTCATGAACAGAGAAGGCACAACATAACTTTACAACTAATTATTAAAAAGAAGACACAGTTAGAAATACAATTACTTGCTACCTTCACCTTAGCATCATTACTGCCAAGGTAGACTAATAACACAATTACTTTCATAAGAAGTTCTTATTTTGCTGAATTAACAGAAACTGGTAGATGTACAATTTAATATGCAAATTGAAAAAGGGAGTTGTAGAATTCTGGCAAGAATTCCCCTTTTATTTGTGTGTGCTCATTATTTTAAAAGGAATCTAGATACATATCTTGAACTTAACTAACTATTCTTTCTTTCTTTCTATCAAGCAATGGCTTCTCATTGTAATTGTTACAAATTGAGATTTCCAAAATTGCTGAAGGGAGTTAAGCATTCAATTCACTGTGAAAGCCAGAGGGAGGAAAGTGTGTTACACTGAGTTTGAAATTCAAATTTTCACCCTCACACCGTGAAATAAATGCCACCTGGATTTTAATTAACCCTTTTTATTAAAGGACTTGAAAGCATTTATGAAATCTTTCATTAAAAAAAAAAAAAAAACTCTTTGAATTTTTTGCTAAAAAGACATTGCCATCTAAGAGGTTCAGATTCTTTTGGTAGTTCTTATACCTTAAACCATCAGTTGAAGACTTTCAGTATTATGACATCACTTTAGAATGTTTTTAAATATTTATATATATTAAAAATAACGGAGGCATGGCATATTCTTTTTAATGTTATATGACTCTAGAACCACATTGTGTTTCAAAACAGACTTCAAGTTCACTGTAAGATACTTCTTCCCTTTAGAAAGTTTTTAAAGTGTATTTTTACTGTGTATTAGTGAAAAAAAAAAACAAAGCATGTGAAATAGTTTCACAGCCAAGTAATTGTACCGAGGGACAACTTTGGATATGGGCGGATCAAGCGTTACTTCAAGCTTAGAGGATAAATTGTTACCTGAAATATGGCAGTCAGAACCTAGTCCTTGCTTTCCCAGCTGGACATTTTTCATTTCAGCATTTGATTTAATCTTGTTCATTTAAAATTGGAGCACATCCTGAAAGCTGGTTTTTGTACATTCCAGCTTGAATTATTAAGCACCCAAGCATAAGCAGGCATTTCTTTTTCCCATTAGGAGAATACCTAAGTTTGACCTGAAGACCAGACCTGAGGTCCGTAATGTCAGAAGCTTCATTTTTTTGTTATCTGTTGATACAACAAAATACCAAAACCTCTCTGTGTGTCAAGGTTCTTAATGCAATGTTTGGAGATTATTTTAAATGGCCTGCTGTAATTCTGACTGCTATTTTTACTGTCCACCTTCCAACAGGAAATGCTCTTGGAAAACATTGCATCATTTCATACTCTCTCCTTAAGCCTCAGGTGTCCATTCGAGGTTACTGAGAGAGGGCTCCCCTGGAAAGCTCTAGCAGAGGTGGGGAGAGGCTTGTTTTGTCTCCTTAAGATACATGGTATAGTTTTCTTATAAAACAAACCTGGAGGAAGAAGTCTGCTCTATTTTTTTCTGTTTTTCTAGACCAGGCCCAAGACTGAGTTGAAGCTGGTGCTTAGGCATCCTGAGAGGTTTTTTTTAGTCAGCACCATTTTAAGACCATGCCTGCGCAAGTATGTGGAAGCACATACAGCAGACTTGATGATCTGGTTCTTCCTTATGTCCTCACATGAAAATAGTTGCTATTACTGCATTTGTAGTGAAGCTCAGCCTTGGATAAGGCATCTTTAAAAAGATGTAGCCATGTGCTGTAAATCTGCCCAGTCTTCTACAAATTTTTAATTAGATATGCTTAAAAGTCAATTTATCAATACCTGGGGACTCTTCTGATTAAAAAGAAGGCACCTAAGGAGGTCAGGTGTCTCCAGAATTAGGCAGTAGTTGAGCTGGATTTTAGGATTACAGTTAGGTGTCTGAGATTCATCTTCAAGCATCAAGCTGCTTCTTTCCAAAAATGACTATATGGACAAACTGACCCTACTTATACCAACAGAAAGAATTTTGTGGAATATGCCCTCAGCAATGTAATGAAATTTATGAATTTCCCCAATTGGCATCGGTAAAGGTTAGAACCATTTCAATCAAATGGGACAAATATTGGTTCTTACTCTGCCAGGTAAAAGTGCACGTCACTGTGATTTGTGCTTTCAAAACTCGGAAGAAGTACTTCACTTATGAAAAGTGTAGCACTGTAGCTTCCCCATCCCTGTCTCCAGGTGTGTAACATATACTACTGCCTTTCTGCAGACTCATCATCAGGCACTTAATAGAAAGGTGATGAAGTTATGAGAATTAAAGAATGAAAGTGCTAATAATCCTAGATATCCACAGAGTCCTAATAGTGCTTAGCAACACCATTCATTTCATGATATTAGGAAAACCAGTGGATGGCAAATTTAAGATTTACTACCTGTTGTGAAAAAAATTTTCCAGGTTTGCAGCTTTTCAGTAGCTACCATGCTTAGATATTTTTCCTTTTTCTTATTTCTGGTATATACTTTACTTCTTCACTTCACTATGACCTGATCCTGCTGGATACTGTTAGAATTTTCACAGCTATAGAACATTTTAAGGCCAAAATGACAATAGGTGCAAAACTCCTCTTTAATTTTCTCCTAGTGTTTTCAGTTGTCACTGGATCAGGTCTTGGGAGACAAATATTATTGGACCACATATTCTCAGGTGCCAAAGGCCTAGACCCTGGAAAAACAGATCTCATTAATTAAGAGCAAAAGTCTAAATTTCTGAACATAATTTGCGTTGCTGTAACTTTCAGCAGGTTAACAGATATGGCTACAAGGATACCTACAAAGAGACCTCATCTCCCTCTCTGGGCATTTTTCATGCAATTGACCATAAAATAGCTCAGAATTTGAAGTTATGTGGCTTCATTAGTGGTAGTAGGACTGCATTAATGCACTACTCTTCAAGCTAATTAGCCCCGCTAAACACCTTGAGTACTGTCCAGGCATAAATTACTGCAAATACTTGTTCCATATGAAAATATTAGTAAGTACAATGAAAAAAAAATAATCACTTCAACGTGCCCTAGAGCCTTCTTTTATACAAAATCCTGTGTCGTTATCATCAAGTTCAGGCTACTGTTGCTGAGATCATATCTGTTACTTAAGTATAACCAGGGAGTGCCAGCTACCTCATGTATTACTAGCAATCTAAGAAGTAATGTTCTTGTCAGGAGGAACAGCTGCTCAATTCATCTTACTATGCCCAATCACAACCTTGTATAATAATGCTGTGCTCCTCCAGAGAGGAACAGAATGTTTCTTTTTGTCTTCATTTAGTGTTTGCCATTTCCCCTTCATAAATAATATGCTGCAGTTAGGAACCCTCATGCTGGTAAAATTAAAAAATTGTTTTCCGTTTGGCATCCAAGGACCTGCAAGACAACATGAAGAACTGGAGCATGTGACCCTTTTCAGCAAGAAAAAGTTGAAAGGCTGCAGTTTGGGCTTGCCTTCTAATTTGCCTTTTAATGAATGGTACATTTGTCTTCTACTGCACACGCAGTATTCCTTGCTCTGGTGGTGTCCCTGCAATACCTGTGGGGAGCCTATAGCCAGGGAAGAGGGGACTTTACTATAATATATCTTACTCTTGAGCATGCAAAGCTGCAAAGGAGGCTGCTACAACCCTGGCAGCCTCCAAGGAAATATTATTCATTATGTATTTACAGTTATTGGATTAAAACTCTGTAATGTGCTCTGTTCAATTAATAATAATACAGAGCGGAATGAGCTATGAAATGCATTGTGCCTTTTAAAAGATCTAATATAAGAAAAGACAAGCAGTTTGTCCTAATGAATGCATCTAATTGGTGCACTTTATTATAAAACACTGGAACAGCATTTTTCACGAGGCAGTTCTATTTGTAACAGGCTGTCTTCAGCACGTCAGGGTGTAATAAATGTGCTACAGACTAGAACTGCTGATTAGTATTTCTGGAAGCCCAGGAAGTTAGTAGAGATTGTTTGCCACTGCAGAAAGACCTTCCAAATCCTCACGGAGGGACCTGCAGCACTGTGATCCATTAGGGATACGCTTTGTGATTGTCCTCCTGGAGCCAGCCCACTGGATATGCATGTGAAGCCGTGGTACCTGAACAGCCAAAACAACAAAAAATTGCTGGTACTTTGTTGTACCCCTGGTGACTTCCACAGTACTGATAAATAAAAGGGGCTTTCAATAAATACTGCCTTCAACACAGCTTTCACAGCCATAGCCTGAGACAGAGGTATGGTTTATGTATGACTGTAACTCACTGTCCACATCATCCTTTGTTCATTTTTGATGAATGTAAAGAGGAAGAAAGAAAGATGCACATGCAAGATTTCTTTTGAGGTATAAGAAACAAAAAGCCCTAGAGGCACTTCTAAAAACACACCTGAAAGCCTTAGAGGAAAACAGTCAACAGAGAATATTCCTTTGGCAGGACCCATATACAGAATGACATGACAGCGCTCAACCAAAATAGTTTAGATAATACCAAATCTATGCAGAAATCAAATCTATGCTGAAGAAATAAAAGACTATGAAAGGAGTGAGCTTTGACCCAGAGTTCTTTTGTTTTCACTCTCAGTAACTAACAAGAAGCTTTTCAGGCCTTTAAATCCCAGAAAACTGTACCAGTAAATGCAGTTCATTTTGTTTTCATGTTTTTTTGAAATAAAGGATACCCAAAAAAGCTTCCATTGGAAAAATAAACATGCTTTCAGGTGCAGGAAACACTTCAGTCTTTATAGGATGCCTTTTGGTCTGATCAGTAGCTTCATTTCCCTTGGTATTCACTGCTGTAAGACACACCCTGCACTTCTCGCTGGGGCAGGCAGTCCATTAGCCTGAACCTGGGAATGTCTCCCAGCTTTATGGTGTTATTCAGCCTAACAGCATTAATCTGCCTTAATACACTTTCCTATAATAAGATGGATCCACCCCATTACTTTTACTAATTTATCTGAAAGAACAGAGGCTTCCACACTGGTTGCTTGGGCATTGTCCTGGTATCTATAGTGTTCAAATCCTGCTGATTCTGTGTAATGTAAAAGAATGAATTATACTGCCATACAGGGAGAGTATGATTGTGTATTTACCTTCATTAATACTCCTGTCCCTGAGAAATGCAACTTTATGATGAGGGAGTAGTACAAATGAGGTCATGCGTTATAAGTAAATACACTTTGCATATGTATTTCTCTTAGGAGTCTAAGACAGAAATGTTCAAATAAGGTAAAAGAAGAAAGTAGGCATAAGGCTACTGCATCCCTTTTTCTGTCACACAATACACAAAATGATTGGCTGCAGTTATCCTGTTACATTTCCACACAACCAATGCTGAGAGACTAAGCCACAGGGAAGTAGAGTGGCAGTTCTGAATGGCATGCACACACCAGGACCAGGCTCTGCTGGCACTGCAGGGGTGGTAAGGCACGTGTGTATGACGTACAGAATGGTCCAGGGTGTGACTGTTTACTCATCTCCAGTTCAGATTTTGGCTAAGCTGGCTCATGCTAGATCTGATGTTATGCTGAGAGCAGCAGCATTAGGTCGAAGTGAGAGCATCAGGTCGGCAGAACAGGTGGCCAGAAAGAGCTGAGAGGCCACTATTCAGCCACCATGGTCTGCAAATTCCTGCCTTCAGCAGCCACTGTGTTTGGTCTGGCAGTGTCCCCTGAATCCGCTAACTTACAGAAATGGGATAGAATAAGCCTCCAAGCCTGAGAGTATAATACATCTGTCTGAAGATGTCCCCACTCATTACAGAGGGTTGGACTGTAAAGGTCTCTTTCAACCCAAACCATTCTATGGCTCTACGATCTTACCCAAAAAGCTTTTGAAGTTGATCCAGATGCAGCTGGACTGCTGGTGTTTTTCTGCTCCCCGGTGTGATACAGGGGATGCCTGCACCATGATGGAAGAGGAAGGGTCAGCACTTTCTCTGGTTGGCTAGGTAACCAATTCTTTCCTTTTTCTCAAAGGCACATGATATCAAGAGTTGTACCAAGCAATGAAATCTTATGAAATCTTCACTGGAATGGTGAATAAGTTGATTAATGTGATAGACTAGTCTGGGTAAAAGATGATGGAGCCTCGGTTTGTCGTGTTTATTATATTGCTTAATAAGCTAAGGAAATAAAGTTGAAATAATGGAGTGAACTGTCTTATAAATTTGAAAGATCTGAAAGGACCTTGACACAGGGAAAGCTGCATGCAAATCCTGCTTTGGTGTCCTGGCTGCCCATTCTGGTCTCAGGATAAATCAAAGTGTAATTGATGATATTGACAGAAAAATGGCAAAGACATATATATTTCACAGCATATTTACTGTACTCCTGCTACCCCTTTCTGCCCAAGCGTGGGTGTTGTGGGAATAATTATGTGGATTAAACAGGTCCAAGTAACCCTGCAGCAGTGAGCTGCGCTGTCTTTGAGCCGCTCTGTACAGTATCTGGACAACTATGATTTTCTGTATCTTTTACCTAATTGTCTATTACCTACTTTTCAGTCTATTACCGACTAATACTGATCCTGATCTGTACATGCTGTGTCCCCAGGTGTCTATGGCCTTCTGTTCTTCCACCTCAATCCCTGTTTAGGGGCAGCAGCCAGGACATGGTATGCCAGAAGGGTGAATGGGAATGAGTTTGGAAGCTTTCTCTTCATGCCATTGTCTCTTCACGAGGCCCTGGTGCATACATTGAAGTCCCAAACACAACTTAATGCTGTGCCCCCCCCCATGCTCAGGGTAAGACAACAGCCCTTGCAGATGGTTTGGCATCACAGGTGCCTCAACAATACCGATTTCATGGGAGAAATAAGTATTTCAAGACATAAACTCTTCAGGAAAATTCTGAAATTCTTTGGGGACTTCAAAGACATCACTGTTCAATAGCTGGTGTATGGCCTCTTGACATTCAACAGACACCAAGGAGTAAAGCAAACCAAACCCAACAAAAACAAGAACAAAAGCCTTCTCCTTTGTGCCTTTGATGACAGGATATAAAAGAAATTTTGAGTTTCCTTTTTAAAAACAGTGATCTTAATTAGGATTTCTTACATGCTGGAAACAATCTCCTTAACAGGTCATAAATAAATTATATATATTCTACGTACACAGTCAAAATACAAACTTGAATTAGCTCAGTGTGATGGAAAA
Organism: Edolisoma coerulescens; assembly: GCA_013397115.1. Taxonomy (NCBI): domain Eukaryota; kingdom Metazoa; phylum Chordata; class Aves; order Passeriformes; family Campephagidae; genus Edolisoma; species Edolisoma coerulescens. The sequence continues at coordinate 727,226 of VWZW01000818.1, read as the reverse complement.
TATCTGTGTATCTTGTAAATCAAACTCTGTCAACTAAAGGCATATTTTGCCCTGCATTTTCAATTGATTGAGCCTGAACTTAAATGTTCCCTTTTGGGTCAGAGGCTGGGATTGGCCTTTTGACTTGCTTTGCAAGAGCTTCCAGGCCTGAACTTTCTCAAGCATAAATGTCAATACAGTAGTCAAAGTGTTTGGCTTATTCCAGTTAAGACATATATGTATTTCCATATATGGGAAAACATAAATTTAAAAAAAAATAATCTCCAAGTTGTGTCTATTATTAGAATATATGCCAACATACAAAATAAACTAAAACATACGGGGGAGATTCCTCTACATGTTATCTCTGGAATACGCACTGTACTGCAATTTCTTGGAACAAGTACATAATGCATAAATATTTCTGATGGTAGCTTATGAAAAGGACACACATGGTATACGATTATTGCAAACTATTTCTTCTGTGTCTGAAAGGTTCACGATAATTTTGTTTTCCTCAGTGTTCCCGAAGAAAAGTACAGCATGCAAAAAGATATCTGAAATACGTGCAGATAGGTCTAAAATGAAATGGAAAATTATACATTGAAAATAGATGAGAATTTTTTTGTAAAGGAACTATTACTTACATTTCAAATATTTTATTATCCCTTTGGTTTGAGCTAAAATTCAGGTTGTTTTTGCAGCAGAAGGTCTTTCAGAGCCTGCACAAATCTTCTCTAGCTGAACAGAGGAAGAAATGAGTAACAGAGATGAGCGTGTGCTCAAATTTCCAGATCTCTTGCAGTCATCACTTTATCCCAAAACAACCTAGTGAACCAACTAAACTCTTAAATTACTGCTCCTTAAGCCAGCACTGTGAGTTTATAATGTACCAGCTACTGTACAGCAAACTGCTAAAATAACCTCTTTGACTGATTTCCCTTTCCCTTAGTAATAGACACAGGTCCCTTCTGTTTTGGGAAGTGACTTCTCCACATCCCAAGTTTATTGTTTACTGAAACTGAGTAAATACATTTTAAAAGGTCTGAAAACTGTTTCCTGGAAGATTACAGGGCTTGATTATTTGAAACTTCATGGGACTTGATGTTAGCTTTTTATAACTTTGTCCTAACTGGAATTTTTTTCCCCCATGATGGTCACTTTCTTCTACATCAGTGAATGAAAATGAACTTTTTTATTACAGAATTAAAGCATTTAAATACAAGAGTACAAATATGGTCTGACAGGAGTAGTGAAAATGCCAAATATTAAATATACTTCACAGCTAAAGTATTTTGCTTTCAAAAAGTGAAAGCTTCATGACTATATCATCACACTGTGTGAATTATTAATAGGATTTTACAATTTTGGGCTGGCTGGAGTGCAGGGCTAAGGGAGCTTCCCTCTGTTCAGAATACTAGATAAAATTAGGTCCCGTGTGACACACAGCATACTTTTGCCAATAAAATTTATATAATTAATTTCTTGATAAGATATTGTGCATAATAAAAACTCAAATTTTAAACTTACCTATTGTACCTTTGGTACAATTGGGAGAGACAGAAGACATTCGCTTGAAATTGTCTGACTGTAGATGCAGGGAGATTGATATCTTTGAATTGGTGAAGAAAATACGAAGAATTTAAGGGGTGTTGAATAAAAATCTGTCTAACACCATCCCAGAAATAGTCAAGCTTCTCACTACTGTTTTCATTAGGCGTGCTAAGCAGTTGTTCACCTTACAGCATTTCTCCTTTCTGATTGTCAACTGTTTCTGTAAAAACCCAAGCCCAAATTCCCAGTGTTCAAACGGGGAGTAACAGCTTATTTCCGTCACGCATAGTTTAGTTTGGAAAATAAACAGATTCCTCAGAAGAGTATCGATGTCCAAACAGTTGAGTAGTGGGGAAGTGAGTGAGTAAAGAGAGAAAACAGCCAGTGTTGGTTTGTGCTGCCAGCTGTTCATGCAGCATAATGGAACCCAAAGGTAAAGACACGCCCCCGAATGCTGGCTCGGCGCTGTTTGATCAGTGCCACTGGGGTCACGTTTGCCCATTAAGACGCCTGGATTTGTGTTACTGAGCAGATGAATGTCACCACAGTGGAGACAACCTTTGTGCTCGGCTTCCAGGTAAACCTACTGCACCTGTCTGAGGCACAACACAGCACAAAGGATCAACTTTCCCAGGCCTCAGTGGTAAAGCTCTTTATACACACAGTGTGAAAAAATGTAAGGTTATAAACAGATATAAAAATAGATCTCTGCCTTTCCTATACATTAATTCATGAAATTACTAAGACGGTGATATTATTGGTATGCATGCTTCTTAATACAGCAGGTACACCCACACACCAGTCACACCCATATGCTTCTGAGCCAAAAACCAGATGCCTGAGCCTGCTTTGAAACCCATGGCCCTTTGGAACTCAGACACTTTCAAAAAGAAATCTCTCCAGCACCATATCTACATCCATATTAATGCGTGTGTACAGAGAAAGGCTGTGTGTGGCAGCCAGGCTCTTCTCAGTGGCGCCCAGCAACAGGACAAGAGGCAAAGTGGAGAAAGTGATACACAGCAAATTCCACCCAAATATGAAGACGAACAGCTTTACTGTGCAGTGACTGCACACTAGAACAGATGGCCCAGAGCGGGTGTGGACTCTCCCTCACTGGGGATATTCCAGAACCATCTGGACACAATCCTGTGCCATGTGCCCTGGGAAGGCCCTGCTTAAGCAGGGAGGGGGTACCAGATGAGGCACTGTGGTCCCTTCCAACCTGACCCATTCTTTGGATCTTTGATCAAAGCATAAAGTTTCTAATCTCAAGCAGGGAGCCCGATAGTGTCTAAAACACTGCGGGTGTTGCCTTGCTTAAGCCATAACTCCCAGTGGGGTTGTGATGGCTGCATCCAGCTTACTCTGGACTTTGGGGGATGGATGGCAACAGAGTTGTCAAGGGCTGTCTGGAATGGTGACCAGACATCTTGCTGCTATGCAAATAGGTGTAAAAGTCAATTATCTTACTCCACAAATAGTGGACAGCCCCAGGCCTGCTGAGCTCTGCTGCACAGAAGCAGGCTGCATGCCAGGATCTCCTCTCCAGCAGGAATGCCTCCCAAGGTTAGTCCTTGAGGCTGAGAGATTTTTTGCCACAATAGATTCTCTACAAGTGATTAATAGCATGCTAAGCTTTGAAATCTTACTGAAGTGATATAAAGTATTGATTGTGCATATATAATCCTAAAAACTACTGACCATGTCTGGGACTAAGAGTGGATCTATCTGCACCCAGACTCCCCTCTGAGAAGGAATTTGGAAAACAAGGCCATCCTTTCTGAGCCTCATAACTCAAAGGAGGGTCCCCCAGACAGTTTTGTCTGACCCTGTCCTCAATGCAGTAAGTAACCAAGCACACCTTGCCACTAAATCTTCTCAAACCACTATCACATTTACCTCTGAACTTGGTTAACTCCTTCCTTTCTGTCAATAAAAGTGTACTGTGGCTTCTTTGTTACGAGTGACTCCATCTGTGACACAGTCTCACATTGTTTCACAGGCGTTCAGAAACTGAAATAACCAGGCTGTGTCTTCTTCAATTATTTATTTCTCATCTACAATCACTTCATCTCCAAGGATATGAATGTGATATTACTCAGCTGTTTATTCCTCATAAACCATTTTACTACACTTAGGTATGTCAAATCAACATAGAAATCTGTAATAGGCTTATTAAAACAGGTCATTACAGTCACCTTATTGCTCAAGATTGATAACAGGACTGAAAGATAATAAAACATGATGTTTCAAAAGCAAGCAATAAAAAAGTCAAAAAAGAACAGAATAAAAATTTTATTATGCAGTGTCAGGAATGTAAATAGTTTCGAAAGTGATATTGTCAAGCCTTTTGGGACCCATCTCTTGGGGCAGTCTCTTCTCAAAAAAAGACAAAATAGAAATAAATTCACAATGCAGACTGATAGTTAATAAAATAAGTGCAGACAATATTCTGCTTAATAATCTATATTGAATTGCATCAGCTTAAATATTGGACAGCAATTCTGAAAACATACTACAGAATCAAAATTTGTTCTACCACAGGAATATATAAAATTTGTCACTTTGGCAAGTAACATCCTGACACAGCTAAAATTATTAGTACATCCATCTATACTCTGAAAACCTTTTTGTTTTGTTGTTTGGGTTGGTTGTCAACACTTTGGAAACACTCCTTATCTATAAAAGCAACATACCTCTTTTTTATTTCATGATTATGTTTCCAAGCTTTATTTATGGAAAAGTCTTCCCAGCACAAATATTTAGGCACAAGATGATGACATTCTGTTTCAAGAATATGTTCACAGGGGGGCTGGAAATGCACTTCCTGGGAATATTTTGAAGAGCTGAACGCAGTTAGTTACTTAACTGCTGCAGGTCTGTGACCTTTCTGGTACCTGCAGATGTGTTCCAGCTAAAGCGAATCTGGAACTGAATGAAAATTCCAGTGGGAAGGATGTTCTATGTCTTTTCTTTTTTTTTCCCTTTTAATTTTGTGTCTAAATTTCACTTGTGTAGCATTTTAGTCATATACGGAAGACCTTTTACAAAATCTGGCCCTTATGTAACAGTCAAGGCTGCCACTTGCTTTCTAATATTTTCCATTTTTTTTCACATTCAGTCATATGCAACTAATAAGAAAGTGAATCAGGTTTGGGGCTTAACACGTATCTTCTACATCATCAGTAATAACAGAGCAATTGAACTACTGTCTTTTTTTGGCTGCTGAGATGAATAACTCAGTTTTGAAAATTTCTGCATTAAAAATTAATTTTTAGGGAAAAGGCAGTTTAATTTAGACAACATATAACTTCTTGTGGCAAAATAAAAGCAATTTTGACATTTGAAACTGTGCCAAGGTTTCAAAAGAAAAACTGGAATTCTTTTGCAAAAGAATATTATTGCAATGAATGCCTCTTTAATGTTTATCCTACCATATTGCTTTCCTGACTGTATGTAAGTACTACTGGAGCAAAAATGGTTGCTCAGCTTTTCCACCATAACAATTCCTACAAATGCTAAGCAATTTGAAAGCTGTCATTTCACAACCTCCCTAAGTAACATGCTAAATTTTTTCCTGCTTTGTCTCTTTAAAGATTAAACTTCATTCTTTCATAAACTGAAAGAGGGAGCAAATCATTCAGCTTCTCAAAACTAAATATGATAGGGTACTAAATACACCCTAAAATGTGAGCAGAGTTCCAATCTGATGCTGAGTGAGTTGCTTTAAAACAAGTTTTGTTTCACTGGTCTTTGGTTCATGATATCTGGTTGAAAGATGATATATTGTTGGAAGTAGTGATGCATAAGCTCCACATATGCATCAGGAAGTAATAATGATTGTGGAAAGTGGAGACTGAGTGATGAGACTTTGGCTTAAGATAGTAAGTTTTTGATTAATTAAAAAGGATAAAAATATATTCTGTTACACACTGGGAATTCAGGGTGCATTTTATCACTCAGAGGAGCCAACACTTTGCAGGATTAGGCAAATACCAATTCTGCAGCTGTTATTCATCAATTTTTGCAGATACTAGATAAAGCTAAAGCAGAGTCTCACCATCTTAATTTTTTTCCTAACTCCTAGGCCTTCCATTTTTCATCTTGACAGTGTTTCTTTAGAGAAATGATACAGTATAAACACACCTTCTGAAGGAATTAAAAGAGACAAATACTGAGAAGTACAGCAGAATTCCTACATTCTTGCCTGAACAGAGCACATCCCACAAATAAAAGGAGAGGGCAGCTCCCTGCTCTTGGATTTTCCAAGTATCCCTGCTCTGAGAAGCAAAGGAGCCGACAGCAGGAGCAGTGGAGATGAGCAAGGCACTGTCAATTAAAATAAAAGGAAAATGGACCCACATCAAAATTTTTTGAACAGACATTAGAATCATTTTCTTATGTTGTCTGACTATGATTCAGGCACGCCTGATGTTTTACCAGAATGTAGCATCCTTTATCTGATAATTTCAGTGTGCTTTACACATTAAAAGTGCAATTAATAGAATATGCACCAAGCAATTAGATGACCTGCTGTGACCTTTCAATTTACACCGTGACAAAGACACATACTTGGAATTCAGTAGTAGACCATTTCCTGGCATTCACGCTGCCAGTTTAATGGAGCTTGGCAATATTTAAATCAAAAGGGGAAAGATGAAAGCTAATTAAGGCCAATATACTAATGCTCAAATAATTTGTATTAATAGAAATTAAAAAGAAAGGGGCAAAAAGAATCCAGTATTACAGGGAGTGAACATATTTTTTCTCTACTAATTTAAATGCCACTATGGGATAATTTCAGTGTTGGCTTGTGCTCATATTCCATGACTTTTGTTAACATGAATAGGAGTACTGAATTTATCTAGAGTAGACTGGAAAAATGTACTACATTATTTTTGATCACAAGTGAAAACAACACAGGTTCTCTCTTCATATTTAAGTATCTCAACCACACAGTAAAAGCCCTCCCAAATTTTTGCATGGCTCCCTGGTATGCTAAATACTGTTTTTGAGGTTAAAAATGTCCTCAACTAAGGACCAAATGGTCATTTTCAGAGGAAGGTGCTCTTTTGCAGAAAAGCCCTCCCTTTCCTAAACTCCATCAGCACTGCACTCCCTCAGGCACAGCAAGTGCAAGACTGATGTGCAAGGGCTGTGGCCGCAGCCCCTGGGTGCTCAGGGACTGCCAACAGGCCAAGCATTAATCCTGCACCAAGAGCACTTTGGTCCTCTGCCCACCACCAGACAGGGCAGGGACCTCACTCTGTATTTCTCCTTTTCACCCCCACCAAAATGAGGGACAATTTCAAGATAGTCAGTTTGTCCCTGTGGCTCGTCTTACCAGGAAATGGCAAGAAATGAGCAGTTTTGGTTTGTTAGAGAATGGTACTCTTTTTCAAAAGTCGTATACCTGCTTAGTAGTTGGTTTAATGAAGACATTCTGAAGTTTAAAATATATACTGAGGTATGTTGAAAACATCGGTGCAGTATCTCAGGTTCTGATGAAGATACAAAGAAATATTTCTAACTCTGATAATTTTGCTTGCAGTCAGATGTTCTTAACTGATTTGGAATATGAGTTATTACAAAGATAGTAGTAGAAGTAGAATGAAGTAATGTGCCAATTATCACAGTTTCCTCCTGACAAGCCCCCATTTTGCTAAATACAGATGAAAATCATGAGTAAATGAAAAGCTAAGTTTCCACAATAATTTACATTGAGAATTTACCATCTAATGTACAGTCTCAGAGATTCAATGACATTTTCTTCTCTTCTTGTAGTCTCTACACAAATCAGATTACCTCTAAGGACATACACTTTGCTGAAAAGACATTTTCTTTCTTCCAACAAGTACCAATTACAAAACGAATATGTTTCATTATTTGTAAAGAAACTTGGTAAAAAAAGTCACAAGCCAAGTTCTCAATGATAACTTTCTTTAGCCAAAATCATGATTTGAAAACAGATTTACTACCATGTACAATTTACTAGGGACAGGAGAGTCTTACTTAGAAAACCAGCACTGAATCATGTAGTGAAATGAAGAAATGTTTCCTTTTCACCCCTTCTGTCTCTCTTGAGTTCACTTAGGGCTTGATTATGCAAGTCAGTGAAAAGCTGGCCCTTGACTCCTGTGTGACAAAATCCAGCCTTATTGAATTTCCTGTTTATATTTCTAACCTAGTTGGTATTCCTGTCATGCACCCACCAATGCTCCCAGGACTGCCTGCATGCTTTCAAAAAGAAGGTCGTAGTTCTTTCAGGATCATCAAACGATCATGAGTGAATCATGAATCAAGATGGAAAACATGAGGGGAATGTTCTCCTGAAAGATAAGAAAACATATTACTTCTGCAGTGCAAGTCAAATGTCTCATCTCAAAAAGGAGCATCATTTTTCTAACCCTGGAATGGCAGCCTGCAGATTTCCATGTGGCAGTTCTGGGTCTCGCTGAACCTTGATTAACTCAGGACAGCATGAAGTGCTTTTGTTTTATGGCCAAGGTCAGGCCAAATATTTCTTGTCATCTGCTTAAATAAAAAGATCTCTTTCCAGACAGATCATCTGTCTTTCCAGAGAATATTGCAAAAGCTGATTGAGTGTGAATTTCACTGAATTGTACTCTGATATTTTTCTGGATCTGTTTAATAGTGTGTTTTGGAAGGTAAAACTCACATGCTGAAAAGTTAGGAAAAAGGTAGGATAAGGAGAAATCAAGGAACTAGCAATTACTATTTTTTCCTAGGATCTATATTTGCCACCTATGTCTTGAAAAGTTTCATACAGGGTTATCTAATTGTACTGTTTGAAATACAGTTTGTTCTTTATTAATCTGGCTTCGTTTCCTATGGGATATTTCAACTCAAGTTGTTCAAATAATTAATCTGGTAGTAAACTGCCAAAAATTTTTAAAGGTTGTAAACTCTGTCGTCCTACAGTATTTCATACTCACCCCTGGGGAAAAAATAAATTTGTCCCATCTTGATGAAATATGTTCTTTTGATTGCACATAAACCCTTTAAATGCTTTAAAAATAGGTTTATGTTTCCAATTCTCAAAGCAAAATCTAACATTAGATTAAGAATACTAGTACTGAAAATTTCACAGGTAAAGATATGATTTGACAATTTTCATATTCCTTTTGGATAATACAGAGTGAACTCCTAAAAGAATCTAAAACAACAACAAAAAGTATTATTGAAACGTTGAAAAGCCATAAGAAAATGTAAACACAAAAAGAATTCTATTTGCTTGGTCTACAACATAACAGTCTGCAGCTATTTAAAGAAGCTTTCAGAGCAGGTGGTGCTTATTTATAATGCAGAAGAGAATCTGCTTTCTGAGAGCAATGAACACAATGAGTTTGAACTGCAACAATAGCTGAGCTAGACCTTACAGAAACGTCTCCGTAATAAGACGTAGTAAGATACTAGAGTAGATTCCAGGGGACTTATTCCTAGGACATTTTGGAATCCCTGATTTTGGAATTCATAAAAGGAAGCTGGACAAACATTTTCCAGTAGTCTATCTCTTCAGGTAATCATAGAATTATTAAAAGTAGAATGGGTTGGAAGGGACCTTGAAGATCTTCTAGTTTCAACCTTCCTGTTAGGCGCAAGGACACCTTCCACTAGACCAGATTGCTGAGAGCCTCATCCAGCCTGGCCTTGAACAATTCCAGGGATGAGGCATCCATAATGTCCCTTGGTCAACCTGTTCCAGTATCTCACCATCCTCACAATAAAGAATTTCTTCCTAACATCTAACCTAAACCCGTTCTGTTCCAGTTTGAAGCCATTCCCCCTTGTCCTGATACTACATGCTCCCTTCAGGTACTGGAAGGCCACAATTAGGTCACCTGAAAGCCTTCTCTTTTTCAGGCTGAAAAAACTGAATTCTCTCAGTCTTTTCTCATAGGATAAGTGCTCCATCCCTTTGGATTAGTTAACCCCATGGCAGCCCTGCAGCTCTGTCTTGCACTAAGATTTTTATGAAGCAGAAAGAGTCGTCACTAGCCAAAATGGGGTATTATCTAAAAACACTTCCAGATCTTTAGAAATGCTTTAAACATTCTTTTTTAGAGCATCTAGAAAGGTTTTGAGGGTTTTAGAAATACAATATCAGGCTTATTCTTCTCATTTTAATAATTGTTCGTAAGCTTTTGAAGGTATGTGGGAAGAACAGTAGTTACTCTGGATGGTTTTTATCATCTGGTGCTTCTCTGCTGTTTCAGGTTTTGCATTCTCCTTGTACTTTGCTGTTACGTATTTTTATTTAATACTCTGCTCTGCAGTTAACTGTATTTCCAGAAGCTGAAGTTCTCTCAGACATTTGAATGAACTTTTAAAATTAATTTAAAAAAATCTCTAGAAAGACTGAACAAAATCTTTTTCACTTATTAGGCACACTCATGTTTTCTCAAGTTTAACATAGGGTTAAGGACATCTTTTTGTCTTTTCTTAAACTGTGTCATTGATGCTTGAAATATGCTCAGCACAAGTGTCCCACCTGGCTCTTAAAACAGTATTTCTTAAAAAATGCATTCAATGTGCATTCCTGTTGTTTGCTGGGAAATATTTTTTATGACATTTAAAAGAGACTCCTAATGTAAGTACTGTGTGTAATAGAAATTATCAAGCATTTTTTATGGTTCTGTAAATTCTTAATATTTTGTGTTTGCTTATTTTTTGGGCAAGGTAACAAAGCGTCTGGAGTGAGCAATCAAGCCCTTCCTATGGGAACTGGTATTTACCACTAGTGGTGGCTCACAGGTGACACACAGGTCCCCAGCATGAGGAAGACGACACAGGCAGAACGATGTACCCAACCTGCCAGCAGCTACCTGCTGTTCACAGCCCAAACACCTCTGGGAAGAGTATGGGAATGAGCAGTGTGTGGTGTTTGTTAGCTCATCATGGAGGGAACTGCGCCTCTCCTGCAGAGAGTGAGTTAGCCACTTCACCTCTCCTGCTTCCCATGGGCCTTCTCCCACCTGTGAGGTGTCTGAAGAGCATCCCCAGAGCACTGCAAAGCTGCCAAACTGCTTTGAGCCAGAACACTTTATCCATCCATATCCTACTCCACAGCCCCTGTGCAGCTGGACCATTTCCAGCTGATCCGCTGGTGCTGCTGCAGCAGCAGTGGGTGCAGTCATGGGGGAAAGAGTTCACGGGGTGCAGGGGGAGCAGAGGTGCTCCACAAAGGCCAGAAGTGCAGGGATGTGCTGCAGCAGCCCAGCCAAGCACGAGGCTCACCGCACTCCTGTGCAGCAGCACTCCCCGAAAACCTCAGGCAGAGTGCGTCAGCACACGTGCAAGTCATCACAGAAAGAAGTAAGGACCAATTTTGTCTCCGTTGTCCTTTTTTTTTTTTAACTATCCAGGTGGCAACCTTATTGTTCTGCCAATTTACGAAGCTGGATTGAGGAACCAGCTGAGATCTCTCAGCCAGAAAGCCCCATCGGCAGCTTTTGGCACTTGCTCCTGGCCAACCGTTGGCACAGGGAGCGCTCTTGAACTTGTGAGAGAGTGGCCTGATTACAGTAAGCAGCTCTGCAAAAACTCCACATTGCATCAAGTGGTGTCTGGTCCTAGAAGCCCTCAAGGTCAGCTGAGGGGAAAAGATAACTATCTTTTTCTTCCTGCAGGTTTAATTGTCCGTTTTTATTTCTTCCCAGAGAAAAAACAATCCACTGATTAACTATTCGTATTTATTTATTATGATTTCTACCGTTCTCCCTTCGTTTCTGAATGCACACATATGTGGCACCTGGCTGTGTATCCAGCAGTTCTAAGTTTGACTGTAACCCACCTGCTGCCACATGAATGTTGTTATCAATGGCGTCCCATGGAAGTCACTACAGCCACCTTTCTAAAACACTGGTCACAGTGGTAGAATTTACCAAGAGGAGAGTAGCAATACTGCAAGACAAATGGATTTCCTAGTTTTATACCTGGATGAAAATAAAATTAACATTTAATGATAATTATTATGCATTTCCATCTCCCATCACAGAAAGATCCTGCTGTTCTGTCTTTTGCAATTCCATACCCTCTCCTACTGATGCTACATACAACAAAACACTTTAACATTAATTCCATTTCTCTCTCAATTCCTAAATGCAACTAGCTTTAAATTAACCAAAGTTTTGTATTATTTGATTTTCTCAGTTCAGTAGTTTACTGCAGTTATCCTATTCAGATCAGAAGTACTAATATTGCTGCGTTGAAAGCTGCCAATGGCATGTCTGTTTGATGTGTAAGATTTCAAAGCTTCCTCAAGGAAACTCTGCAGTCTTTTAGTTCTGAAAATTAAATCTCTAAGGGCCATGACAAATTTGAAATACCAGTGGAAGGCATCATCTAAGGTAGGGCTTAGATTTAGATTTATATCTATGCTGATTAAATTTTTTATATTCATACTAGTCTTTATGTCTCCAAATTATGCATTTGTATATGTATTAGATGCACAGAATGATCTCCTTTGTTTTGAACATGTTCAGAAGGCTGTACACGACTATGCATTTCAATTTATACGAAAAGCCAAGGCCTTATGAAAAAATTGATCTCTCCTCTCTCCTCCTTTTCCCCAAAGTCTCTGACTCATAAGGGCTCTTATAGTTACACCTTACAAATTTTTCGTTTTGGGGTCGATAAAATCTGTGTCCGTTTATCTCAGTGGAAGCAAGATCAGGTCTGTTTACTCATCCTCATGGCTTGCACTTCTTTTACCCATCTGTTAGGTGGTTTGTAAGAGACCTACACCTACCAAACACTGCTTGTGGCAAGGTACATTTTCCTGGCTTACTCTTTCTGATTCTGTGGTTTATTAAAAGCCTTGCACTGCCCAGGGATAGTAACATCAGGGGCTCAGATTAATTCTTTTTGGTCTTTAGCCAATCAACAGCTAATTTTGTCACTTGGCTAATTTAGCGATGTGCCAGCAAAATCCATAACTACAGCTAAAAGTATTTGTACTTCTATTGCTTGCTAAGCTAAGGCGACTCCATGAATACCATGTACTCCTTCTGCCCTTCAGTCCAGAGGAGCACATTTAATAAAAAAATGAGGAAGTGGAATCTATCATCTACTCATTTAAAACTTTTATTGTTTTTGTTTTTCTTAGCAAGACACTAGGCCATATCCTACTCTGAGTTACACAGGGAGATACTTAAGGAAAGGATTTTTTTTCCCCTGCTTAGGAAATACAGCTTTCAAGCAGACTGTTTTAGACAGAATTTGAAATCCAACTGAGTTAAATCTCTGTTAAATGAGGGGAGAACATGCCCTTACATATGGTGGCCTTACTGAGATGTGACACTTTGTGATTTAGACGTTCTTCACAGGAGAAAGTATGATTTAAGGGATGTTTTACTAAGCTTCTCCCTGTATTTAAATGAGTAAGAGTTTCCAATAAAATCTTCCATCAAAACAAAGAAATATCATTTCCATACAGAACCTTTTTTGGAAGATAGGCTTTAAAAGGCCACAGCCCAACTATGAACCTCATTAGAGTGTCTGCTTCACATCAGATTAACCACCCTCCCTACCCCACCTCCATCTTCACCAAAAATGGTTGCGTATAGGACAGAGACCTTTCACCAAACATCCTTATTGCAGGCTTTCCAATTGAAAATGTTTGACACAAACTTAGCAGTCAGTAAATTTAGAGCCTGGTTGTTTGCTAAAATGCTCCATGAATTTCTTAAGACTTGATAGAACTGCTCAGCACTTTGAGTTGGCACCTTCCAACTTCTATTAATCAAAACCAAACCTCCAAAAACATTCAACTGCTTAAAACAGAGAAAACATGCCAATATCTGCTGGCTTTTTTCTTTTCTTTGCTGCTCTGTGGATGGTAATCCCTCTTTGCCCTTCTTAGTAAGTGCAAGCCTAAAAGAGAGAGGCAGGCAAAAAAAGAAGAGTGTCTGGGGAGGAAGGACTGGCAGGGAAGATCCTGCAGCACGAGCCAGGAAAGCACAGTTCCTCGGGCTGAAGCCAGAAGCAGCAGGTTTGGTACAGAATTAATCCCTGAGTACCTTCTGCTGCCACTGGAAGTATTATGAAAGTGCTAAGGGCTGCACGTGTTCACAGGCTGCTTCCCCAGCTGCTTTGGGATTAAAACCTAGCTCCAAAACACACGGGATGCTGAAGTGTGCTATGTCCACATCTGCAAAAAGCACTGGGGGCTCGTGCTGGTCTGCCTGGGGGGCTGGAAAGCACCGCTCCTTAGCCAGCATCTGGGGGAGTGGAACACAAAGAGCTTGTGAGTTGTCGGGGGTTTGGCAGCCTGTCATGGGGAGGGAGAGGAGGGGTGAGAAAGGCCTCACCAAGAGGGAAGCAGAAATAAGGACCAACAGAGGATTATAGAGGAGGGCAGAAAAGCACCTAGAGTCTGAAAAGGAAGAGCTCCAACTTGTTTGCATTGCTGACTGACTCGATTTGGAAGCTTAGCTGTCATTATGAGAATTGGATCAGAAACAATTCTGGAAGATGATGATATTTACTTGCCATGCCAATCCCTATCACTTACTGTCAGTGCCAGCTCCCTCAGCTCTCAGAAGCAGCCTTCTCTAATTTTCTCTAGACTAGAAGCAGATACCGATTCAATAGGTTTCTCAGCACTTTTCAGGAGTAAGTATTAGACACATGCTGAACTTAAAAACTGACACATAAGATGTTTTGTTTCAGTATTCTGCCTTCTCTGGAAAACAAACACTTGTAATACAGAGCCGTGCATCTCACTTTGATAGTTTATTTTATTTACCCATGCTGATGCTCCAGGTAGTTCTAATAGGCAGAATTTGACACAGGTTTTTATGGCACATCATTTCTGGCGGAGCTGTGATTGAAGTGACACAGCAGGCTTCCAAAGTACTCACTGAGGTACACAGACTTCACACAAACTGATTGTGAGCACAGGCACGGAGGGATTTTCAGTGACACCAGAAGAATTCATCCTCTTTTAGCCAAACCTTGTGAACTTCCCCTTTCTGATTCTACCAGTTAGAGGTGCTGTCTGTATGCCTTTATATGCTCATCACTAGAGATTCAGATTTTCATCACAATGGCAGTGGTGCTAATGTCAACTAAGTACATACATAAACAAATCCAGTGAAGCCTTTGTGGGTATGGTTTACACTGCAAACAAACCTGCAAACTGAGTCAATATTCTCATTGCTACTCACTAATTGTTTTCTGTCCAGAAAGCTTTACATTATTCATATAACCTGTTAGTTACCGCAGCATGTGACTGTATCTGCAGATGATCATAACTCTGCCCGTGGTCAGTGGAATTTACAGAATTTTACTGGTATGGAATCAGCACAAGATCTTATCACAGTGTGTTGACAGATTTACCATGGCAGAGTCCCCATGCATTAGAAGTCTCCAAAAGCGGAGGGATATATGCAATACTATCAGGATCTTACTGTATTAACTACGGAACGTATTTAGCCCTAAAACATATTTCAGTCTTTAATCTTAAGTACATGTTTTAGTGCTTAGCCCTACTGTCTTCCATAGCCCTGAGTCGTGTATTTAAGCAAATACCTTGATTAGTACAGTCCTATGCTACGTCAGGCATTTGAACTAATCACAGCTACTCCAATTAAATTAATGCACTAGGTAAATGGCACTTACCTTTATGAACATCATGAATATACTGAACAATAATGTACTGGAAATAATAACTGGCTAGCAAACACAGTCTGTGGGACAACTTGTGAGCGAAGTCTCATGTTTCTGTAACATACACACTGTTGCTTTTTGGTTTTATTCGTGTTCTTCAAAGTACATTATGTACTCTTTAGGATAAACATACATCTGGAAATGGCATTTGTCAAGTCAGAAAGGAGAATAAGAAAAAGGGGTGGGGGGGAAGTTCCATTGCCAGTGCAATATTTCACGTAATAACTGTAAACAAATCTAAATCACAGACAGGGTGTAACAAAAAACAAGCGGGAAAATGAACTGTACACTAACCATTTCTCCAAGGAAGAACAATCCTTTTATCTCTTTCCCCACCTTTTTCATATTGACATCAACTTACCATTTTCCAGATACCGATGGTATTCTTTTTTCTACATTCAGAAGTTTCACTGGATTTACATATTTGATATAATTTATGCAAATAACATTTCTCCAATAGTCAATACATTTTACCTGTCAGATAAGGAAATTTTCTAAACCTGAGTATTTCAAACTATAATACAATCAATGAATATTCAGGCACAATATTTTAAGGAGTCTAATTAGGGACTTCTAATCAGACTTTATTGTTACCAGCCAAGCCCTGCCAACTAGCACTAATGAAACTCATACTTCAGATGCTTTACTACCAACACTGGAGTATGCAGGAATTAATTACTACAAGTAGCCTACCCACACAAGTGTCCTGAAATGCATCAATAAACTTCTAGCCCAGCAGGATTCTGTATTTTCACTGTCCCAGTGGAGTCAATGGAAAGCAGTCTTCAGGATGTTTATCTTAATTTTATCCTTTTTTTTTGGTGAATTTTAACTTTATGTTTCCTTTCCCTCTGCTATATTAATTTATATTCTATCACATCTGTTCCCTGATCTATTTCCTTCCTAGGTCAGTATCCTGATGCTGCAGTCATAGCTCATGAAACCTGACATAAACCAAGAGAACTTTATAAAAACCGAAAGACAAACATTTATGGCTCCAGTTTGGGGTTTGGGCTGACAATACCAGTTGTCCTTCAGGATTTTCTTTTTCAACTTCCATAATCTCTCACTTTCTTTCCCTCCCCCCTCCCCCCCCTACTTCTCCTGTTCTTTCTCAGTCTTGTTATTCTGTCTCCCAGCTTCTTGATTATTTCACTTTCCTTTTTCTTTCCTCCCTCTGCTCCAATGCCTTTCATCTGTCCTAAACCATCTTGCAGTTCCTCAGTTCAATTCTACCCCTCACTGTTCTAACCCTACTCTGTCACTAGCCTTTTCCCTCATCTTGCTTTCAAAGTATCTTTGACTCTATCTATGCACTTAGAATATTTTCTTGCCATCACTCTCTCAGCCTTCAGGCAGTGTGTACCACTCAGCGCACAGCTTAGCAGATAGCACCTTAGGTGGCTAATTTTGCAAAAGAGGATATATTTCCCACTCATAATCAAAATCCCAGTTACTGGGATGTTTTCTACTGCAAAAGTGACAACAGAGGCTCCGTTAGAGACAGCGGAAGAATTTAGTGGTTTGTTTGGTTTCCTGAACAAAACAATCTCATTTAATAGTTCTAATAAATCATACAAAGATAAAACATGCAAGTACTTTATGGGAATCAAAGACACAGGTAAAAGCCAGAGATGTGTACAGCTGTGACCTCATTTTACATAGTTTTTAGCCTTTTTCTACTGTAATAATGAACCAATATGAAACCATATTCCACTGGAAAGATTGTGGAAAGAAAAGAGAGAAGAAAAGAAGAAGAAGATATAAATATAAAATCAGTGAAACAATAAAATAATTAAAAAATATCTGTTGCTTGTATGCAAAAGGATACTCTAGATAGGAACGTAGTAAAAGAGAACTACAGTGGCTCTCCAAAGGGGACCATAAGGAAAAAGCTGAGGAAATACAAAATAAAGGTGCTGCTCCTGCAGGAAGGGAAGTGGAACAGCATCCTTCCAGTAATTGAAGGTTCACCGAATCAATTACCTGTAGCTGGAAGAGGCCAAGACCTGGGGCTAAATTAACCTATCCAACCCCTAGACGGGGCCTGTAACACCATCTGTATCTGCTGGTGTGTCCAGAGAGACCAAAGCCATCCAAGGAATCTAGTAGTTCAATTTCCTTTGTCTCTTCAAGTGGCCATGGTATTCTTTATTTTCTGTCTTAAACTGTTGGGTAGCAGGTGATATGTACTGTTAAGCTGTTGTCACATCTCATCCCAAAGCTGCTGGTATTTCACTGACTGATAAAGTGTGACCCTTTAATTCAAAACTTCGGGGACAAGTATTGATAGCACTTTATCCTATTAGGCAATCTACCACTCAGAAGAAGATACTGTTCATTATAAATAAGGTTATCAGAATCTTGCCCACAGAGCAGTGAAGTAAAACACATTACTATACTAAAAGTGTTAGTTTTATTATCAGTTTTGCTATGCAGGTATTGACAGGTTGCTGTGATAACATAAGAAGTCCAGCGCTTGAGAAGAGCACAGAAGAATTACAGAGTAGGTGCATACTGCTATTACAGGGGTGAAGGGAACATGGCTGCAAAGAGTTCAGGTAGAATCTTTATGTTGTTGGAAGAGATAAAGTCTTCAAAATGACAGAAAATAATTGCCTAATAAAGAGTTACAGTACTGCCCTAAGCTGCAGAATGAAACAATTATTTTTATGTAGCTCCTTGTCTTTAGAATCTTAAATCCCCTGTTGTTCTCTCATCTTTCCCTTGATCTTTGAAGACTTCTCCCTGTACATTTAACAAGTATTTTTTTGTTTGTTTTCTCCCCCCCCAGTGCTTTCTCTATGCCTCTCTGTGCCTCGCTTCTGCAGTGCTGTTACCTTTCTGGCTGTAACATCGCCTCATGGCCGGATCATTGCAGGCATCTGTTATCCAGAGCAGCTGACACATTAACCTACAAATGCCCCCCACACTCTCCATTATTCTCACAGGTCAGCACAGTTCATTGGTATCCCGTGATAGATGATGCAAAAGGAGAGGAGATTAGAGCATCAGGAGACAGGAGAATGACTCTGAATCTGATTAGCTTAGGCAGAAGGGATTTCATGTGATCCTAAGATGCAGCTGTAGTATAAAACAAAAGATGCTTCTTCATGTCTGTCATAGTGACTGCAAAATCCCAAAGGAGCAGAGACACTGTGGGCAGTTGCTCATTTAATTAACCTGCTCTGATTATCAGGTTCCAGGGTCTAATGTCATTTGATAGAGTTTTCACTTTGCTTCTTAGATGAGATCACCCATGGAGACAGTGTGTAGGCTGGATCTAAACTGTATTTCACATGCGAGCCCAAACGCAGCTCACCTCCAAAATAGCCTGCATCTCTCTGTTAATCCAGAGCGCAGCAATGGAGAAGTGAAAGCTTAAGCTTTTTCTGTCTGCTGTTCAGTATCATGGCTGCAGCCCTGGTAAACCTCTATTCCTCAACATGACAAATATTTCCAGGTGTGCCCTAACAGGCTACGGTGCCTCAAGCACACAGTGGTGAGAACAGGGGCTGGACAGGTAGCGAAGCACTCGAGACACAGCCACCAGTCTTACAGACTAAGTTTTATGTAGGAGGTTAATTGCAGGTTCAAATTCCTAACCTTTTTTTCTAAGGATTTTTAAAATACCACGCTTTATAAAATTTTAAGACTCACGCACATACATCCCTACCTGCAATATAATATGGGAAGTTTCATATTCTGTCATGTTAACAAACTGTGAGTTGAAACTCCCTGGTGTTGGGAAATAAAGCACACTAGCCAGTTCAGTCCCCTCCCAATTGCTGCTGAAAAACTCAAGCACTTTTGAGTGGATGCAGCAGCATAGAGTATTTACTAACCCTACACACCTAACAGAAGTCTCAATACACATTTCCCATGTGTATTGTGCTCATATTGTGTCTTTTAAAATTAAGAACACTGCAAGTAACAGATTTGCGGTATAGTTGTCACTTGCATTATCTCAATGAGACAGCTTTTTTTCTCTGCTTTCCTGATTCGAAATGAGAAAACAATGTGGCTGAATGAAGAATGCAAAATAGGCAATTTAGCCTACAAATTTTACCCTAACTTACTCAATGTTTACTTTCTGCTTTTAGAATACTGATAAGAAGATAAACATTTCCCAAGTACATTCATTATCACCTCTCTGTGTAATTTCTTAGAGTATTTAAAATTCACATTTCACTCTGTCCAGTTTGCCAGTGGTCAGTGAAAGCACACAGCACCTTGTCTGTTCTCTGACTAGTAGATGGAGAAAAAAAAAGTTTGTAGACATTTCAAAAAATTTAGTTCTGCACATAGTAATGCCCACTTGGTGAATTCTTTCTACAGCTATTCGTGAAAATGACATTTCTATTACAAAGATAGTTGACAAGAAGAGAGCCTAATAATGGGAACCAAAATGTATTAGTTTTTGCAGAAATACTCTCTGAAAGTGATATTCAATATTGCCCCAAATTAAGAAAACAAACTATCCATGATATTCAAGGGAGAGGTCTGGCTCTGGCTAACAATGTTCTGTGATAAAGGCAATCTCTGTAGCTGATTGCCAACCAAGTACTAAATTTTCCCAATGATTGGTTAGTGAACTAAATATGGATTACTGACTATTCAGAAGGTTTGAGGTAGCTTTTGTTGCCACAAAAAAAACCATTACAAAGATTACAGTAGGGATTGGAAACTTTCCAATCAGGCTTTTTGTGTCCTATAATGTTTTGTTAGGGATTGATGCTCTAACCCCTGCAAAGAAAAGACAAAATGCCACGTTATGTGAATACAGAAGCACAGTAAGAAACAAGAAGGTCATAGATTCATCAAGGCTACAGAGAAAATCTTTAAAATCTGAATAATACAATTCTAGGCTCATTGATTTTAATGGACTTTAGATCAGACCATTATTTCTGTTGTGATGACAATATCTGTATAATACGTTCATTTTTACAATCATGACAATGAGTTACTGTTTGATAAGTGCTTCTAATTTTAAAGGAAAAAAAATATGTCAGTAATTAAAGATTATCCCTTGGCATTAATTTTATAAAGTGTGCCATAAAACTCTTTTTCAAATTAAAAAAGAAAATCTAGGCCAACCGAGTGCCAATGAAGAATTTGATATGAGTTAACAACCCTGCCGAAAGACAAGGAGACAGCTCAACTCCCCATTTAGTTTTGACTCCACACTGATCAACCTTTTCTTAATGGTGTTATCTCAAAATACATCATCCAAAAATATATTTCAGCTTCACTGCAATCCAGATTTCTGGCTCTAAAAAATAATTTTTCTATGCCAGGCTGATAGTGCAAAGAGCTAGTATAAAACCATTCACCTCTTAATCAGCCACTTTTGGTTGACAACAATTGAAAGACATGTTTCTTGGGTTTTTAAAAATTTTTATCTTGTTACCTGAATTTATAATGGTTAGAATTTCAACTACCTGATTTATTTTTATGAAGCAGGAGAAAAACATGACTCTCATTCCATAACTTCTCTAACCAAATAGGTGTGCCTCTTCTCCACGCAGGAGAACCACAAAGTTTAATGCTTAATGCAAGTCAAAATGGCAAAAAACAACCAAAAATAACTTTTTTTAAAAAAGAACAAAGAACCTGAAGATCTTTGCTCTTAGAACCATTAATGCCAGAGAAAGAATCAGAAAAATTTGAAGGCAACTTTAGAACTGTTGCTAGTCTTATTATATCCATTTGGCAGAAGGAGAAAAGATATAGACATAGATGATGCACTGGACCACAACCTTTCTGTGACAGCATCACTTAAAGGCAGGATTCAGGTCAATTGCCCCCAAATCCATTGATCCTAGTTATGGGATTGTATGAAGAAGGATTAGCAAGTTACAATTTCAAATAGGGTTTTAAATTTATGAAGTCTTGGAAATTTCTCTGGGATTTTCATATTGCCCTGCTTGCCAATGCAAAACTCAGCCAAGGCATGGAGAAGCCACTGGCCTGGTTTGCTACCACCACACCCAGGGGATATTGGCTGGAGGGAGCAGGGAGCACGAAGCTCAATGGTCTTTCCTGATTAATTTAAAGACTAAGAAAACTTCTGAGGAGGGAATCAAATCTGAATAAATCCCAAATGCTAAATCTAGCTTACGGAAGCAAACACAGGGCCCTAAATCCAGATGTTTTCCATTAATGAAACTAAAGAACTTCATCTGACAGCTGGATCACAGTGAAAAATGCCTATGGATATAAGTAATAAGAAGTTAATGTGTTCATTTAAGTAATATGAAGCGTTGATTTAAGTAATAGGATGATATAATCATATTCGCTTTTTAAAAGGCTGATTTCAAAGAAGCAGGTACACAAGAAAGCAGCCTATTCATTTGGGTCTGCTGATCTTTCAACTCAGGTGGTAGAAGCAATTGCCATGCTTACCATACTATTACATTTCCCCAGCGTATGGAAAGGAACACCTTTTTCTTTCTGAGCTGCACTGTCTGTTTGAAAGAACAGAGAATATAACACAAGGTGGAAGTACCACCTTTTGGTCACCAAAATAAAAATGCATGGCAGCAGAAAGAGAAACAAAACTCTAGAGATTTGAAGGAGCTCTAAACCAGCTTAATGAAAACAAAACAAAATAAAAATCAAATGAGAAACAGAGAAAAACGCTCTCTTTGTGGGGAGACTGACACCATCTGGAAAAGTTACTAAGAGTGCCAGCACATTTCTTAGCTGTACAGAGAAGTAACCTAAATGTACATCGGAGTCTATGTGTTCACAGACATAATTTCACAATTTCACATAATTTCGTAATTTCTGTGTGTTCACTCACATAATTTAGCCACAAATACGAGGGATTTTGCTACTACCTCTTGTGCACATGAACAAAGATGCATATATGCATATATTTTTCTACATGAACTCTTAATGTCAAGGATGGAGAACAAAATTAGTGTGTAGGCTGTAAATCAATGTCCACTTGCCATTCTTTTAGTCTTGAGCAACTTTGCATGGATTTAATCACTGCTAACTTCAATACCAACGACATACCATGAAAGTTATTAATTTTCTATTTCTCAGACCTCAGAAATGAAGATTTACACATCTGTTGTTTATGTCTATGGTGATTTATGTAGAAATTACAGATTCAAAAGACAAAAAAATATACACAAAAAAAGTACATACAGTATAAAACACATAGGATATCTTCTCTACCCTAAAGAGAAATGGCAATTTTCCACCAGAACTAGTGAAGTAGAAATTCTGATTTATTGATCGTTGAGGTCAGATGTAAATCTTTTCACTTGGCTTGTTGATTTTTGTTGTGCTTGTTTTGTTTTCCGTTGCCCTTTTGAAATTATGGAAGTTAAGGTCAAAGTGTTAATGCATTAATTCAGTCAGTATTAAAGAACCCATTTTACATCTTTCTGAGCATCCTTCGAAGCTGACATTCTGTTTAATATCTGTATCAGTCATCTCTGGAAAACAATGTCATGGTGAAACTTTAAACTGCCATATGATAGCAGACAGTTGTGGTCCTGTTTTTCACTTTAACAGAGTTTCACTAGGAAAGGATAAGAGGAGAAAACCCTGAAGGGGAAAGAGATAAGTTTGCTTTCTTGAAAAAATGTCCTTTATTAAAGACTCAAGCTTCAACAAATCTGATGGAATTAAACTTGAGCAGTGTGAACACCACCATTTTTTATGGCTTGCAGCAATTTCCAACTGAAAGGCAGGTAACTAGTATAATAGGCTTATATCTGATATTCTGGCTTTTTGCACACCAAGGACTTAATTATCAGAGGACATGTAATTTTGAGGTCCATTTTCCTGTAATTTTATTCTTTTCATGCCCAAATGACTATGTCCTTTCAGACTAGTTGCATGACATTACTGTATTGTAATCCTTAGGTACCATTTTAAACAAAAGCAACATTATTACTGGTTTACAGTTGTTGAAGCAAAATTGTGCCCATATCTCCAAGATGTTTGTTTCTGTCAAGTGCTTGGATTTGCAAAACTTTCCACCGAAAGAAGAAAAAGTAACTGTAATCTCCCTCTTGAGACAAGATTTTTACTTCAGTAAAACTTCACTAAATACATTTCAATGATCATATTTTGTGTTTGTCTATATACATATATATTTACTTATATTTCTTTTTATGTAAGCCCTATACACACATAGATTTATAAATCAACAGTATTTTGACTCTACTGTGCTTCTCAGACCATTGATTTAGATTGAAAAATACTACTTGATATTTCTTAGAGTGAAATCCATCGTTGTGTGATGGTTTACAAACTACTTGAGGCTCACTTATTTCAGGGTTTAAGTAGCACTTTGTTGATGCATTGCCTTGTACAGATAGAATTTTACCTTTAAAGAACATTCCACATCTTTTCCTGTGATAGTTTAACTGTGCAGTAGGACTGTAAGTGTTTTGTGAGATAATACTGTAAAATTTGATGTTTCCCTCCTCAGTTATATATATTTTTATTCTGAGTGGACTCTTTTCCTATTTGAAAGAAGAAAAAGGAGTAGGATTTTAAAGAACAACATAGTCTTTTTTTTTCTTTATATTACCAGCAGTGCTGATAATACAAATCTCATGAGAAGAAGTGAGGTACAATCTGATCTGTAAAGAAGAGAATCAACCACATTTTTCCTTAATTATGCTATTGTGCATTCCTGATAGTAGAAATATCATGTCATTTTTCAGGAAAAAAAATACAGGAAAATTCTGAAAGGTGGCTGGTGCACACAAATTTATTATCGCCACAGCTGGGCACAGCACTAGGTTTTCTTTTTTCCTCAGAAAAACAAGCCAGCTTTTATCTACCATCAGCTTAAAAAAATACTGAATAGATCCTGAAATTCCCAGGGTAAAGGAAGACGAAATAATATTAAGATTAGAGAAATGTGTGTGAAAAAGCACTAATTGAAGAACAGGAGCACTGAGAAGAAGGGATTAAACAGATTATAAATCTAATGTATAGGGAATTCCTTCATGCATGACCGTGAGTTACACAAAATGAAATGCTATGTTTTGCAGGGGCTTCTGTGATGACTCAAATACTCTCAAGACAAAGCAAGAAAGATTTTTTCCAAATTTTTTGGTCCTGACTGTATCCAAGCATTGTGCTCCTAACTGATGATATAAGAGGAAGCTGGGTGAAGTGAATTTTAGGTAACCTGTCAGAATTTATTTCCATAAACATAAGGCAAATTGTTCCAAGTCCAGATGAGCAGTTTCATTACCTACATAGCTTTCTGTCTAATGGTCTGTAAAGTTCTGCAGTTTTTCTAACCCTGCAAACATTTAGATATCAATAAAATATCTTGTACTACTCCCAAGACTCGTGGACATATTAATAATTATGGGCACAAGATCTTGATGAAAATAGGTTTCAGAATTTGACAGCTAGGTGTGTTTCTGAGAAACTGTTTAAGACATCTTTAAAACTTGAGACATTTCCTGCAGGAAGCAAATTTCATGAAAGTCTGGATGTGTACTATCCTAAAAAATATCAACTGCCAAAAATAAATAAATGACCTGGCAAACAGTGAAATATAAATACTATGTGCATATACACACCTGCAGAGTAGATAAGCAATATTTATTCTCACTCATATATAAATTTTAGATAAACTGAAATAAACATCCCATGTCAATTACAGATTTACAGATACTGCACTTCTTTCTTTCAAAAGATGATTTTTTGCAAATCATGCAGAATGAGAACACAGAATCATGCACACAGAGAAAGCAGTAGCAGAAAATACCCACCACGTACTTAATTTCAGCCTATTTCATATAAGCCAGAAGCTAAAGTAAGTTCATTTACTTTTATGGCTACAGTGTTGCTGCTGGTATCAGACAATCAGAAAAATTAACAAAAAATCGGATCCTGATAATGTACCCAAACCACCCATGGTATACCAATAATTTCCATACTGGGTAGTAATAAACAGATTTTTACACTCTATGACTTTCAGTTATTTATTGGCTTTGCTTGACAATAATTCCTTGATTTGGGCAAGCACGCAAAGAGAATACAACCAAGAAACATAAGGAGCAAGTATCCAGACTCTGGCTCAGGTTAAGGACACTGTGGTGGATAATGATGGTTCACATGTTATGAAAGACTAGAATAATTAATTAAACCATTAGAAAACAGACTCATGAACATACCATCTGGAAGTGTTATTACACTGTGTGTCTAAATTATTCCCCTACGTTTAGCACAAATCTCTAAGAGTGGCAATTTAATTATATAAAGGGTAAAAATTAAATTCCACAAATGATTGGAAGGCCTCCTCTCCAGTACTGCACTGACAAATCTTAGTAGAAGGATGGTAGTTGATGAGTCTATTTCTTATGCCATAAAGATGAAAGCAAGCAATGCCCCTAAGCAGCATTCACTATGCTGCTTTCCTGTGAAAGCTGCCTGATGAAAAAGACTTGGGGGTGCTGAATCTACTTCAGTATACTGAATGAATTAATATTTCTACCCTAGTACTATTAAAAGTGCAGTGGTTGCTAAGTGAGGCTGGAGAGGGTAAGGAAGAAGTACATGTCAAAACCTGCTGCTTCACAATTTTCATGCCTGCCCTCCAGAAGAGTTATGAAAGTCAGCCCACTCTCCACACTACAAAATGGATGAACGGGCACCTCAACAATAAAAGTCATCTCAGGCTACTGCCAGACTTCAAAACAACTTTGAACTTGCTTGGTGTTCGAACTGCTGCTGTTCCTGTTTTGGGATTTTTTGTTTGTTTGGTTGGTTGGGTTTTTTTGTATTTCAATAAGTTTGTGTCTTTGCCCTTTCTGTTAGAAGTCAAAATGAGAAGCAGAAATTACACAATAAGGTTAGAAAAGTCAGTCTGTTGACAGTTTCGACCTGATTTTCAGATCAGAGATGCGAGGGAGGAATAAGCATTGGGTAAGCACCAGACTGTGTTCCAGAAGTTTTCAGGTTTCTTTATCAAAATCTGCAAAATTGAGGAAACCAAATACTAAAGCTGTTATAATAAGAACAGGAACACTCACATGCACGCATGTGTTACTCTTGTAAAAGGGCTGTGATTCGGGTCTTGTTTTCATATGTGAGTCTCATTTCAGAGGTGATGACTTGAACAACAGAAAGAAAACCACCATCACCAAATGTGGTTCCCAAATGGCATTCTCTGGATACAGCTTTGTCTTGTTAGGCTGAGGTTACAGGTGGCACTTAAAGCCCGTCCTGTCTTTTCTCTTTACTAGAAGGTGCATTTGTTTACTAGGGAACAATGGGGAAACTTGGTTTGATAGCACCCTTGCTTGTAAATACACTTCACTGTATTCCTGTATTATTTGTTGTTTCTAAAGATTCTGAAGAACTAATTCAGTACTGTAAATTACTCAGGAATAAGGAAGGAATTTCACCAGTAGTGTAAAATTTTAAATATTTTAGACTTAGTTTTTGCAGGTCCACATATTTCTCTTATACATATTATTAGTCATTTCAGATTAAGTGTAAACTAAAAAATATTTTGGTTGAATGAAAAGGTATTGTACTACCTGATTTAAAATTCAACCCAATTGACTCAAATACATTATAAAAAATTAATTGTGTGAGCCACAAATTTTTTTTTGGGAAAACTTTTCAAATTTTATGTAAACAAGGCAACTGTAACGTGAGAAATAAAGATTATTTTTTTATATAAAAGTGAGGTGTTTAGCTTGATTCCCTAAATAATCCCAGTCCAACAAATTCTTTAAAAAAACATCTACAATAAAAAAGTGTTGAGTGAAGAAATGGAAGAGTGCAGGAGAGCAGTGTGTATGGAGACAGAGAATTGTTAGCCTCCCCACACTTTACTGAACAGATTTTAGTAACCTAAAAAGTCTGATTCAATTCATGGTGTGCAAAAGCAGAACAGAACAACAACGACCCTCTTTCACAGACATGAGTTTGTATAATTGAACCTTATAATGGCTCCCTCGCAACTGCCCCTTGGAGTTGGGTCTGTTTGTTTACGTTTGCTGGTTGTTTTTCAGAAGGAGCTGTAAAAGGCATAATCACAGCAGCAACACTAACCAATGCTATTAACTCTGCTTTGTAAACCCTTGATGTAGCTCTGACACTCAGTCTTACTAACTACATAGTAGAATTTAAGCTGGATCATTTAAATAATGATAAAGCTGTCAAGACTGATGTGATTTTCTTCTTGAGCAATTCACCTTCTATTACAGGTTTTATTGTACTTTATAGTGGGCATCTGTAAATCTGAGGATCAGCTTAGCTCCCTAATTTACACCCATTGCACGTACTACATGGTTTTAACTGACTTACTTTAGAAGGATTCACAGTAGTTGCTAGGAAACCTTTCTGTGTTCTTTTCACTTCTTATATAGCATTAGCTTTTCAATTGATAAGGCTGTACCTTTAGGTACAGAGGGATTTAAGCAGAATCAAACAATGACAGTAGGACTGCAGCATAGATAAGCAAAAAAAAAAGGCGGGGAGGGGGCGTGCAAATCCTTGTTCTTTGTACAGGTAATACAGAGGATTAGAGCAAAAGAAAGGACATTGCACATTTCCATGAATATTTTTAAAAGATATTCTGCATCATATTAAGAAAAGCCTCAAAACAAAACTCCTTACTATAGTTTAAAGTTTATAAATTTGTAAATGACTGTAGCAGAGAAGTCATTTCATTGTGCTATATTTGTTACGTGGCATGTCTTCCTGGGGATAATTTCCAATGGTAATATTGTAAAGCATTTTTCTGTATGAGGGAAGGATAACTCCCATGCTGCTTTAAGGACGTAAATGTTCTCGCCAGAAGTCTCTCTCTTGCAAACACATTTCCACTGAGATAACACAGTTAAGTCATACTTTTTCCTGCTGAAATAGTCTGATAGATGTCCTCAGGTTAGCAGACATACAAGCCTATGTGAGAACAACATAGAGACAGGTAGAGACTGGAGAGATAAAACTTTACCCTTATCTACTGTAAACTGCATTATCTTACTGCTTGTCATCTCTACTGGGATGAAATAGTCTCTTTTTCATTAGAAACCTTTTCCCAATCAATTCAAGTATACAAATGTGTATCTGATGCACAACAGCAATTATATTACTTTCAGATGCAGATTTTCCACTATGCCATGTTTTTCTTCCCCAAAGAATCCATCTCTTTTCAAAAGTTTCAGATGTTATTTGAGTAGACAAACTGTGAAGAGCCCACGACACTCCTCCATCTGCATACCTTCCCGTTCCCACTATATCCAGGTGCCTTATTGTCCTCAAAGCATGATGGTGGCATTCAGCCAGGATCCTAGTACACTCAGTAGTCTGAACAGCACCACAACCATCTTTTAAGAGGCCTTATATTAAATGTATAAATATGGAAGATGTTTTTTTCATTCTCAGTTGAAAGAGGAAACATAACTAGAATTGTCTTTTCTATGCCTTTTTAATCTGGGACACCTATAAAACTGTAAGTGTACATGTTTCTACAGATATTTTCTTCTTTGTTCCCTAGGTTTCTGAAAGCCAAATCCAAAACACTTTTTCCTTTTTCTTTTCTTTTTTTTTTTTTTTTGTCCTATACTGTCCCATAGAGGTTAGAGAGTTTCATAAGATGACAGACTTACTTCAGAAAAGAATCTAACTTATTTCTTCCAATAGCCTTACTGAAGTCTCTTGGGTTAGCAAGTCTGGGTTTGCATTAGCACTGTCTGGGGTAGAGTGAGTTTTTTAAACACCTACTTTCTACCAGTCAATATGAAAAAAGGAGAGAAAAGTATTCCCCAGCAGCTTGCTTTCAAAACAGCCAAATTGGAGAACATAAAACCATGTGAAATAAGAAGGCTATCATATCTTCATTCCCAATATAGCTTGAAAAAATAAATATTTCAACCAATAAAACAAAAGCACAAGTAATATTTCATAAGCGAGTCTAAAGTTCATGAAGTTTAAAGGCAAGCAGGACAATGAAAGAAATCGGGCTACACTTCACAGATCATTAACATCAACCAGTAATGACTGTGCCAAATCCATATCAACCTTCTTGAAAGGTGCATTTCAAAAGCAAACATCATCTCAGTGGAATCTGAAAACACCTTCAGATAAAAGAGAACATGCCACCTTCGATCATAAAGAATATCCTTTCCATTTAAAACTTTCCTCAATTCTAATTGTAAGTTGTGTGGTTTAATGTTTTAGTCCATCTCTTATTACCCCTTTTCCCACTACTTGCTAAAGAATCAAAGACTCTTTAGTACTCAATAGTGTCTTAGCATCAAAACATTCATTTATATACTGCAGCTAAGTCATTTCTCAACGTTTTTGAACCAGCTAAAGGAATGGACTTTTAAAAATCTTTTATTGAAAGGCACTTGACACAATATTTCCTCTTTTTTGGAAAATATCCTCTATAATCCATCCAGTCTTTTAACAGCTCTTAGAATAGGGACAATAGTTTTATATGCAAAATGGTGACATCAATCTCTGAGTAATGCAAGTTGAAGTCCCCACCCCATTTCCAAGAGAAACTCCTCATTTAAGCATCACAGTGCTGCATTAGCTCCTTTAGCCACAAGATGAGACAGAAACCTTCCTATTGCTATTGTGAAAGGAAGGCTAAGTTTTAACAGCTTGTAGAAGCTGAGTTATGTAAGACATCTTTCATTACTGTATAGCCAAGTATTCAAAGGCCCTGCACTGGATATTACTTCTCATTGAGGTGTCTCTTTCTCCTTGAAACAGTAGAACCAACTAAAAAGACAAAAAAGTAGCAAAAGAACCTCCAAACCACACAAAACTCAACAATACAAACCTCAGATCTCAAAAGAACAATAGAGCAGCTCTCCATGCAGGATATGCTCTTATTAATTCTCCTAAGGGCCATTCTGAAAGTGGCAGAAGAAACAGTACAGCACAGAGGCTGAGCTCCTCCTGTATCATCACAACTGACTTTGCATTGGATGTTTTCTGTTATTCTTCTGTGTATTTCCAAAATGTCATATGAATTAACTTACACGTCACTGATTGATGTTGCTAACAATACAGGACAGACAAATGAGGAGGAAGAGGAGAAGCAGGACATAAACATCATTTTATAGACTCAAAATAACTCTTCACTCAAAAAGGAATTCTTATCATCAACAGATGCAAATTTAGAAAATAAAATTCCCTGGAATATGTACTAAAAGCTACTTTCATCTTTTGGTTAAATAATTTGAATCACCTTTACCTGAAGAGATCACTGATAAAATATATAGATGAATCTACATTTAAAATGCAGAGAGCAAGCAAAAATCCCCACCAAAAGTGATGCAAAACAGTATAGAAAATCCAAATTATAAAAAAATGAGTTTTACATTGGGAAATAGAAACTAATATACCTGGAGTAAAATTAGCCTGTTTCTCTTTCTGAAACAGACAGAGATTGTATTAGTTAAAGGTATACAGAAAAGAATGCTCTCACTCAGAACCGTGTTTGCAATGCACTCTGGAAATATACAGAACTTGACTAGACTAGCTCGTATCTACTTTATTCCCGTCTTCCTTAGAAGGAGATACACGAGGCTATGGAGTACCATATTCTTCAAAGAGGAAATGCCTGAGGAATATTGCTGTACATCTTAAACCAGCAATGATAGACAAAGTATATAGATTTTGCATGGAACTAGCTTATGTTATGCAGAAAGGTACAAGAAGAATCCAGCACCCTTGCTATACAGCTGATCGTTATTTGGTCTACTAAGTGTAAGTAAGTTTGGGTTAAAAGATCAGTGGTGAAGAAGGAGTCTTCTATTTAATTTCTGCTTACCAAAACTACATCACACATTCCATGCTTTGTTTTTTTTTTTTGGTTTGTTTTTGTTTTTTGGTTTTTTGTTTTTTGTTTTTTGTTTTTTTGTTTTTTTGGGGTTTTTTTGTTGTTGTTTTTTTTAATGCTGTGTAGACAAGAATCGTTTAATTAAGTTTTAAAATTGCACTTGAGGAGACTATGACTACTAGACTAGTCTCGGTTACACATTTTCTACTTCACTTACTACATTACAACACACCAAACAATGAAACAATATAGAAATCACATTCTATGTATGATGATAGCTCTTACTTAAAGACTCAACTGAGAGCTTCATTCAGCCAGTCACACTATTTCTATCAATACAAACACATATTAGTGCATTAACTCTGCACAAGATACATCTGAAATGCCCAGAGATCAGCAATCCCTTAAACATTACAACCTACATGCTATCTGAGTTCACTAACCCATTAGTGGGATTCCTTTACTTCCAAATGCCTTTTTGGTCTCTTAGAAGCAAAATTTATGGTTTTTCTTTTATTATTTTAAATTTAATTCTGATTTTTAAGATTACAGATAATTGGGGAAGAGCATAATTCTGATATCGTGATGCTTACTTTTTCCTTTTGTAGTTTTTAAATACCTAGCAGCTGCTCAGCAGATTTCCTATTTTTCACAACTTCTGTCACATCACCAAAGAATTAACAGAACTTGAATTTCTTTTGTATTCTGCTAGAGTCTCAACAGGTAATACTGCATTCCCCACAGTTCAAGGCTGTCAGATATTAAGAAGTATCCTCACCCTTTAGAGAAGTGCTAGTTGTGCCAAAAAAAAAAAAAAAAGGAAATAGAGAAAGAAAGGTTTATTGAACAATCAGAGATTAAAAGCACATAGAAATAGACTGTAGGCATGTGTAAACTATGCTTACACTGTGAGGGCAGTGGCCCTCGTGTGCCTCAGTTCCCTCCATTGCTATCTCTCCAGTGCTGCTACACTTTACTGCCCATCTGACTTGCAAATCTCTCTACCACCAGCCACCCCATGACTATGGTGCAACACCTCATATTCAACCACAGCTCCAAATCAAGGCCAAACAAAGGCAAAGGCCTTCTCACCTACTGAGAGGACTGACAGAAACTGAAAAAAAAAGAAATCAAGTTCTCATATCCTAACTCCCATTTATGATCAAAGTGCTCTTCCACTTGTGAGCATTTCTTGTCACTCCCTTTAACAGAGCAATATTCTCATTGTCAAGAGATACAAGGACCTCATGAGTTTACATTCCATCTCCCAACTACTGTTGCCTCATCCATCATACTTTCATGATGTCTTTGTAACTACACCAAGCTGAGGGTTTTCTCATCCTCAACAGAGTAACAAGTCAAAAGACAGTTTCTACACTATTTTGGCTTTTGTAACTAAAAGAGGATTCCAAAACTAATCATAAATGCACTTCCCTGTATTCTTTCCTCCTTTTTCCCTCTCCTCTCTTCAATGATCAACTTGCTTAAGCAATTCTTTCCAAAAAGGCCCTCAAAGTATGTTTTCCACTCTCCAACCCTGTGAAGGCTGGCAAACCCTCCACAGCAAGTCAGAAGCAATCTACCAGCACTGTTCTATAAAGTAAAAAAACCTCTGTGGCCTTTAATTTTATAACAGCTGCAAAGACACCGCTGTAGAGGTGCTGCTGGTTCTTTCCCCTTTACACTGCTGAGCCAGACTAAAGAGTACAAGTGGAAATGTTTGTGAACTCAGAAAGGTAACTTCTAAATACATGGTGGGTTGTTGAGGGGGGGAAAATATCCTACAAAAATCTGTTGATGTACTTCTCCAGATAGGATCCCTTTCATCGATCTCAAACGTTATATCAGGCTGTGGTGACATACATGGCAAGCATTTGAAAACTGATGATTAAACAAGTTTGTTTTCCTATGCCAAATGTAGGCTTGAGAAGGAAACAGCTTACATGGGTAATAAGGTTTGTTTTGGATCGATACGCAGTAAATTGCCCAGTGCTGATTATTTTGAACAAATGTGCAGCTCTACCCCATATAATAAAAATCTGGCTGCCTTTTGTTACTCATGAAACTCATAAAGGTTAAACCTTTAGCCTGAAGGAAAAAAGATCCTTTTCATCCAATGAAAATTAATAGGACTGAGCATCCCTCCCCTTGCAGGCAGCTGTAATTTTTCAGCTAAGAGGCAGACAGGTCCAAGAAGAATTGATGATGGAAAGTTTTTGTCACCACCATAAACACATTTTAAAAGCAGCTAGCAGTAGGCTCACTCTGAGAATTGCACGTTTGAGGCGATGCCAGTGGTACTTAGCACAGCTGCTCGTGGCTGTGCGCCTAATTCAATGTTGTTTGTCTCAAGATTTTCCAGTGGACCATTTCAAGTGGCAGCACACAGCTGATGGGCCATATTAGCATTAACACCTCACCTGCAAAATACATAATTACATTCAAATCTGCTGATTAGAAGCAAAATACAAACACGTACTAGTGGTTGCATTTCAGTGGTAACCATGCCCATTGAAGAAAAGGAGTGGACTGTTACCTAGAAATAGTGCCACATTCTGCCTCTGAAAAAAAAGATTATTGGTAGCTGGTGTAGGAATTAAAATTTCATATCCTTTTTTGGATGATGGTTCTTTTTTAAGTCTGGGTAAATCTAATACTGTTTGTTTTCCACACATTTATTTTGCATCTTAAGGTTTTTAAAACATTTTTCTGTGATGCTAACGAAAGGAAATCTTCTGATGAATTACTTCCTATATATATATATACATATATATATACACACATATAATGAGCCAAAAAATTGTGTGATTAGAGGATGTTAATCTAGTATCTCTTAGCATAGCTGCTACTCTCATGCCAATCTTCTTTACTGGAGCATGTTTGTTCCAGATTTATTTATTTTTAATAACTAATGTTCACTTCAGATTGAAGTTTATATTTGTATTAAACTAATTTACATTTGTTTGAAAGTGTTAAATCCAAGCCATT
This sequence comes from Edolisoma coerulescens, assembly GCA_013397115.1. NCBI lineage: Eukaryota > Metazoa > Chordata > Aves > Passeriformes > Campephagidae > Edolisoma > Edolisoma coerulescens. The sequence continues at coordinate 693,205 of VWZW01000818.1, read as the reverse complement.
CCCTTTTTTCAGCTGGGAATACAGTCAAGCACAGTCGCTGCCAAATAACTATTTGGAAAATATGCTTTTATTATTGTTGTGTCTTTAGGTGATTATATGCAGTGGCTGATCTGAGAGCTCACTGCAGCCATTGTTATGCAGTGAACTAAGCTTTGTTCTCCTGGAGCAGGTAACAGCTAAAAAGCTCCAAACAAAAACTAAGCTTTGAATTTAGGAATCATTTCTTACTTAAAACACAGCATCACAGAATAGGTAAGGTTGGAAGAGACCACTGAAGGTCATCTAGTCCAACCTCCCTGCTTAAGCAGGGTCCTTTACAGCATGTTACTCAGGATTGTGTCCAGACAGCTTTTGGAAATCTCCCGTGAGGAGATTCACACCCTCTCTGGGCAATCTGTTCCCATGCCCAGTGCAGAAGTTCTTCCTCATATTCAGGTGGAACTTCATCAGCGTGCCTCACTTTCTGGCCACTGCCTCTTGTCCTATTGCTCAACAGCACAGAACAGAGCCTAGCTCCATGCCCCTGACATCCTCCCTGCAGATCCTGATAGACATTGATAAGATAATTTGATAAGTAAATATACACCATACATATATTTCACACTATACATCAAATATAAATTTTTGATGAATCAATACACATTGATAAGAATTTACTGACAAAATAATGCATTTATGTAGCATAATCCATCAAATTCCCATCCACAATGAGGCATGAAACATGGTTTTGGGTTTTTTACCTTAAAAATACAAGTAGATAGTCTAGCATGTATAGTCTTGCTAAATTCCATGTGTTTTGAGGTTATCTTCTTGAAAATAATGAATTCTTACATTGAAAAACTATCACTGCTTCAGATATGCTACCTGAAAAAAGAAACAACCAACACTGAAAACACATATTTTATTAAAATGATATCTACTGAACAAACCCCATCTCTTTAAAGAGATTTATGAGAAAGGTAAAGCTTATAAATATTTTTATAGAGATTGTTAGAACTTATCTATGTCCCTTGTGTCTTCACACTCCTTCTAGGAATGAGAGTCCCTCTGAGGAAAATGGTGATCTGAGTGTCTAATGAAGTCTGGATGTGTTCCATAAAATGGCAAAAATTAAGCTTGCATAGGCAGTCATAAGGCTGATGCTTCCTAACTTTACAGACTACACAATTTACTTCTACTCTAACATTCATGCAAACTCCTAAGCATGAGATTCTTGCCGAGGGAAAGATAGGAATAGGTTTTGTTACCTATCTGCATCTCATAATAAATCAGCTGAAATGTTTGAAGATTTTTCCTTCAGTCGCTTTAAAACGAGCTGCTGTTGCTGGACTTGCCTGGCCAGCTGTGCTTGGGGAACACACTGCTTGCTGCTGGCAAGACCTCAAAGGGGTTGGGTAAAAAAGCTTCTACTACCCTGCCTCTCTACTGACATCATCCCTGACCACAGGTTTTGGAGCTGGCCATGTATTCTGCAGGTGGGATACTGCTAAAGGACATCAAAACATGTTCGAGATGTGCATGATTTGGAAATAAAAGCCAGTTCATTTCTCTGCTTTTTCTCTTGCAGATGTCCTGTGCCCAAAGCCCTAGCAACTTCTTGGTGACCCCACTGCAACGAGGAAGATGGCATCAGTGCTTTGAGGTATGTTCTCTACTCCACAAGCATGGGCTTATTCACTCCCTTTTTAATTTTTACAACATTAATAGATCTCTTGGAAGTTTCTCACACTCAAATATCTTACTTTGTCAAACTAATTAGCAGTGTTTTAATCATTTTCACATCTCTGGGCATGCACATTCTTATAGGTTGCTTAACAGAGAAGTATAAAAGAATGGTTCCTTCCCTAACGAGCTTGAAGTTCAAGAAAGCAGCTACTTTACAAACCATACTATAAGAACTTGTAAATGACACACACTGAAGTGGTAATCCTTACATTGCACCCATATCATTTTTACATCAGATCTTTCTTTGATAAACTGATCAACAATTCCTTTTTAATAAACTCTCTTCTTGAGAATGTCTCTTACCTTGATCAAATAATTGACAGCTCCTTTACACAATTTGTGTATTTCTGCAAAGTACTGTATCACAAGGAAAAAGAGAATGTCTTAAAGCAGGTTAGATAAACAAACAAGAGAAACAACTTCTCCAAGGAGCTGACTTTACCAAGAACATCCTTTTGTAAGGACACCAGATTTCACCAAGATTAAAGTGAAGTAAGGCACTATGATACACACCGATAACATGCAGTGTTAAAGCCTTAGAGAACGAATTACTGAGTTAACATGTTACTGTAATAAGACAAAATTAGAGGGTATTTTAAATTTCTTATCTAGAAACGAATTTTAAGAGAGAATGTGACCAAGAATTATGACTCAGACCTTTGGGAGAGCCCTGTATTTAATCTCCTGAGTGAATTTGAAATCATGATTTATTGTCTGTCACACAAATTCTGTTAGCAAAGTAAATAAACTGCATATTTTTTTAAAAATCTCATCTATTATTCTCAACACTCAAATATCTTTTTAATTCTGAAATTAAATATTCAGGAATTGCAAAAGACTGCCTTTAAAAATGCATTTCAATGTCCTAATAAGATAAGCTACTGATTACACTAGTCCAGGTGTTCAGAACTGCCTAGACTTCTCCATGGAGCATGGCTCTGTGCTGTATCATCATATTCTTTCTTTTGTCGGGCTCATTTTGTTTAAAAGAACATTTCAATAATGTACAAAAAAAAGCTTTTATGTTTCACTTTATTTCATTCATTGCTGTTCTTATCCACACCAGAATTACAGTTTTTATCTGAAGGTGTTACGTGGGAGGTGATGAAGGGCCCAATGAACCTGCTTTATTCCCTTTTTTCCCACTTGTGGTAACAGGTCATATAGGGGTTTAGCTAGAGGGAGAATATGAGCGGCCTCGCTTTAACAGGATAATTACAGTGCCATAGCTGTGCTGATATAACTCCCCCATGTGGATACTCTATTCTAAGGATGAAAAATATTTTATTCTAGTATAATTACTTTGCTTTTTAATTCTCTCTGAACAAATCCCTCCGAAGGGAAGCATATCAAGATATCTACAAAGTTTCGTTTCTTCCTGCGGTCGAACTCCCTTAGGAGAAGATGGGATGCTGGTACAGCACCGACTCCAACTCACCCAATCTCCCCTGTACTTCAGTCAAAGGAAGAGCATCGTCTGCCAGCTAGTCTACACAAAGAGCCCTCTCCACAGAGAAGAAGGGGATTGAAAATGGGGTACCATGAAATATGTCAATAGTACTGGGTATGTAGAAGACACAGATAGATCTGTATGTTTCCTAATGCACAATTTCTGGACTTGAAAACCATTTCTGTAATTTCACTTTTTGTATCAAAAAGACTTCATGCATTAAAAAGTGATTAAAAAGGTCAATTAATAAAAGGAAAAAGAAATAGGAATGTTCAATTACTTATTCAAGCCTTTCTTTTCTCTCTTAGAAAGACTGAAACTCTTCAGTGGTATTACATAAAAAAATCACTCTAATTGATCTAGAAATAGCATAAAAGGTTTCCTATTGCAGCCATGATAAATAATAATAGTGTGGTTAATCTGGAACTGCCTGATCACATGTCATTCACTGATCAAGAATACATTTTGCATCATCAGCATGGAAAGAAATTCTCATTGTTAACAGAAGAATGCCTACCACAGCCTGAATACAAAGTTGAGTCCACAGCACCTGAACTTTCCAAATCACCAAGACAGAACTATTTTTAGCTATAAAGCTATTTTGTAGCATTTGATTTTTCTTAGGAGTGCAATTTTTAAAAAGAAAGTGCCTTGGTTACTGCTTTGCAGCTTTACACTTCAGTTACTAAAGTGTCACAGGTTTTACAGACCATCTGAACTTCCCCTTGAAAGGTATGAAAATACTCCAGGATGACTTCTAAACAATCGACTTAAGGGCAGACACTTAGCTTGTGTAAATCAGTATCACTCCATTTAAGATAATGGAACTATGCCAAGATACCAACTTTCATCTGGCATGGTCTATTTTTTGCTTCCAACTATGCTTTCATGGAGTTAGAGAACTAAAGGGTTTCAGAAGAGATCTCTCTGGGTACAGTCTGACCTCCTTGAGCTTGACTGATGCTTTAAAATAGAACTTTAGCTTATGAACCAAACACTGCATCACATTTCCTCCCACAACAACAATCTGAAATAATGATCTATAGGCGCTTACTGTTGCCAGCACTTTTAAAATGTTTCCCCTGGTGCCTCAACAGTTGAAATCCCAGGAAGTTAAATTAGCTTGCAAATTTGACTGAATCAACACCTGCTCATTCAAAACACATTTTAACTACAGGAAGGAATTCTTCACTTTCATTTGGAGCAGCAAAAAAACCCTACCCAAGAACACAGAAATTGTGGCCAATTTCAAGGCTCTGCTGGAATACAGAACTAAGCCATAGCAAGTCTCTGCTGTTCCATCCTGTTTTCTGTGGTTCTGGTACACAGGCAAACGTAGGCTAGTAGTAAATTTATTATTTGCCATGTTTCTCCTGAAAAATGGTCAAATCTAGCCAAATATCTTCTCTTAGGCAATGTGAAACTAATTGATAAATGGAAATTAATATCACAGTATCATTAATAGTTTCTGCTTCGCTTTTATTTTCTGACATGCCTTTTCATTAATACACATAATAGCATGATATACTGAATGCAAAGCAGTGGGAGACATTCAGATTTGCAGACCTGTTGGGAAGCTGGTGCTGTGCCTCTCCACACAAACTCAGCTGGGTTTTTTACATGAGAACAGCAGCTGATAAGGCACAAGACCGTGGCTGGAATCAAGGAGGCAAGGAACTCGCATTATCTCCTACGTACCAAGGAAGTGCCACAGCAAATGGAACTGTGGCAGTTTTAATATCAATCTCTCCCTCATGAATACGTATTTTTAGCTGTAAATATTTAAAAAAAGAGATAAAAACTGAATTTCCAGCTAAAATGTTCAGGAAGCAGATCTCCTGTTTGCCAAGCAGCCCTAGCTGCCGTCATTTCAGATGATACTTGGGCAGCTGTATTTGAAACGCCAGAGTAAACACCAGGGAAGAGACCACATGTGCAAAAAAACATGTACAGGAGTTTTAAATGCATTGTGTAGTTGTTTGTCATGCGTAAGTATCAAATGTGTTCTCATTCCTAACTTAGGAAACTGCGTGACATTCCTTAAACACACACTGAGATGAGGGCAGGGGTGCCCTGACATACCTAGCAATCATTCTGTCACTGCTGAGTCTCAGTATCACAGATTCCAGGAACACACCACTGGACCCCTCACAACCACCAACACATTCCTAACTGGGTTCACAGAAGCACCTTATCTTGAGAACAGTCCCTTGATTTTGAAGTGGTTCACTGTTGTGAAGACTATTAACAGTCTTTATCAGCCTATCACCATCTCTCACCTTGCAGGAGAGAAGTCATCCTCCCTAGAAATGAATGACAGGAAAGAATGAAACTCTTATACACACAGAGAAGCCAAAAAATACAGAGAGGACAAAAAAAAAAAAGATAAAGGGATCTTAACTGAAGATAACTTTTAGTTATTGATAATAAATATCTCAAGCTTCTTTAGTGAAGTTTCATCAGGGGAGTGACACATTCATAATTATGCCACAAATATTTTCTGCATATATATTTATAGATTATGCAATATTTTTACTAGAAATTTCGCTGTCGCTTAAATTTTGTGCCAGCTCTTTATGGAGCCCTGTACTAACTCCTGTCAAGGGAACTGTTTGTATTTAGTTCCATGTAGAAGGGGGTGAGGATTACACTAAGACTTTAAGAAGAGGAGAGATAACAAAGAAAAAAGGCAATAAAGAAGAGACATAGGAAAAAATAGAACATGGATAATCTTGTTGTTCTCAACCTTTTAAATCAGTCAAATAAGGATGAACAGCAATTTGATATTCTAAGACCAAAAAGAAGTGAATTTTGGAAGGCTGCACCTTACAGAATTAGAAAAGTCAATCACTTTTTGTGAAAGCTTTTATAGTCCATGTCAAGTTTCTGAAACAATTAAATAAACAATAAACAAAAGTTCAGTGTTTCTGAGTTTTGGACTGTGTCACAGCAGCTAACATTGTGTTAGGTACTGTGATGCTTGGGAAGTACAGTCACAGGGCTGGTATAAAATCTCACTATGAAAGGAACAACAGTAAACAGGCTTATGCTGATGATGCATTATGTCAAGAATCGCTAGCTGAAAAGCAACTTCTGATTAAATATCATAACAGTAAGAGAAATAAATAAGAGGGCCTTTGTTTTTTCAGGCCACAACTGCAGCACAGCATCACACTGTCCCATCACACTGCTAACTGCAGCATTACATAGGCACACCGCAGACACCGAACCTCTCCAGCATGAATAATGTTTAACCCTCCACAATGAAACATACTTTTTTCCCTGATAGGTTTTTGAAGACATCAAAACCTCAAAATACTTAAAACTCCCAAGTAATCTATTGTTTAAGTGAAGACCAGAGAACAGTGCAAATCTCTTTCTAGACAGAGGAACCAATCAGATGATGCTACAAAGGATCCTGTTGGCAACAAAATATCACCTGGCCAGTGATGCACACTGACTCGGGTGTTTCATGGAGGGCACTGAACCTGCCCAGGTTTCTTGGAAAATAAAACCTTGCTGGGTTTACTATGCCAGCACAACAGATTTAGTAGAGTCACAGTGCCTCTGTTGTCTGCTGCCAGTTTTCAGTCCCATAGTGTAACAACTTACTCTGAAACACATGAAATTTGAAAGCTGTGGGAGACAAAAAATGTGCAGTGTAGGGATGCCAAACAATGCCAGGGGTGAGAGGGATCTCCTAGATTCTCCTAAGACAATTACAGGGGATGCAAGCTGGCATTAGACCCACAGTGCTTGAGACAAAAGACAACTAAATGCCAAACAACAGTTCCAGTCATGGAAGTTAAAGACCGAGTTAGAGAACAGTGACATGATGGAGTGACAACTTGCTCTGCAAAGAGGGAAGAGAGTGTCAAAACTGACACAGGAGCTGTAAGCCTGAATGACAGGGAAGATGCTGAAACTGCTGATGGACAAGTAACAGTAGATGTCAGGAAAAGGAGGTGCACCTGTGAAGAAGAGTTAGATCTAAGCCAGAGTATAGAATGCAGCTCAAACAGAACAAGGGTGCGGTGAAAGTAAGACCATGTTAAGACCTAAGGCAGGAAGGCCTTCTCCAGGGACCAAGGGGGAGAAGAACAGAAATAGAAGGAAAATTTTGAAATCTATTCAGAGAAGTGCTAAAAGCAGAACTTATATTTTTCTGTCTTGAATTGTTAAATCCATTTTAGATAACCTTATTTAAAGAACGCAGTTTTTCCATGTACTGGATTCTTGTCAGAATTATTTTGGGATAGCCGACACCAGGTAACCCACAGTGAGGTGCCATATAGAAATATGCTTGACACATCGTAACATATTAGCATTGAGGAACTGCCTGGATGGTGATACAGGCACACTGACCTTGGACGTCTTGCTGATGCTCCAGAGGCACATATAGTTAATTCTGAGTTTGCTCTTGGGAGGTCTAAACCCTACTGCGGTGGAAAAAAAGAGAGGTGCTGAATCTATATCATAGTTTGAAAAGTGACTGAAACGTAGATGGTAATATTGGAATTCTATCAGCGTAGGGCTCAGTGCCCATGTCTCTCCTTGCAAATACAAACTTTGGGGATAGAGAATTGTTCAGCTGTGGGCTTAATGCTAGACAAAATACAGAAAAGGAGGAGGAATCCCAAGAAACATGAATGAGATAACACTGAAGGAGGAAGCTATTAATGAAAATTGTGTTTTTGTGAGAGACTGGAAAGACTGATGTCTCGAGACATTTTGGGGTGCATGTGTGTAAGGGAAGGGACAGGTGGGGCCTTGCCCAGGTGAGGCAGTGCCCTGCCCTGTGCATCTCACCCCCCAGAGTCTGTATCCCAGCTCGGCAGTGGCTGCCAATCCCTGGCACAGCAGAAGCAAGGCTCCACACCCACCCCTGGAGCCCCTAACCCAGCTCCGGACTGGCCAAATGACCAGAAGTCCCACCTGGGGGAAGGGCCCAGGAAGGCCAAGGGGTATTTAGGGCTGAACATGAGGCAAGCACATATCTTGACCCTACCCCTTCCAGCTGAACACTGCTGGAAGCCAAGAGTTAGTAGCTATATGTATCCTTTTCTATATCCTTTCTGGTTTTCTCTCTTTCTCCTTTTTTTTCTTCTAATTCCCTCTTCTCAGAATTTTTGAGTAACTTAAAATTGAACCGGTTTGCAGTTCGCTAAGTTGAATAGGCCAAGTTAATGCTTTGAGAAGTGTTTTGTGTTGATTGAATATTTCACTAAATCTTTTTCCAAAGTTCTTTGATTTTCTAAAGTTGCCAGTAAAGTCTTTTTGTTGTTTTGACCTCTTGGGAATATCCCGTGCATCTAACTCAGAGTAGATGAACAACCATAAAGCCCTCTTTAAAGCCTCATCAAGCAAGTTGTTTGGGGCCTTATATTGTTCCAGTATATTTATCTTTCAGTTGAAAATAAAATCCTTCCTAACTTGTACTCATTGCATGCCTGATGTGTTTGGTTTTACTTTTTGCTTTGTTCTTTCTCAAGTGTTAAAAGGAAAAAGAAGAATACTTGAAGTCCAGTGAACATAAACTGTGATATGCAAGTCTGAGATCTTAACTTCAAAGACTGACTACACAGAAGACAAATACAGGTTAGCTGGCAAAGTGTTAAAGGAGTGAGGTAAGTGGGTGTTTGATGAGGAAGGCTCATCAAAACCTGTCTTAAAGTTCAGTAGGAAGTCTCTCCCTGCTATCACTAAATGACTGCTCCGGAATGTTGGACTGCTAGAAACCTCCTTTGAATCTCCACCCTGGAGTTCCTCAAGGCTTTTAAGATCCAATGTCCTTTTTAAGGTCTAACAGATTAAACACTAACGGTTCTCACTTAGCCCCAACAGTTGCTAACCTCCATGACGTAGCTGTCTTTGCTGGTTAGTTTATCTTTCCCTTTCAGATATAACCCCAACAGTCTCTTTTAAGTTATTATTTATCTATGCTGCCTGAGGTTCATCCTAATAGCTTTTTTGCTTACATGGAAATAAATTCTAAATATACTAGAAATGAGTATTTTCAGTTTACTTCACCCAACTGATTTCCTAAATTTCTTTTTTTTCTTTCTTTTGCATGTCTTTAAAGCGAAGCTCATCTCTTAACCTCCAGTTTAACTGAATTATTAATCAGGCCATCAAAGTTGTTTACAGTTCTTTGTGTTTTGCATTTTTAACGACTGATCTTCTACAACATGCTCATTACTTTCAAAAACTTTACTAGTAAGGAAATCTATGCAAAAATATGTCCGGGTCCCACCATTACTTGTAGTATTTTTCTTCCCATCAATATCTGGAAATTACATAACTCTTGAGAACATTTGTTCTTGTAAAAACATAGAGACTTTACATATCCGAGCCTAATACTTGCCATATGGTGGCTGGGAAGGTGACATGAGGGTTTTTTTGGTTTTTTGGTTTTTTAATAAGGATGAGAAGACATCTGAAGGTAAAAAAAAAAGAAGAGAGGAAGAAAAGAAAGGAAAGAGCAAAGCAAGGACAATGTCAGAACTGCTTCTGAGAAAAACAGGCAGAGGAATCAGGGAGAAAGTAAAAAAAAAATGTGATAAAAGAATACATCAAGTAAGATTTCTAGCTGGTGTCTGTTTCAGGGCTGGAAAGAAGGGAGTCTCTCCTGTAATTCTTTGTAGATCAAAGGCTGTTAAAATCAATATACAGGGGAAGAGAAGACACCTCAGATGGTACAATACTTAGACAAAGTATTCTACAAATTTTTGGCCCATTTTACAAATGCATAGTAAGGCACTGACTTTAGGCAATCCTAAAAGTCAGGTTTACTCAACTCTGTAGTACCAGCCCAGCAAGATGACACTCCTGCAGGTTGGAACAACACAGCTTTGCCTTATTGGCTGCTCCTGAATATCCCACCTGCTCTTGAGGAGACTTTCCCAGAGGGTTTAGGCACCAATCACTACATGGAAAGCAAGGATTTTTAGGCAGTATGTGATTACTAAATACAGGGACACTTGCATTCTACCTACCATCTTATGTGGATCTAGACTGTGATGAGCTTTGGCTTTAGCCCATTACGTGGTTTACTCTCAAGTATAAACATAATCCCAGAGTGGAAGGCGAGAAAATCAAATGAGAGAAACTCTTAGGTAGACACATTAGAGGTTGTGTAAGTAGGACAAAAGACAGAGCTCAATAGACAAAACAACAAAACAAGCTGATTATTTAAGGAGAGAAATTTGCAGCTAGTAGACCATGAAAAAAAGAAGGCTTTTAAAAGTCCCACATCCTGAAAAGGCTATGACTGTAAGTGAAGGAACTGATCCAGAACTACAAATAAAATGAAAAGGAGCAAGATGAGGCAAAGTGCAAAGCTAAATAAAAGCTAAGTAAAAAAACCTGATGGGAAATGGCAAAGAACAGAGAGTTCCAGGAGTCAAAGTCATTGAAGAAGAAAGAAAGAAAAGACGGCTGAAACTACAATAGGGCTCTGAAATGTAAGAGAGCCATCATTATTTATCAGTGTCTGAGAAGGGGTAGAAAAAGAAATGAAAATGATGCCAGACCTGCTATGAGAAACAGAGACCATATTAATTCTAAAAGAAAGGAATTATCTGGCTGCAGCTAGACAGTGCACTAATAGGACTGGTACAATTCATCTTACATACCCATTACTATGAGTAGTACCTAAACACAGGTACTATTGTACCTATCTAGTGCAATAGTACCAGAAACTAACCATATAATTTAGAGTGAATGTGCTAAGACAATCTCAGATTCTTTTGAAGAAAAAGCAAACTGAGCTTGCAATACTCTGCTTTATATATCTCTCAGTAGAGACATCATTTAAACAGATTTGTATCAAATATTAATCTCTATACAAATGAGTTTCATAAAATACATTTAAGTGGAATATATTTGAGAGGGATAAAGATGATTCCTCCTTCTCCATCAGAAGGTAAAATACTTTTAGTTTTAGAAAAGTTAAAAAAGTATATTCCAAGTATTGGGATCTGAAAGTGAAATAGACTGTAATTGGCTGTTCCCATTTCCAAATGAGAAAAGTAGGGGTAGTTATAGCAAAAATAGCAGCATAACATTTTGTGTTTACTTTTCCAATTTAAATAATGTAATTTGTTAGTTCCAACAACGTCTAAGTAAAAGATACTTACATTAAAAATATGAAGCTAAATTGCTAGTATAGGCAGATACAAGTCCCATGAAGTCATGTAAATACAGATCTTTGCACACTCCCTATGGAACATCTCAACTGGATGGCACCTCTTTAAGTCAACACTCTGTGCACAGAGCATGGCTGGATGTTCAGTCACTGGAACTTCTCAGCACAGGTGGGAAAGCTAGATTTTTTATTAGATTCCTTCATTATTTTTCTTAGCCCTTTCTTCTCCTAATGTGGATTAAAAGACCTACACCTATCTCAGTATGTGAGTAAAACATAAAACAAATTAAGGAAGCTCATTTGTCAGATCAACCCTAGCTCCCAAGCCAGAGTTCACACCACAGGCTTGTGTTTCTACTTCTGAGCTGTCACCAGACAATTAAATGAGTCAATGTGTGAACCTACATGTCACTGCACACTACAAAATGACTGGTCTTCACAAGTTTTCATTTCTTACTTCTAAAGCACAGAACATAGACCAAACTCCAAGTCAAATTAAAATTTATGTGTGTTTTATCCTTTGTCTTTGCACAGAACTCTTCGTATCACCTACTTGGTACACATACAATTCATGACTCAAAACATAGGCATTACATGTATATTGCCATGACTCATATCAAGTCCAAAAGCTTCATGGTTACTTCAAAAAAACTAATTTTAAATAAGATATAATATATGTTTCAGAGTATACATGGCAGACTTCTATGCAGAACTCAGGTGACAAAACTGTACTCCCTTTGCTCCAGATTTTGTGATAGACATGTATTTTATCTATCTATTCTATAGTGCAGCAGAGTGATAATTCTTCATGTGGCTGTAAGAGCCCCAAGGAGTCACAAACACAGCCACGGTCAGAATGAGGTCAGGTTATTCCACATCCCTTTTCTCTGGTACAGCAGCAGGAGGAAAAACATATGGCGTAACAGACATGAAGTCATATTGCTTGTTCTAAACATAGTTTTCTATTTCTGCCACATGTGGAAAGTTCCATGTGTAATAAATGTCAAAAGCCCTTGCATTGCCCCAAATTTTTGACAATTCTTCCACTTGTTCAGGCAGCTGAAGCAGGAGGGACACAGATCAGAGCGTGCGCGCACTCACACAAAAGCACCCAAAGACTTGTATTTTCTTCAGGCTGCAAAGAAATGAACTCACTCCCTACAGCAAACCAGAGAAGAGAACTACAATCAGACATAAAGTGCCTCCAGATTTTATTGACACCATTGACCACATAACCATAATAAGCTAAGATAGCCACATTTAGGCTCCTTTTCTCATTGCAGGTTATGCACTAACCCTGAAGTCACCCTGAAGATGACACTTGGTGCCAGGAGTGAATGGAAGGGTTAAGACAGGCTGAGGTGCAGTTGGAATTTCTGTGTTGTCCCCAGCTTAGCCCTCCTGAGCAGATCTGGTGAGGCAGCACAGTGCCAGGCACAGCCAGGTAACCCCACCACAAGCTCTGGCCTTGGGTTCACAGGCTACATGGATGGGAAGCAGGCATTGTTCAGCAGGCAGAGATCCTTTGGACACACAGGAACAGACATAGCTGAGAAGTGAATTATGGCAGAGGCTACACGGATTTGTAAGAGACAGGGTGTGAGAATCTTCTTCAGTATTCAAGGACTGAACTTAGACTGTTTCAGCTCATACTAGAAACCGGTTATAGAGAGCTAGGATCACAAGCCCCATTCATCATTATACTGGCAAGTGGTCCCTTTGCATTCAAAAGGAATGGGGGGAGTCTCACCAGAAAATGTGCTGTGCCTTCTGCAGTGTCCTCTGGGACAGCACGGCCCTTCGTACTCAGAAAAATGCCTTAAACCCCTTACATATTATATATGCTTCACTGGGAGCCTTGTAAAGCCATTCAAGAGGAAAGAAAAATAATGGATAATTAAAAGGATAGTTATATATTTCTTTAAAAATGGTTATATATATATAAATATGCAAACATCTTCAGAGTACTTTTATTGGAAATATCATTAATAAAATAAAGACTTACTGATGAAACTCCACCCTCAGGTGAAGTTCTCATTCACTTCAATGGTATATCTGCCTGAGTAAGGCTGCAGGATTTGGACTTGACATAAATAAGGCTATGAAATATTCCCTCACCAAAATAAAACTGTAGAAAAGCTGCTACTCTACCACCATAACACTGTATTATTCAAAGTGTGTGCTATCAGACTGTTATTATGCCTGCATAGACAGTTGCAGGGGAAGCAGTGCACTGTGTTCCCTTCTCCCAACATAGATCTCTGCAGGTAATTTTAATGGGGCTGTTAATAACCTGGCAACCATCCCAGCCAGATGTAGCACATTTAAACATTGTCCTTACAGCTTTGTCAGAACTGTTGACATGGCATGTCAGTAATGGAAAATTGCCACTGCACCCAGCAACCATCTTCATTATATGGAATCACATTGTTAATCTACAGCCAAATGCAACTTGAGGCGGAAAGAGAGTTTAGATTGCACCCATCTGTATACTATCACTCCAGGTGGCAGGTCGTTCTTCAGGATTAGAGATTGAATCAGTCTTTCCATCATCAATAAGCCCTGCTCCACAACAAGAACCTGTCAATCCAATATTTTACTTTCAGCACCGTGAGGACCGCACAGCATGGTAATGAAATTTCCCTGTAAGTAGACCACGGGGATCTATACCAGAGAGATACATCTCTTTAAAAAGCTCAGGAAAATCAGACAGCATGCTGCACAATCTGGACAGTAAGTTGGTTTCCAGCACCACCCTAACTGTTTTATTTGTTTAGGGGTGAGATCTACCACCTAAACCAGCCTTTTAATGCTGGATTATTTCTTATTCTTTTGGTAGTAATTAGTATTGGGTAATTATTTCCCCTTTGAAAATGTTTGAAAGCCTCAGAAAAGACATTAATTTCTGAAACAAAACAAGCTTGTTGATATACAGCTGCTACATTAAATACTTTTCATCACATATTACAACTGACCTAGGCTAAGAAATTGTTTCAAATTTCCCTGTATTAAAACTTACTGGATATTATATATTATCTTTCCAAGATGCAGCTTAGCATCTTCCAGAACCAACTGGAATTTCTTCAAAGCCCACTTGCTACTTGCAGCAGGTATTTTGTCACACTGAGAAGTCTTCTGCCCCCTTAAATTACCCATCTTCTCTTATGTATTTATATGTCTCCAACTATATGACCTAATCACCATCTCCAGGACCTTCCTGAATCAGAAGTTTATTTCAATAGTTTTGGCATTTTGACTGTCTGACGATAGGTTTATTTATAATATATATACTATAAAAATATATACATGCATATTAGCTGCAACACATATTCTTTGTTATTACAAACAAAACTACTTTCATAACAAAAATATAATGAGTGTGAAATTCTCATATTTTAACAAGCTTCTAGGCTCTTAAAAGTATATTAATATTATATTACTGCATTCATTCCCACTTGGTTATATTACGGATCGTAAATTCAGCTCCCACACCTTTTTATTTCAGTGTTCATGTTTTAACTGGTAACAGTTAGTTACAGCATGTGTTTTCAAAGCAGACAGAAATAGGAATAGGTTCATTTTCTCAGTTTTTCACAATCTATTATTAATTTTTGTAGGTTATACATTTGTTAAACACCTAACAAGTTCAAGCTAACAATTACGATAATTAAACAGAAATCACTATGTGACACGGTCACAGAAACAGCTGAAAACAGGAAAGCAAAAGAAGTGGAAGACATTACAACTATGGAGACACAGAAACTGAAGACAGACTCTAAACCCCTATTTTCTGAAGCAGTAGGACTAGGAGAAATACACCCTGGAACACGCCTTTTACCTCAGTACATTATTTGGTTTTGGTTTACTGCATCTGCAAACACAAAAAACACATTTGTTTACAAATATAGTTTCTTAGGAAACAGATAATCTGATTATTATCAACACATTACTCTTGTGTTTACCCAGGAAAAAAAAAAAAGAACACATCAGCTTTTTTCCTGACCTCTCTTTATTCTACTGACAGTGGGTCTGGATTGATGATGCTATTTCTTTTATAACTACAAGGACTACAGTCCAGTACATATGGAGGGGGCTCTGCCCACAGGACTACAGTGCAGTAAGTTAGAAATCCCTGCTTCAGCTAGACTAAATTTTGTGGCTTGTGGAAAAGAATATTAGTAAATATTCCATATTTGGCACCTGTTAAACCCACCCTGCACTGAGAGGAATGCAATGATTCATTTCTTCATTCTGTGATCACTTAATGAGAAATATCAGATTCAATAAATTATCAGTATGGACTTAAATTTAATCTGAAGGACAAGGACGGAAATATAGAACTTTTCTCTCACATTCCTCAGTCATTTTATCATTTATAAAATAAGGCCACATCCTTCGCTATATCCTGTTATTTTTTCTTGGAGGCTAACTAACTTGATGTTATGAAAGGAAACATAGCATGAAAAGAAACCTCAGAAAAAAGTTTCTGTCTAGAGCTCAAACTCCTCTATTTGTCAGACCCCAAACAGACCTTTTTTATGACCTTGGCCTTGCTTGGCAACACTTATAAGAAGATAAAGGTTACATTTACACTACACTACACTTACACTACAAAAAACATTCTCTGCATCAGACCACCTGGTACAGTGCACTTGCATCTACATTTCCTTCAGGTTCAGTTTCATCAACAAAGGATTAACTCTGTCCAAAATGTACTGCAGCCCACACTGTTCAGTGTTTGGCTTTAGTCCCTTTGGCCCCATTGGCTGTTTTTTTACCCATCCTGAAAAAGGGGGTTGTTTTTGCTGTTGTTCCAAACACACAAAATAACAATCCTGGCACAATCTGCCAGAAAGGTGTTTTTTAAACACAATGCTGAGTCTATATTGTGTGCTGTGTGTATAACATGTGACATATGAAGACATTTTAGGGTGCAAGGTTTGCCAAGACAGTATGGGAAGACCATGTAAACAAAGATACCAAAGCTTTACACAAACTTGAAAATGAGCTGTCCCTGGACTGAGCTGACTGCAAAACCGCATCCAGGTTTGATTTGAAAAGGATTTTGAAGTACTGGTGTACTCCAAAAGCAAGCCTGTGAGTAAACTACCAGGTATGCACTGTGTATGTTAGTCAAACAAAATCCCAAAGGTCTATTGAGTCTTTGGGAAGAGTCAGGGCCTTAGATGGAAACATGACCCTGCTTCCAAGCGTAAGGATTCCCCTTTTCTCAATTCCACTTCATTTTTACCTACTAGTGTCTCCTTGCCTGACTTCTCTATATGCTTACACACAACTACAGAAAGAGCTGGAAAAATTTAGGGCACCAATTTTCCCCAGCTGCTTGTTACCACCCAGTAATAGCAAGAAGCATCACAGACCAACCTAAGTGGTCACTGCTATCCTCTGGCTGAACTTCTCTGTTTGATTTGTCTCCCCTTTTCCAGTGATAATTCCATGACAGACAAAGATTAGTGCTGCAGAACCAATATTCCTCTTCTATCCCTTTCCAGTGGCCTGTGAATCGGTTCACTGCACATCCCATCCCATCAGTGTGTGGTAAAATATAACTGATCAACGTTTGAATGATCTTTTTATGTCTTTAGATGCACACTAATTTTAATGCCACTCTTTATGCAAACAAACCTTCCAATGCAGACAAAGGAACAACAGAAGGAACAAAACTTAAAGGACATGAAATTGAAATCAACAGGCCATGTGTCATACCCCTCGGGATTTTGGCTCAGTCCTACAAGCCTCTTCCAAGAAGATTAAGCATTAAGCATTAAATCTGGCCTCCCACTCTGCCACACTCGAACTCAAAGTATGAATTTTGTTACTGAGTTTCCAGGGGGGAAAATTTACTCCCAAACTTTCAGAATCACCTTTGTAATTTTTGTATTTTCAGGTTGCCTGGGAACTTGTTAAACTTCTGGCATCAATTAGAGAAAGCTTAAAGCTACTCTTTTGGCTGCAAGCATCCCTCATGAGCCATCCACCTGTCCAGAAGAGCCAGATAATGGACCACTCTGGACCTGCCTGTAACCCCAGAACACCTCCCAAGTAAGGAGTATTTCTAAAGGCTGTTACCCTTTTATGACCTCTTTATACTGCCAAAGTGATGTAATTTGGATGAGCCCAATGGAGACTTAACTCTTTCATGCGCTTTTTAAGCCAGTGAATGCAAAAATGCACCTCACCACGGTCCATAGTGGATTTATCTGTCACTCAGGCCTAATGAATTTCTCCTCTCACTAAGCAGCCTTGCAGTGAAATTTTCTAGCTATATAACTAGGATGAGACTTTACAATGTATGCTGCCCAGCTACAGAAATTCAGTGAACATGGCTGTTTAAATGAAGATAGAGGAAAGGTGGGTGATTTGTGTAGAAAGTACCATCATCTGAGAAATCCTTTTAAAAGGATGATTACAGTCATGATATGTGTGGAGGCATAGTGAAAGAAACTGACTTATATGGCCAGTTATAATATATTTCACATAATGGAGGAAAAGCTGAGTCAATGAACAATTTTGTATCACCGTTATTGCAAAATGATTACAGCCCCCTTTATCACAGCTGTACAATATGCTGACTGAACAGGAAAACATGCAGTACACACAGAGTAGTGATTTCCACCACCGTGTAAGTAAATGTCAGGCTTGTTTCATCTATTCAGTGATTTTCTTAATGAAAACGTCAGCATAATGCTGGCATTTTCCTCCTTTAATTTAATTCCTGCTCTCCTCTTTCATCCACTATTTGACCTTTGCATGCACTTGGTAGCTTGCCGAAGGTGCTGTCACACCTTCACTGCTCCTCTCTAATAATGGTCTTTCACTGCCAGATTCAAACAGCATACTTGGGAAGGAATTGCAGGGCCCTGTTCCCAGTACGGTGATGAAAATCTGAACGCTTCACTACTTTAGGTGACTTTGTACTTCTTCTCTGAAAAGAGTAACCAATGATTGTTTACCAACATTAACCTGTTCAGATAGCATCCTGTTACAGTAAGAGAACCAGGAACAACTATTGCAGCAGCAGCACAGGAATACCAAGGACTAGTAACTGCTGAATGAGTCCGATGATTAGTGGACTATGTTTTCTCAGCATAAAAGGAAAGTGATGACACACAGTTAGAATGAGAGGAGCTTTACACAAGACAATGGCAAAAAGGAGTAACATGAGTTTTATAAAATAGTGAAAATTATATGCCATATTAACCAGTTTTGGTCACCACAATACAAGAATGATATTAAGCTGATAGAGAGCACCAAAAGGAGAGCAGCAAAGATGATGAAGGGCCTTGAGGGGAAGCCGTACGAGGAGTGGCTGAGGTCACTTGGTCTGTTCAGCCTGGAGGAGACTGAGGGGAGACCTCATCACAGTTACAACCTCCTTGTGAGGTGAAGAGGAGGGGCAGGCACTGATCTCTCCTCTGTAGTGACCTGTGACAGGACCCAAGGAATGGCCTGAAGCTGTGTCAGGGGAGGTTTAGACTGGGTATCAGGAACAGGTTCTTCACCCAGAGGGTGGCTCGGCACTCGAACAGGCTCCCGGGGAAGTGGTCACAGCACCATCCTGACAGAGTTAAGAAGCATTTGGACAACGCTCTCAGGCACATGGTGTGACTCTTGGGGATGGTCCTTTGCAGGACCAGGAGATGGACTCGATAATCCTTGTGGATCCCTTCCAAATCAGCATATTCTGTGATTCTGTGAAAATCAGGCCCCATTTATAGCACCATGCCACACAGAAAAGACTTAATAATGCTCTTGAGCTGGTAGTTGCCCTGAAAGATCAACACTTCATCTGGATACATATTATTTCCAGTAGAAACACAAATGAATCATGATTCAAGTAGCTGAAATAGGAAGAAAGATAAAAATCTTTTTTTTTAAATACACATCCTGATTGTGCACCATTTTTCCTGGGAATCCGAGGCGATTTGTCTCCACTGTACTGTGTTTAACAGCCTCCTGCATGTGTTAGCCAACAACTGACCTCACAGCAGAGCCAGCAAGGAGGGCCAAGGTGCACAGTTAATTCTGGAGTGACTTGAAGAGGGAATTAGTAAAAGTTGACCAAATCCAAAGCTTCCTTCCTCAGAGGTGCCTTCCTCAGAGGTGCCATTCTGAGTGTTCTTTCCTTCCAGGGTCTCTATACTCTCAAAGACTAACTTTCCATCACAGAAGCTCCTTCTCCTGCCTCCTGGAATGAACAGAACAGATGCAACTACCTTTTCTACATCATTCTCCCATTTCTTCAAGATAGTCATTTATGTTGCCTGTGGGTTTACAAAGGAATGGGCTAACTGCAAGAACAAATAGCTCATGGCTAGTGGATTTCATAAGGTTCAACAAGAGACAGACTTGTCTGGGCTACACAAGTACCTTTGCTGATATTGTGCTATGTCAAGATGTTGGTTTATCTACACACAAAAACACAAGGAATTCCTGCCTCGGGCATAAAGCAGTTACTAGCAGCAGTTAAGTCTAAACCAAAGATAACCTGTTTGGGGAACAGAATTACCAGCTATGTAAATCCCTTTCTACATGGCATAACAAAACATTTCTCATAAAAACTACTAGGCTATGAATTCGACAGGTTTCTTCTGTGCCACAAGTCTCTTACTGTTAGTCAGGTCTCTACATGTAATACCTATAATCAGTTTTTCCTCATGAAAATGTGGATAAAAAGAAGCTGAAATGAGGCATACAGCAAGGTGTTGAACATAGTAAGTAGGCTAAAATAGCTAAAGCTTAAGCTAAATGTTTTTCACTTTTATCAGTTCACTGCTGAGAAAAATAACATACAAAAGAAGGAAAAGTATTTCACATACCATAGGAAAATGTTCACAGCCTGAAAAAAAGAGAGAGCAAAAGGATTAGATGTCAGCAAATGACTGCAGTAGGCTCCTCTCTGCCATGGTCAATAGCACACAGGCACCTCAGCACCAGATCAGCATCTCTGAAGTTTGGAACACCAACAACTTCTTTAACCAACTTTAGACACCTGTGATTGAGATTTTTGGCCATGTGCTCTGTACAAAAGCATAATCGAATGACAAAGTTCTGCCGTAATAAATGACTCCATGTAATGGCGAGTGCTACAGAGCAGATTGCTTATTTCTAGGAGTGAAAGATACAGTACTCATTCAAGGATAATCTGATAACAGATCACAAGGAATTCCAATGCCACAAAAGACTAAGCAGACCAAGAAGAGGGACGTAACTAACCTAACACAATCTAATGATGGAGGAGATTCACTGCAAGCTGATATACTGTTCTACAACCTTCTTGTGTCTCGCCTCATCTTAAGGAACTGAAATGTTTTCCACAATGGGTCATAAAGCCTGTGTTTTCCCCTGCAGCAAAAGCCAAAAGGTTTTACTTTGTAGGAAGGAGATCTGCACAAGCACTCTCAAACTGTGAAAACAAACCACTTCTTTCAGCGAAACAAAATCAGTGCAGTATTATCAATTTCCTATGTCCTACATGAGAAAACATTCTTTATCAAACCCCGCAAAAACAACATGAAAAAGATGATCTGACTGCAGCACACCCTTCAAAAGGATCAGTTTTACACCAGCTACTATTTTGTCAGATAGCATTTGTTTGTTTGCAGGTGAAGGCTGCAATGTTGTGGTAGCAAATTTTACACATTGGGAAGTTTTTATATGAAATATTGCCTCTTTTTATATTGGTAAAACTGAGTTAATGGCAACCAAGACATGACTTGGCTAAACAATATATGAGAAAAGGCAAAAAGTGCAAGTCTTAGAGTCACTGGAAAGAGAGAATTCGAGCTAGCTTTCTGCATCCTACAGAAGAGGAAAATGCATAAACAGTTGATTTTAAATAGGAGAAAAAATAAGGAGAATAAAGCCCTAGTGGATATAGAGAAAAGCTGAATTCTTTTCATGAGTGATATTTCTATAGAAAGGTTCCGAAGGAAAAGAGTTGAGCACACACTTTTCCTTCTCCCTTCAGAGTCCGGGACCATTATTCCATAATGACCAAGGGAAAAGCAGAAAGCTCAAATAATTATAAAACCGTAAGCATCACCATTCAGGCCTAGATGGACTTTTTTGTTTGTCAGGAGATGTGTTGTCATTAGATTTAATTTATGTCCTATTTCATTCAAAATAAGCAAGTTTGCTTTCTACTTTCAGCAATTCTTTTTTTTTTGTTTGCACATTTACCAAGGTTTGTAACCTTAAATTGATGGATGATCTTTTTAAAGCTGCATACCTGACACTGCCAGCCACATAATGCATAAGTGACAGAGTTTTTCAGGATCGAGTTAAATATTATCCAACCTGTCCAGGCAGACAGGGAGTTTTTAGTGTGTTGTTACCCAGGAGGCTTCTCTAATAGTCACTCCTGCCTCTGCCCTGGAAAGTAAATAACTACTGGGTTATATTTTTAACTCAAACTTGCTCCTTCCCATCTGTTTTTCATCCCGTGACATAGTTGATCAAGACTAGCTGTAGGTCTTTTGCTGTGAAAAAATTGAAAAAAATAATTTTGTCTATTTTTTTTTTCTTTTTCATCCAGTTCAAGATACAAATAGCTCAGTTTTACATGCTTCCCCTCCTCTCTTTCTCTTTCCTGATCCTGTATAATTTTACATAGTTTTATAGACTAAAAGAAAGGGTACAGTTTAAGGAGTTTTAATGACTGAGAAATTTTGGAAATAGCTGTTTCTGCTGCAGCACACTACTGAAGTTTGCCTATGATATTTTTTCACTACACTAATTGTTAATCTGACTAACAGCTCGCCTGTTAATTTAAGCAGCTTATTCTGTTTTGCTGCTTAGAGCCTCAAGTTCTTTTAAGATGTTCTTCTAGAAATACCTATGAGCCTTAGGTAGTTAGAAGTGATTCTATGACATAAGTCAAGTAATTTTAGCAGAAATTAAGGAAACAGAATTTTTGAAGTACCATAATCTTCATGAAAATTCCCCATGTTTGAAAGAGATTGACTGAGATCCGTACTTCAGACATTTTTTTCCTCTTGCTTTAGAGTTTGTGCTTTATTCATTTATAATAATAGGCCACTTTATAGAGTATTATTATTCTCAGTGAATCATTTTGAAGGAGAGCATAGTAATGACCTAACAAACCATGAGTCCAGATTTTGAAAATCAAACAGGAAAATGTATTTGATAATATTTCTTAACCAAGAGAAAAGTCTTAAGTACTATTTGAGAACTTTCTTGATTACCACAGTCTCAGCTTCATGGCTTATTCTGAGCCCAAACAGCCTGAATGACAACTCATGTGCTTAATGTTAAAATAGCACTGAAGCACTTTAAACCAGGATCTAAATATTTCATGCAGATATGATCAGAAGCATGTATTCATCTTGGACAGGGAATCACATTCCATTACATACCTCCTTCTTTGAGTATATGGTCTGAAGTTCAGAGCCTTAAAAATACATTTATTTCAAAGGGTTCTGGATCTGGCATTAATGAATAACTCTAGCTGCAGTAATAAGCTATTTGAAAATATTTAATTGAGCTCTGAAAACTCAGTGGAATACCAAAGCAATTTTTAGTACAGTTTGACTAAATTCAATGGCCAAAACTTTGTAACACTTCTGGGTCAAGCCTTGAAGAGCTGCAACTAGAAGACTTGATGGCATAACCCTTATTGCAAAAAAACTAAGCATCAGGATGTGTCCACATTGCCTCTGCAGAAACAATATTTTCATTCAATGTCATCTAGAGGGCAAGCTCAGCAAGTGGACCCATGGAAATTTCATGAGGTTTAACAAGACCAAATGCTGTTGCTGCACCTGAGTTGGAGCCACCCCCAGTACCAATTCAGGCTGTGGGATGGACAGATGGAGAGCAGCCCTGTCCAGAAGGACTCTGGTGTGCTGGTGGAGGAGAGGCTGGACATGCCCTGGCCATGGGCACTCACAGCCCAGAGAGCAAATCCCATCCTGGGCTGCATCCAGAGCACCATGGGCAGCAGGGGAGGGAGGAGATTCTGCCCCTCTGCCCTGTTCTGGTGAGACCCCACCTGCAGAGCTGCATCAGCTCTGGGGTCCCAGCACAGGAAGGACATGAACCTGTTGGAGTGACTCCAGAGGAGGCCACCAAGGTGATTGGAGGGATGGAGAACCTCTCCTGTGAGGAAAGGCTGAGAAAATGGTACAGCCTGGAAAAGAGAAGGCTTTGGGGTGACCTATTTATGGGCTTCCAGTACCTGAAGGGAACTTACAAGAGAGGTGGAGAGGGACTATTTACAAGGGCCTGGGGTGACAGAACAAGGGGGAATGGCCTCAAACTGAGAGAAAGTAGGTTTAGATCAGACTTGAGGAAGAAATTCTTTACTATGAGGATGGTGAGGCACTGGCACAGGTTGTCTGGAGAAGCTGTGGATGCCTCATCCCTGGAAGTGTTCAAGACCAGGTTGGATGGAGCTTTGAGAAACCCGGTCTAGTGAAAAATGTCCCTGCCCATGGCAGGGGGGCTGGAACTAGGTGATGTCTAAGGTCCCTTCCAACCCAAACCGTTCCTAGGACTTATACTGAACACAGTTAATAAACTTGCTGCCTTGGAAGGAAGTAATGGCAATAATCAATACTAGCACACTACTGCAAGTTTTCAAAGTTAATTGAATCAGCACATAAAAATGTTTTCCCTGTGTAATAAATCTCATTATAATCAACTACTCTATGTCAGGCACTTCCCTATGATATGCAAATTTCAATTATTTATTTAGAATATATTCAGCATTTTCATATTGACTCCATTTTCCATTTAAAAAATTTGAGAGTTGCATTAAATACCCGGCTCTCCTTTGGAAAATGTTATTAGCAACATTGTATGCCAACATAATAATGGAGCTTTTCAAATATTCAGACTACAAATGTACTTTGGAGATGAAAAAAGGGTTTCACTCAAACTTCATTTAGGAGCTTCCTGGTTAAATCTGCTATGCTGACTTCTTTACAAATATGCAACATGGAAAGAGATAAAGGTTTAAGGATATTTTACTTATTTTTCCCCAACACAAGAGAAGAACTTCATGATATAATCATTATCTATTTCCATATTAAAGTTCAGTCTCAATGAACTCATGATGGATTTCCAAGTGTAAAAACACCAACATCTATTGAAGGAGAAATACAGACCAATGACAAAAACGTACTAGTGATCCACTGATGCTATGAATCTCTTTCTCAATAGAAATGTTTCTGTTGTTAAACATTCCGGAGAATAGCTAGATGACCGTATTCAAGGTGAAAAAATAAAAAGGAAGCACCAGAAAACAGATGTTGTCTAATGGAACTTTTTCACAGTTTACTGAGTTTCTCATTGTTCTTGTCAGACATGAATAACATGGCAAAAAAAGTCATAAAGAAGTCACACAATGAGAATGCAAGTTACAGAGATACGGAGCTCTTTTTAGTCCCCAAGTAGCAAATGCTTCCCCTTCATCATAGTTACTGTGAATACAGAACAATGAGACCAAAACTTGTCCCATGGATAATTATTATTTAAATTTGTTCAAAGCATGTTTTCTTCTGTGATTCTAATAATGTAATCTCACTAGGAATGAAAGAACTTTCATGATGATGGCCATCTCTTAAGATTGCAAAACTCAACCTGTGAATTTCTGTTCTTTTTCCTTTTTATCGTTTTTGCAGAAAATTGTATAGAATAATACATTACTTCAATGCAGACTAGACTGTCACTAAAAATAATTTCCAAAGAAGCATTAACATTTCATCAATTCTTCATGCCTGTTTATTTTTGGGATTCACATGGAAAAATTAAATTTATATGAAAGAAACAACTGAAATATATGTATCACATGGTGAAAGAACTGATCAGTAAAGCATACAGCAGGGAAACAAGGATTCATAGTTAAAGTCGATTAAATCATACATCTCATCAAAATGAGGGGTGTGTAATTAAAAAAAATAGACAAAGCTTTTATATGTAGTCACTGTATATACACCTCCAGGTATCACAGGAAATTTGATCGTAGACAGCTAAATGATGAATGCAAAAATGTGATAGAGGGATACATCAAAAAAAGACACTTGAAGGTCCATGAATAAGGTCCATCCAGCCAAGAATTGTTTGATGCTAGATTCAAATATCAGCATGTGAATGATTGGTTGCACCCAGCACAGATATTTCTCCTCTTTTTTCTTTCTGGCCCCTTGAATATTTAATTGCACTTCTCAAAAGAAAAGAAATTCAAAAGGAGCAGTAATTGTAGAAAGTCCGCTGGATGAAGACAGCAGATACATAGAGGATGTAGATTTCAATCTCCTCTGATCACACCTCTCTGGGTGTGCCTCATTGAGACAGACAAAGGAAAAATAAGTAGCTGCAGAAAAATAAAGAGTCTGGTAAGGATATGAAACACCTTCTTAAGTTGTTTATATGCGTCCTTATCTTCAGCATTTCCTATTAACTGTATGTAATGGCTCTGTGTTCTCTGGATTCCATTCTGAACCCTCCCCTGTACAAGGGAACAAAGACAGCCTGTAGATTCTTGACACGGTGATTGGTTTTGAGGATGGTTAATGCCATGCTGCTTAAATGCCACTGGATATGTGCACCCCTTGGCAATACACAGGCAAACAAACAGGAACCTCTTTCTTAACTGGAGCAAGCTAAGAGGAATTTTTGACTATTACTAGAAACACATTCTGGCAACACTGTATAGACTCAACTCCTCTGAATAGACTGTATAGACTCAACTATTTCTGAATACAATCCCTATATTCAATTGGGCAAGGACGACAACAAGCTCAGGATTCTAGTTTAGGTTGGTAATATCTCTTTCCCTGCAGATGAAAGTTTTGCCTGTGATTTTTGCCTCTGTAGAGGAAGCAAAGTGATTGGTTTTGTCTGCCTGTGTGGCTTTGAGGTCTGCCTTCTCCCTTTCCAAACTAATCCAATAAAATAAAAAGTGCTCCGGAAAGCATGACTCCTACGAGAGAGGCATACTCTGACTTTGAGGGGGAAAAAGTGTCTGCATTAGGATGATAAATGACTGACTATAATTAATTAATCAATTAATTGATTTTACAATAAAATCCAGTATTAGAAGTAGCGGCCTTAAATACACCGGGACCTGCAGTTTTATCTGATAAATTATGCTCCATCAAAATCCACACTCAGCAGTTATTTATTGCGCAAAGTTCCAAATTGGATCTTCTACTTCTGAATTAATTTGGATCTTAAGTATTTTGCATTTGTATTGCCACCCAAAAGGGTTCCTGGAAAAATCATGTTTAAAAAAGGGATATACAATGTTTACAGTAGGAACATGCTTGACTTTCTATGATATTAAAAAAGCTTAGCAAAAGGGAACAATGCTCATCATCTAAATGTCTGGTCTAGAAAAATTACTCCTGGGGTAATTTCAGGATGCTGCTCTCCCTGGATTCAATTTATGTTCTGCATCTACAATAAAGGGCAAATGTCTCTGCAGTTCCCTGCTGAAATCAGTGTTAGGCTTGTACTTCTCAGTCTCACAGCTTGGAAGAATGCCATTGCAAAGGAGCACAGAAAAGGGAAATGAGCCACCACAGAGAAAGTCAAGAGTGAAGATGCACTTCAAATCAATTTTGCCACGAAGCTGAGCTCTTGTTATGTCTGGTAGGAATGGATTTTAACAGATAGGAGAGAATAACCTCAGGGCTACTTTTCTCCTAATCACACAGATATTTTTCTTTTTTGTTGTTTTTTTTTTTTTTTTAACTTTTCTGGAAAGACCAAAATGTTAAAGATTTTTTTTAAAAAATATTATTTTAATGGTGCTAAATGTCTAATTATATCTCAGAAAAGTGGTTCTGTCTTGGGAAAAAGATATTATTTAACCTATGAAACATGTCAAACAAATCATTTAGGTGGGACTTTGTTATCCTAACTGCTATGCTGTAATGGTGGAAGAGATGACAGAAGAGACAAAAGAAGCATCAGCCTGAAAAAGTATTAGAAAGAAATTTGAAATGGCATTTGACAACATATCAAAAAAGGGCACAATTCAATAAGGGATGACAATTCAAATATTCATTAGGATTTACACCAGTTTAAAACCCACTAAAATATGTTTTTATAAGTGGTATCCTACTGCACAGGACACAAAGTGAGGAATAAGATTTCAGAATAGCTGAAAAATCACAAGAATTGCTCATAACCACTCCCAGGCTTTTCCACAACTAACTGAAATATAGGTCATNAAAAAAAAGAAAAGAAAAATTCAGCTTCAAATACTTACCATAAACCCATCATAACAGTTACACACATCAGCATCTTTGAGTTCAGCTTGCAGCAGGAAACTGTTAGGTACTGTTGGCAAAAAGAGAAAGCAAAGTTTGTTGCTACAAATTTCTGGATTATTGCTCAAAATATCCATGTCTACAGTGTGGTTTAGAGCAGCTCCATGGTTAGAATGTATTTGGGATTTGTTATCATTTGGGCAAGCATGACAAGATAAGATCTTAACAATTATATTCAAAACATGCACAAGTTCGTTTACACTGCCTACAGTGCTACATTGATTCCTATCTCTTTCCTGGGTTATTTCACTAACAAAAAGGTCATAGCAAACGTCCACAGAGCCAATAAGCCTACAGACATTAACTCCCCCCTGCTCCCCGAAGTCTTTATACAACAAAATTGTGTGTGGTTGGTTGTGGCTTAGATGCATTGCCAAAAGAGTTTTCATCGACTCGCCATTTATTCACATTGCAACATTCTCAAATTCGCTTCATCTATTTTTAGAGACAGATAATAAACATTTATGTGATCAAAATAAATAATACAGGACTACTGAAACATTTCAAAGGCTTTGCTATTCAGAATGGCATCAGCTCCTGCCAAGGAAGTACACTCAGCACTAGCCACACTTTAGTTTTCATCCATTTATTTCTGACATAATGAAAATGCCTTCTCTCCGAGTACATGGCCACTCTTCCTCTCTTACATCAGAGTCTACAAGCTATTGAGGGTAAAAGATGTATGAGCCTGTTCTGACTGAGAGAGCCAGCAACTAAGTCAGTATGTTTCATTTTTTAGTATTTAATATCTTTCCTGACTGAAGCAGATTTCGTGTGTTTAGAAGTTAACACTGAAATATTTGGACTACCACTGTTTGAGGGACAGTGACCGCTGAGACAGGACAGCGAGTCAGAATTTTTGCTTGTTCTACATT
Organism: Edolisoma coerulescens; assembly: GCA_013397115.1. NCBI lineage: Eukaryota > Metazoa > Chordata > Aves > Passeriformes > Campephagidae > Edolisoma > Edolisoma coerulescens. The sequence goes on along the minus strand of VWZW01000818.1, from coordinate 664,687 downwards.
TAAACACATTCTTAAAGAGATAGGATAAATAGGTTTTTTTAACTGAATTCCACGCATCAGGCCGTGCCACTGTGAATCACACATTGCTGCTTACCAGACATCTCTGTAACTGCAGCTGCTCGCATTCCTTTGTGTATGCCTGCAGCGTGCAGACTGAAAGTCCTAAAATGAAGAGGCAAAGGGGAAATAAACTGGATTCCAAATGATCTGACTGGATTCAGACTGAAGAATCTGAGGTGGCAGCTGCTTAAAGCTTTGGAAGGGGTTATCTAACTAAACCAGAGGGATTAATATATCACACCATTCCTAGATAACCTACATGCAAAGGCATTAACTAAGAATTTAGAACACAAGTAAAAGCAGTCACCACTTCTGCTTCAGCAGCCTAAAATTGCAGCCAAGCCACATGAGAGTGCATACTGACATCAGGTCAGTCCTTTCTAAAGATCTGTACAGAACTGCATTGTTTCCTGCAATCAGCAGTTCTAGGCCAAATTCTATGAATCCCAGTGACCTTGTCTTTTATCAAATAAAATGTGAAGCGCTGGTGAATTGAATGGAAACTTTAACTAAGCTCAACAACAGTTTAAGCATTCCATGCTGGGATATGCAAAAGAACAAGGCTATTCTGTAAAAGAACAAGCAGACATGTAGTAGATTAGATTGTCTGTACCAGCATCTCTGAAATTCAATCCTTTCTTAAATCATTTCAAAGGCAGATGGACAACGTTTTGCCAAGTCTGCAATTTGGTGGTGATGAAATTGCCTCATGAATGTGAAGTTAGATGACTACTTAGAATTTCATATATTTGTGAGAGAACAGAGGAAGAATTATCTGAGGTCTTCTAAACTGCAAGAAAAGAGAGGAAATTGGCTACATGCTGAAGCATTGACAAAAGGACAAGTTGAATCTGTTTATAAGAATGCTGGCAGAAGATTTAAGTGCCTTACAATTTCAAATCAAAGGCCTGCTGGTGGAGAAAAGCTGGAGAGAAAAAAGAGAAATCTGCACATACACTTACACTTTGCTTCTGATATGAGATAGAAAAGAGGAACAGAGAAATTAAGAGAGGAGGAGGAATGTCAGGAATTTTTATACAGGTAAGTATTTCTGAGCTCAAATTTGCAAAAAAATAGGAGATAGTGGGAAAAAATAACTATGGTAAATACATCTGGAAGAATCTCCTGGCATACAAAAAAAAAATTCAGACTATTTAGTTTTGTATGACAGCAAGGATATTTAAATACTTAATGGTTTGATGAGTTTGTTGGAATACTTGCAGCATAAGCTGTGCAAGCTACTTGTAGTTCACTTTGCCATATTACCCTTCCATGGTTTTCTGTGTTACATTTAAAGTAGAGGCTTTATAACCCATTTTTCTACAGCTGGTTTTAGTTTGTGCAGAGAGTACCTGTGCAAAAGATGGCAACATTGGTAGATAACAGAGCTAAAACTTACTTCTTTCTATATAATGATACAAAAATCTCATTACTCTTGATATGCTACACCAGGTACTTTTCTACAAGGGAGACAGAAAAAGGACATCCCCAGCCATCTTCGTGCTTGGAACCCCAACATCCCTACAGTTACTAAACATTAATAAGAGCACACAATAACAGCAGATCAATTCTGAAGAAAGGGATGAAAAGGAAAGCCTAAAAACAATTTGTAAAAGGACTCAGACTTCTGAAATAGATGTGACTTTGGATATCTGACTTCAACTGTGTCATCCAAGAAGTTTCTGTTCATTGTCTCCTTGAAAACTAAGGCTTTGCAAACACTGAATATCTGATTTTGATTTGAAACTTTATTTCTACATTTACTTGTTTCAATTTCACCCTGTCTCAATGCCAGCAGAATAAGAAAAACTGACAGAATAATGTTTAGGTTTTTAGATTCTCATTTCAGAGCTCAGAGCATGTTCACACACCTGCTCATGGCAGGCTCGACCCACAGGTTTAACCCACTGCCTCTTCAAAGTCACTCGGTGGTGACACTCAGTGTAACAGCCTCATGGAGAAACATGCGTGTCCAGATCCACCTCAGCCTAATCGCAAGGAATTCAACCCCCAGCTTCCCCCTACAATGCCTTAGCCTGAAAACAAGGCAGCCTGGACCAGAGCAGTATAGAATGATTCAGTCTGTCCTGTAATATCTGGACCTGCCTACTTTCATCATCCTTAGTAGGCAGAAAAATCACCGTCTGGTGATTCAAGAAACATCTGTGACATATTTTTAGAACTTACTTCAGTCCTCTCCATTTTCTTTTCATCACCATCTTTTGTCTTTCCTCCCTGCTACTTAATTTCATTTTACCTATTGCAAAACTGGAACAATAACTTCAGATTTTGCTAGTCTCTGTTCTTATTCCCTCTTTTAATCTTTGCCTTACTTTCCCATCCTCTCACGTCACAGCACAAACGCACTTGTCCCACACCCCAGCCTCTTTAACTACCATTTCTCCTCTCTGTTTAATCTCTTTACGCTCAGAAATAGCACTCTGTGTCCTGCCTTGAACTGCCAGCTCCCTTCAATACAGTTCCTCTTGAAATCAGTCCCCTTTTGCCTTCTCTGACTCTGCACTATGGTAATTTTCTTCCACAGATCTTCCTAGATTTTACTGAGGTTCTTGGTGGGAAATCCAAAATACTTTTTATTTTGTCTCCTTCAATCTTGCCTTTAAATTATCTCAGTCTATCCTTACCTGCAAATTTAAATTTAACTACTTTAAGCAACTAACAGCCATAACTCAGCATCCCAGACTCACTGCCTCCTTGTCTCTCTGACATCTTTTTATGAATGACCAGCTATCAGTGTTTCAAACTTTACAAAATTAAAACAGCCATCTTGATATTCATTTGCACCATTTTTTCCCAATTTTTAAAATCTGAACGACCAGGATTTCACTGCCATGTTTGTTTATAAATACAAGACATATTTGGTCTCCCCCCACTTATTAAAATGCTGCTGCAAAGACTGGTCTTCTACTACAAAACTGTATCCACATCACCCCTCTCTTTTCATTCTTCTACTACTAGGTCACTTTTTTGTATGAAAAACAATCTATTTGTCTTTATTCCTAATGCTAAGTACATCATAGCCCCATCCAATTCCCCATTCAGCAATTTCCAGTAATTCAGCAGCAGGAACTCCAAATGACTTCTTGTCTCAGTCTCCATATTTTAACTGCTCTACCTCTCTCTCACATGACAAGGTAAAAAATATCTCCCCATCATTCTCCACCCCATTCATAAAAAATTTCCCATATTATGAAGCCTTGGAAAACCTGACAGTGACTCTTGTTAAGGTCTATGACTACAAGATACCATGACTGTGCTTTTCTCGTACACTGCACTTTTTGGCACCTGGTATTTCATTTTACTCTCATATCAAGGACATTCATTGGTGCATTCACACAGGGCAAAGCCAAATGCACAACTCCCACATTCATGATGCTGGGTACAGATATAGTCATGGGGGGTACACCTGGCTGCAGCTCCTTGTTCATGTTTGAGACTGGTCCTTGTTCATGCTCAAAGCTGATCCTAAAATGTCTCATGAGAAGGAGAGGGGGAACTAAATGGAATTTTTATAGAGATAGAGGCCTTCGCAAAGAAGATAGTCTGGAGAACTGACACAAGTTGCACAGGACAAAACAGAAAAGCCAAGTGAAAAATCTTTTCACCAAGAGCAAAACTGGTCTCCCAGAAGGGCTTCTAGCAAAAAGTCACTTCACTTCTTCCCTTTGCTCTTCTACCTGTCCTAGCCTTGCAAACATCAGTCATTCTAAAGGCAGAGGTCACATTCATGTTCACAGGCTGAAAACTATGAAGAGTAATACAGAATCTATTGTCATAACCAGACAGCAAGGAGAGGGACGAGGCGCTAACAAATCTATTTCTGTTCTAGACATATGTAGGTACGTAAATAGTTTAATGGTTTTATTCTAAACTGATGCTCCTATCAATACTGTTACTGCTGCTCCAAGCAACTACAGAATCTGCCCAATTCTTTTCAGTGTAGATTTCTGTGACTCTTTTCATCTGGATTTACAGGATCAGTATTACCTCTTGAGTTGCTCTCCATTTTGAACTAAAAGCTTAAGGTATTTTTAATATTCTTTGTGAAACGGTATTTTCAGTAAAATGGTACTTGGAAAAGTAGTAGGAATATCTCACAGAAAGCAAGCATGTTTATACTGAATTACCTGATTTCTGTCTTTTGTGATTCTGCATATTTAGCATCATTTGGTTTAGGATTAAAGACCAGCAGAAATGACTGCTAAAGACTTATAAGTACATTTAATCCTATTTTATACTGAGGTCTTTATTGAATCATGTATTTTAAGTTACACTCACGAGAAGTGCAGAGAAAGGCACACTGAACTGGTCTTATATAGCAGTTAAAAGCCTTCTTCAAATGCTAATCATTTATAATTAGTCTACTTCAATTAGTAATGAACAAATTGCCCTCTCCAAGAAAAGAGAATATATTCCATGTGCTGATTAAAAGGGAAGAGTGATCTTCAAATTCTGAAGCGAATGATTGATGTGAAGCAAAACTCTCTCACAATTTTGTTCTTTTAACTCTTTGATGAACTGATCAACAAAGGCAAGTTTCCCAAAAGTCTTAGAAACATTATTAGCAATTCACATAAAGAAAAGCACATCTGTGTTCATACGTTCTCACTTTAAATACATCCTTACTTTAGCGCTATTTTATGCCATTTACTAAGCAGGTGTTATCTTCCCTCTTTTCTCCAGGAATCAGCTTTTAATTGGCTACTTTCTAATGTGCAAAAAAAAAATCAAAAAGCAATTGGCTGGTTGGGAACTGATTGTTAGTCAGTAGTCCCAAAAAACCTTTGGGCAGGAATAAAGGCATTTTATTGATTCAGTACAACTTCAATCGTTAAAGATTACACAGTTTATGAGAAAATACCTAAGCTGAATTTTGATACAAAACATCTTTCACTTGCTCAGTGTCTATTCTAAATAGCCAAGAGAGTGTTTACTGGGAGAGTTGTTTTGCTCAGTCTTAATGTACGAGTTCTTCAGGCAATACAGTACTTCAAGCATATGCAAATCAATAGTTTTGAATCACCTACATCGAAATGGGGTAGGGATAACTGAAAGAAAATTGGATAATTCATTCAGAAAGTAAGTTTCTGCTTTCTGCTGATATGCCAACTGGTGAATTACAGAAAATTGATGTTGTGTTCTTTATGTTCTGTTGTTCGGTGTTCTGCTTCCAGATGTTTGGAGTAGTCTTGTATAAGTGGGGTTTTGTTCATTGGTTTTGGTGGCCTTTTTACTTTATCAGAAGTGTGTGTGGGATATTAAGTGAAAATATACAGGACAATGTTACATTTTAAAAAGTAGAGAAAAACCTTCTCACTGATATGGTTGTGTAGGCAAATGCTGTAGGACTGGTAAGGAATATATTAAAAAGATTGCAAATGGAAAAATGCAGACATGACAAAATGAGATTAATTTCTTCAATGACAAGTCTGTCTCAATAAGAGCAGCTGAACTAGGGAGAGAGTTCCTCTAGTAAAAGTAATGGAATTTAACAGAGATTTCTAGTACTTCATTTCAGTTTAACTTCCTTTCACTAATTAAAGCTGTGTTCAGTTCTTCCCATAAGAACCCATGGCATGGTCTCTGAAGGAGGAGGTGATATCTCCTTCCAGTCATCCTCAACAAATATGGACTGCCCTCCATTTGACAAGGCAGATGAAGGCACTGAAGCATTGCTTGGAATCTGATATAAACTGCAAAGCATTACGATATTATAATATGATTTGAAAGCATGTAGACATGTAATAAATTGTAATCACTGCCCCCTATATGGGAATGAGGAAAAGAATATCTTATACTACATAAACATACATCTATAGCACTAATTAATTTCCTGATTAAAGCTATAGATAACTCCATAAAATAATTAGCAAGAGCTTCAGAGATCATTTACCAAGTATCTGGAATTCAGACAGTAAAACATAGTTGCTCTAAGACAATGGTTATCTCCCCTGTTAGTCTGTTTCTTCCCTAACTATCAACTACATTAGTAACATTATGGGGAGCTCATAGCATCTCCATAAACATTTTATCACACTTGAAGAAAGATCATTATCCCATAAAACATCAGTGTAAGCATCTCTGATTTCACACACTTAACCCTTCGTCTTAGTTCACTTGAAAATCTCCTGGTTCTGAAAAAGTCATTTATTGCGTCCAAGAGCAACAAATAACTTTTTGAAGGATTTGTTGTTTGATTGCGGGTGAGTTCACAGCCTAATTAAGATGTTAGGATTCCTACGTTCAGAATGAGATTGAATTTTTCTTTCTTTTCTTTCTTTCAAGGTTTCCAGACACAGCAACAATAAAATGTCCACAAGACACTGGACAACACATGTAAACTAGCCATATTTTAACTTATCCATTTGTACTTTTATACAGAATATTTCACAGAACCACTGTTTATGCAGAGATTATTCAAGAGGTTATTTAGGGACAGACTTCCAGTCAAGTGCCTTAGTTTTATCACACAGAGTCAGTTTTAACTTCTACCCTAGACATTATATCTGACTTTTCTGAAGGAGCGAGTTTAGGAATTTACTCTACTGGGCAAACACAACTCCATGTGTTACTGTGTTACCTCCTCCACCTTTGGAAACACAGCAATGAAATAAGGAACTGAAGATAGAATCTATTTAAAGAAAAAAATCTGAATTGTTCTAAGACTGGCCTTCTCTCTGGCCTCATGATGTGAATACTGTTTTGTTTGACAGAAAATGTAGTAGTGCTGTGTAGAATTATCATCAGACTATTGATGGACTTTCAGAGTTGTCATCAATAGCACTAATTCCACATAAATGAAAAATACTTACCCAGGAGTCAATCAATTTGCCACCTATAATACAGAGTACTCTGAGAAGTAACAGGAAAAATATCTTTGCAAAATGAAAGTTTGTAATAAAAATTAAATATTATCTTTAATGAAGCAGCTTTTCTTACAAGAAAAACTCTCACAGCACCAGCTTCAGAATCCACACCTTGTTTCATTTAAAAACATATATGGAAAAAGGAACTGTGTGCACATGAAATACTCAGTAGACACGAGCTCTGTATGTTCTGTGAACACCAGACAGGGAAGAGACCTGTTCCAAAGAATTAGTGAAAATACACAGATTTCAAAAAGCAGGCTGGTTGCCTGGGAACTCAGTGAGAAACTCAGAATAGTTTTACAGCTGATCCAGGTTCATTCAGTAAGTAATAGATAAGAAGTGCTGATCTAGAAAGAAATGAAGATGAATATCAACTATAGACAACATAATCTGCTGTTCAGGAATTCCATAAGGATGTCCCCTTATCTTGGGAACACCCTTAAAGTAAACCTTAGGGATTTTTCTTTTGTGGCAAAACATCACAGAATACCTTAATACAGCTGGAAAATTTCCCTTCATATCTAAACCACAGAGAAGTAAACAACTAAGGAAATACTAAGAATGCAACACAATGATGGATTTTCGTGGAGAGAAGACTTGGAAAGAAAATTATTATTTCATTGTGACTGATATTCTAGAAGTATAGTTAGTAGTATAGTGAAAAGAAAGTGAAAATATAGAGAAGAAATTTTCTCTGATAATAAGTTTTTCTGGATTATGGAAAAATCTTTGATGGAAATTACATGTCCTGGAATTTGGACAAAGCACTGTGAATGTAATAAAGGATATACTGATGGATTGGCAGAACAGGAGCTGGAAGAGCTTTTAGCATTTTTCCTGTTCTTTCCTAACTCTTTACGCTTATCATTGACAGCATTAAGTATTTCTAATATTTTGATGCCATTTCTATAGTAGGAAAATGTTAATTCCACATTTTAAGTGAAGGAATGCCCAATTTCTACAGGAACATCTTGCAGTGAGCTAACAGATATTAAAAATAAAAGTGAGAACTATCAGCGTGTAGCTTAACATATGCATAAGAACTCTTTCTACAGAATTCCTTTATACAGTGTAGAGATAAGCACTCCAGTGCCTACATCATTTCATATTGCCAACAGGTTATTTATGAGCCATATCAAGAGAACCACTCACCCCCAGAAACGAAAACAACAAAATAAAAGTTTTACAAGCTAGAGTACCAATGGTAAGGTTATTAGGATGTAATTGGACATTAGTATGTAATGAAATTAAATAGACATCAAACACCTGGTTTCTGCAGTGTGGGGCAGGATGGTGTGGGATTTTTTGAGTAGGATGAATGGATGAAACAGAATGCAGAGGCCAACTCTCCTGAGCTGAGAGCTGGCAGGACCCTTCTGCCTTCACACAAACACATGCCATCCTTAGCAGCAACACAGATCTCCAGAGAAGTTCAGAGAGCAGCACGCTCCTTCCAGAAGATGTAGAAGCTGTCTTCAGGAGCCAGGCTTCTCGGAAGAATGTGCTTCGTACTGCCTTTGCTCTTGTTAATGATCTGAGATACGGAGAATATTTTTGGATGTTTCCAGTTACTTCAGGAATCAAACTTCCTAATTTGTCTCCTACTTGTTCTTCAGCTATACCCAGCTGTGTAACAGACTAGCAAGCAGACTCCACTATAAAGGAACTGTCTGCTCTTTGCATAAACTGGATTGATGATTCCTAATAAACCTGTATTTTGAGCTGTGCACATGCAGATTCAAAAATGTAAAGCCAAGAGTGCTTACTGTGATCCCGCCACACAACAGCATGCTTGTGTTCTGCCAGGATGACATTTTATATAGTTATGTCTTCTTGTCACAAGAAAAACTGAAAATGTAAAGTAAGCATAGACACAGAAGTTTTACTCATTTTTTACAGCACTCAAAACTCAAATCACTCTTACTATATAGCAGTGAATTTAGGTATATTACAGAAGACATGAGACAAAAGCAGACTAAAATCAATCTTTGCAGAAGGTAGAGTCTTGATTTGCCCCTCAGACTTCAATCTATTTTCAAAGTTGTATATTCTTAGGATAGATTTCACAGGTTCAGATTCTCAAAGAAACAAGCTGTATTTCCTTGAATACTTTTTTTCATACCTTTTCATCATTTAAGGGAATTTTTATGAGCTTTTTTTCTGGTTATTTAGATTATCAGGCATCAACAAAGGTCCTTTATAGTAAAAATATAATGAAAGAAGGTGGGGGTTTTTTTATCTTTATGTAAATGTGTACATTAAAAATGCATTGTATATTTTGTAAATATCTAAATTAAAAATGCATTATATATTTATGGAAAGCAAGAGTTAACTCCTCCTCACTGCATATTTTAAGTCTATATTATTAATCTTGAAGTGCAAAAGGGAGTCCAAGTGCACCACTGCCAAACACAGGATTCTCTCACAGGAAAAGGTAAAGTCACAGGCAGCTTTTCAGATTGTCTAGGATCTAAACTGACTCTTACATCACATTATCTCTTAGCCATTAATGTAAGGAATGAGGCCAAGCAAAAGAAGATGGACACTCCCAAATCTGGATGACCTGTAGCTCTCAGAAGAGCAATCCAAGGCTACAGGCAACCAGACACAACTTAGTGTAGACTGACACAGCTCTAATTTCAGCCAGCAGTAGGGATCCCTCTGGAACTTGGCCAGCGTCAGGCTCGAGGCAGTGAAAAGCTCTTTTTGTTCTCAGTCTGTTTTGGTTTTTTTTCAAATAAAGCCTGCACACACTACGCAACCTGATTTTCTATTTATATCCCTGCTTAGACAAATATAAGCAACTCTGCAGACCTTTCAGCAAACACATACTTCATGGCAGACACTTTGCCGGGGCACACACTGCAGGAAGCAAAGCTCCATCAGCAGTCCCCACAGCCTGGCTCCCTGCAACACGCACACCACAGGCCTTCCACGTTATGGAGCTGTCTTTCATTCCCATTAGAACTGAGCTGGAGAACGGATACGGGGAAGTGACGCATTTCCGACTTAAATTTTGGTCTCTTTCAGTTTAGAGGCTGCGTGCAGTGAGTACATACTCAGATTTGACAAGCTGGAATTGCTCATGTACTGGTGTTTATATGTAGCAGAAGATACTGCTTTGTAAAGTTACATGCACTATGAACGTATTCTGCTTTTGAAATATGATTGTTTACAGGATTAGAAATAATAAAATAATAGCAACTCCAGCAGAAATAACAGAGCTTGTGTTTGAGTTTTCCTCTCCTAATGGGTAGATATCTATAATTTACTAACCCTGCAGTGATAATGAGGGTAACCTGCCACAGCAAAGTAAGCTCTCCGACTTTCCAGCTTAGTGTTCCATTTACTCAGGTAAGCGAGCTGGTTTCCATCTCAAGTGAATGTGTAACTCTCTTCACAGGCTGCTCAGCACAGGGAGTTTGGTCTCTGAAGTCTCTCTGCAGACAATGTGCCAAGAGGCTCTCGGTGAGTCTCCTCCACACAGCCCAGAGATAGCTGGAGTCTGGGACACAATGGGAGAATGGATAGCAGATGTGAAGTGCTGGGGGACAGACAGGATGCTGTGTGTGGGTATCACACTGTGCAGGGAAGCTGGAGGTGGCCCTTGGCTCCTCCTCAGCTACGATTTTTCTCGTCTTTCTGTTCCGTGGTGTCACTACAGCCCCAGTTCCCCCAGCATATTTGAGAGGGGTGATGCAGTGACAAGACACGATACTGCTGAAGGTGCTAAATGCTGTCTGGTCAGTCTGGCATTGCCCGGCCACCAGGCTAATAATATTTGTTTGCTTTCTCAGGCTCCACAACACACAAACTCAGACATGCTGCACGCTGTTCTTAAAGCTGACTTGGTCTCTGAAGACTTGAAGTTTGCTGAACATCACTCCAGTGCCTACAGCTGGACCTACTGATCTCTGATACTCTTGGCAAAAAAGACCTGCATCTCTGCTTTCCAAAGGCACAGGATTTGTAGGTAAGAAATAGCCTAAACAGGGCTAAAAAACAAAACATTTGAGGACTAAAGAGTGGTGGGTTTGGAAGGATTTTTTGGGGTGAGTGTGGTGGCAGGACAACACAACACATGACATAGGCACGACTGGATCCTGTGTCTGTATGCTATTAGACAGGATAATCTGGCTTTTTGCACAGATATATTAGAGTCACTCAAAAAAAAAGATCACAATGTTTTGGTGCCCATACTACTTCCCCTGTATTTTAAAAAGAAAATAAGCCTCTAATCTTATCTAGACAACGCTTCTAAAATTTCCTTCTCATCCTGTCCAAACAATCAGCATTCCTGTAATAAGTAATGCCTTGATATTAACTAAGTCTCTAAGGTATCTTTTCATGGAGTTTTCATAGCATGGGCTGATTTATTTAATTGATGAATAGCTTTGTATGTGCTTATTTATAATCCTACCCATTTATCTTATGAAGAATTGCTGTTTGTAATTATTCCAAAGACCTAATACCAATATTTTTAATGATAATAATGAATGACATGGCTTTTAGCAAGCCTTTTAATGTTTGTAAAACAATACTCTAATTAGTCCGAATAAAATATTTACTCAGTTAATACAGAAGAGCTTGATATTTTACTTGATCTCATGTGGATACAATGAATCCAACAGGCTGAATTTCTCTTTGACATACATGACCACACATCTTTTTTTAATCACACTCTCATACCTTAAAATCTGTAGAATACTCTTGAAGATGTCTATGTTAAAAGTTAAATATGAAATACTACCAAAAAGACTCCTATAGCATTTTACCTGCTCTATCATCTTCTGTATCCAACTGCTGTGGCACACTGAGAATTTAAATTGGAAGGTCTTTCTGCCAGGGGAAGTTCTTTTCCTAACTGGCAGAACAGCTTCATTGTCCATTGCTAAGGTTCCTTGTGCTAATGCACTACAAAGAATGATTATTATTTAATGAATACCTGTAGTCTCCACGATGGTTCACTGAGGTTATCACTGTCAGTTACATTTTCTAAGCTTATATTAAAAATTACAGGAATAGCTATTCCCTTGTTCACTCAAAAGGACAGAATATTTTACCACTAAAGCAAAGAGTGTGCATAGATACCATCCGTAGTTGCAGCCTCAAGAGTTCTTAAAAATAGCAAGGAATCCATCTCTGGGCGCTTGATTTTGGCCTGTGATTCAAAATTCATTTTTAGGCCCTTAAATAGGCAAAGGAGTTTATAAAAGCCCCTATTATCTAGTCATGTCACACAAGTCACTGTCTGCCAGTGAAATCCATCAGTCCCCTATCATTGGAGATGAGTAATTTCTCTTTATCCAAGTTCACAGAGTGCAGAGGCTATTATTTTGATTATAGGCCTTCAGGTGTTTCCATTTTGAAATCTGAAGCAATTCAAAAGACTTCTGAAGATTTTCAGGAAATATTCAAACATCCAGTCTCAAATATGGAGACCCACCTATTGCTTTCCATTCTCCCCATCTTTCCTCTTTTGATTCTTTCAGAAAAATTTAGAGTGAGATTTGAATTTTCAAATTCTTTTTGACAATGAGTTATTGATTTGAGATTGTAAACCACAATTTTAATCACTTAATTTTTGGCCAGTCTAATCAGTATTTTAGCTTATGAAATGAATTTTTTTTTTTTTTTTACATTCCATGCTTCTAGGAAAGCACCAAGAGAAAAGGTTGTGAATTTCAACAAATTTTTTCCAAGTTTTTCATTAATGTGTTCTTCACTGTCCCACATCCTTCTTCCCAGCTCACTGTAAAGTTTCTTGAACATTAAGGAAATTGTTATCACTGCACTTGATACCTCTTTGACTACTCTCATAACAGATGCTTCTCTGAACAAGCAATACACTTTGTATCCATTATCTTAAAAAAGTAATCAAGGGCACAGCACATTTACTGTGAGAATTTTCTCTCTCTGTAGCATGCATGCAATGTACAACCAACTCTGAGCAAGAACTGAGGTGTTCTGAACATCAGTGTGTACCGAAAACTGAGAAAACCAGTATGGAAGTTCCTTCAGCCTATGGAAAAGCATCAAGCAAATACTTCATTGTGAAAAAGCACTGGAAATTTTGCCTCAAATTTTTGGAAGCTTTCCTTCATTGGCTTCTGCTGTTTAAACACAATGAGATTTCATATTATCATGTCTATTAAACTAAATCTCACCTAAGTTTTGCTTACTCTAAGCTTTATGTCTAACTGCACCTTCCCATAAAAGCTCTCAAGTGGAAATACAACTTTTTAGGTTGTGAGAACTTCTTTCTCTCTCTTCTATTAAAGGAGAAAACGACTGAAAAGCTATAACTGTTCATCAAATTTATTGTGCTCATAATTCCCTAAATTCTGATTTCACTGTTTTTATTGGCTGAAAAACTTACTCAGGCTTTACTCATGAATTATGTATTTAAGAACCAAGAACAGACAGGCTCTTATGATCCATAATTACAAATCAAGTCTTATACAAGAATCTCTTCCTGTATCACTCTGGTAATTCTTTCAGCAACATAGTTTTGTATCTCCAGTATCAGTTTTTTATTTCTTTGGGGCCTGTATATCATTAATCAAAAAATAATTCAAAATACCCTCACAACAAACTCGCAGTGACACTGCTGCAGTCCTGTCCCCATAAACAAACTGCCATGACTTCACTAGGCTAATGAGTGAACCTACTAGTGTTCCAAAAAAGCCTGTATCCTCTTCACTTCGAATGCTTGCACAAATTTCTAACGTGGCAAGTCTACAAATTTAACACTGTGCCTAGACATACACACAAGCACACCCTGTACACACAAGCAAAACGTGGCAGAGAGGTGGAGAACAGTAACAGTCCTGCAGCCCTACAGCCTACTCAGCACTGGAATTGCTGGAGGAATAATCTTCTGAATGTAACCCAACACAGCCATTTAGTCAAGTATGAAGTTGGACTCAGTAAGCTCTTCAGACAGGTGGTCACAAGAGATTCCTGTTCTGAATTATCCCCTGGGGCAGCATCCAGATCTCGCAGGCTGCAGAAAAAGCCTGAAAACTTCTAACACACGTGTTTAAGCTCAAACCCAAAGCACTGTGAGTGCTCTGATAAAATGAAAAAACGGCAAGCTCCGTAATCTGACAGTTTTGAGTGGGAACTCTACATGCTGGGTATCTCAACAGGTAAGAAGGAGTTCAGAAGTTACCAGCTGAAAGGTCAGACGATGGAAGCATCTTCTTTAAACATGTCAGATTTCACTCAACAGTCTGACAACAGTCATCTTAGATTTAGTCTGCCTCCTTTCTCCAGGGAGTTTAAAATATTATAGCCCTGTAGAAACCTAGATGGCCAACCCTTATACTACTCAAACAAGGAGTAAACATGGCAGTATGCTGTGCTCAAAATCAATTACAGTAGCTTAATGATTAACTGAAAAAAACAACTGATTATTTCATTATTTTATGTGGAAATTATTTTAGAATCCTAGAGCCTTTGGATATGTGGAAAAAAAACCCGAACACAACTTTGATGGTATTTTCAGTATTCTAATTTTATCATAATGATTTAAGGCATTTATGACTGCTTTAAACTACAAAAGCACATTTCCAACTTCCAGATCTATAAAAAGCAACTAAAATGTGTCTTATTGAGTGTTAGGCACAAGTCTATGACTTTTTTTTAAAGCTTTGAATATTAATGAGCACTTTCTGAAAAATTGCTTTAAACCTTTTGAAATGGTGACTCGAATCACAACATTAACAAATTTGAGTTCCCTGTAATGATAAGAGTCCAAAAGATTTAGGATAGTTTTAAAAGAAACAGAAACACTGAGAGTAAAGCTGCTCTGATGCCACTCAGGATCAACTTATTCCTAGATAACAAAATACCAGCCAAGCATGAGATTTGCACCCTCACTTCAGATTTCTTGCACATGAACTTCTTTCCACCTTATCAATGCAGCTACCAAAAGGCTTAGTGAGTGCAGTTGGATTGGAGTGTCTCACTGTAGTTCTGACTGAAAACTTAATTGTTTCGTGTCCATGTGTAGCACCAACTCATGCCTGCAGACTCGTGATAAATTTAACTGCAGAACAGGAAAAAAATAGGGGATAGATAAAGTATTAACCTCCATCTGTAAGAGTTAATGTGCCAAATTATATTACATGTATTATGCATATAACTTAATTTTATTTATACTTTAAATCAAATGGCCTGATCAAAAGGAGAAATACTCTACCTGCACTTCAAGCAATATGGGTCAGTTTAAACATGCTTAATGCTACCGTGTCCCTAGCAAATTTATTTCTGTCATTTAGATCAAAGGCATGTATTTGCAGCATTTTCTACGCCTGCTCTATAGATGCAGATATGTTACTTCCATAAGACCTGCTACAAATGCTATTGTAATTGCTCAGAAAATACTCAAATCACAGAATTTAATTCTGTGAAAGATTCTCTTTAATAAAATATTGCTGGTTTTCTCTTAAGACTGGGTCATTATTTATTCTTTTCATGCAGCTCATTTCAGAAGTTTCAAAGTATTTAACAATAACAAAAAAATCAATTAAAAGCCCAAAGACAACACTGCAGTAACATGAAAAGAAATATAATAAAATTAAATGCAAATTTCTAAATTATTCAAATTAAAAGTTTTATAGGTATCCACAGTAATAAAAAAATAATAAAAAGCCTTCAAAGGAAGAAAAAAAGGCAACAGAGGGTTTGAAGACTGATATTTAGTTTAATATCTCTAATTAGTTTAATAATTTGGCAATACTTGCGCCTCACAGGATAATGGAAGTTGTCTACAGAAATTGCATATGCACTTGCTCAAAACTACGGTTTTTCTTTTAACTATCTGTGCACCAATGTACAGCTCCTTTATACTGTATCTGTTGAACACGGAAATATTTTGTGCTTTTTTGATGCATTTGATCTATAAGTCTCAAGGTAACTTAAACAATCACAACATTCTGCAACATGAAAATTATTTTTACTTTACAACTGGGGAAACTGGAGGATGAGATTCCTTCCTTCACACATTTCTCATGTTCCTGAGTAAAAATTAGAGTGCCCAAAACCACGGAGGTGACAAATATCCATGGTTTGCAGTGATGTATGTAGGATTTCCAAAGCCTTGCTGTGTCAGCAGCAGCAGTCCTGCTGCATTTACTCAGGTATGAACCTCAAGACCTTTGCTTTAGCTGCCTGAGTGTATAAATGTTGGACTGCATGGTTTAGTCCCTGATTGGACTGCATGATTTTTTTCCCTGATAACTTATTATGGTACTGTATCTAAAATACCATGTTATGGAGAATCTGACAGCCTTTATTGTAACACAAGCTGAGAATCTCACAGATGGTGTATTTGCCATCATTGCTTCTCATGACAGCATCCCAGTTTCGCAGAGTGAGAACCCAGGAACAATGGAATTAAGAGCAGAATGTAAATTCACCTGGATCAAGATGCTGCACTATCCCAGAGATAATGGAGAAATTAGCATAATGAGGCAAACAAATGCTTTAGAGTCATAACTTCCCCTCCAGTGCCTCTTGCAACGCTTCTTTTGCTCTGCTGAGTTCTAAAACCATCTCAGGGCTGCTGACAAGTGGGTGATAAAGGAAAAGAATAAAATGCTGTCAACAAATGTTGCCCGTTTCTTTTTATGCTCTCCACACACATCATCTGGGCTCCAGAAAAGTAGAAAGAATCATGCTGGGTTAGAGTGAAATGGCTAAATCCTGCCTCCCACTGCAGAGAGTAGCTGATGCTTAGGGGACATGGGAGAAACAAGGTAAGGACAAACTGGTCCTGCTTAGCAAACATCACTGCTTTTGGCAGTCAGAAGGTTAAGGATTTCCTGAACTGCCCTTCTGCCATTCATCTGCAACCAAGTTCTACAATTTAATCACAACTTTATGAAAAAATGTTTCCTCCTGCTTGTTTTAGACCCGTTCCTTGAAAACAGAGAGGTGGGTTATATTCTTTCCTAAGTAAAGTGTTCACAGACACCTTTGTAATGACATGTTTTCATTGATCTCTTTGTGACCCTCTTTCTTGTACATTTTGTGTCCTCTGTTTCCTCAAAAGAAATACATCCTCCTATATTTGGTAACATCCATCTCTAGTAAATACTTCCATTACTCATAATACTCAATCTCACCTTTAAACCAAGCATTAATCATCACAACTGCTAATTCCTATGACTAAGAAACAGTGACACTCAAGTAAAAACATTTTTTCTCATTTCATAAATACTTATTTTCCTAAAGGAACTTTCTGTGTATACAGTCAGAAATCCTAGTTGACCAGCACTACAGCTATTCCAGAAAACTCAGGAGCCAAAAATATTCCTACTCACAAGAATTTCTCTCTCTGCAGTTATTAAACCGTTAAAATTGCCCTTGTCACACCTTTGGTGCAGTGACCTGGCACACTTTGGATAGCACCATCTGCAGTGCAGCGCAGTAGGTTAAGTGTGTTCCCCATGGGCATTTTGGATGCAGTCCCTCCACCTTTGGATGTTGGGAGTGTTTAATAGCATGGCCAGATGCTGCCTGGTGGCCCCAGGGCCAGTGAACATGCCCTGGCCCTGCTCGTTGCTAACACGGATTTAAAAAAAGCCCAGAACACCAAGGTTATGCAACGTACAGCACAAGGCAGTCTTTACCTTCCGTGTCCACTCCCACTTATGAGAAGAGGTTATATATGATCAGCATAAGCCCACACAAACCTCCAGACTTTGGATGTTCTTGAAGGTATGGGGGCTCCTACATCCTTCTGCAGCCATCTAGGTCAAGCACATGCTATTCATAAATGTTTAACATAAAGAGAGTGAACCACAAAGTGAGAGCAGTATTCCTACAGCTCAGTCCACTGCCAGAATCATATTTTCCTCTGTTTTGTGCTTTAGGTGCCCTACAAATTTTTGGTCACAGTTGTTTGGGGTTTTTAAAATTAAAACAATTAAACTATTTAATCACAGTTTAGAAGCTCTACAGGTAGGATGCTTATTCCTGTAACAAATCATATCTTACTTTTTTATTTTAAATTATTGTCATTTATTAATATCTTTTTTTTTTCCCAGAATGGAGATCAGAGATAACATATTTCTTCTACTTTAAAAATTAAAACCTAAAAAAACCCCAACCCATGCCCTTTCCTACATGTGGTCTTTCCAGGCAGCCCTTCATTAAAGATGTGCTTTAGCATGGCGTACTTCCCCACACTTCCTTGCTTAGTTGGTAAAGCTACCCAGCTGATCATCCAGGTTTTCAGCTGTTTCCTTAAAGCCACACAGCATTTCATGCAGCTGAACTGAGACCTTGTTGAATAATGAGTTCTGCTCTGACACTGTGAGCCTTCTCATCAAACAATTATAATATTGACAGTTTCCATTGACAAACCTAACCACCTTCTTATTAAAACACAGACTTTTATGCAATTTTTATGTATTAGTGTGAACATTGCTTCTACTATATTTTCACTCTTTCCTTTGTGTTTCTCCCTGTTGGTTTCTACAGGGTTTGGCTGCTGCACTGCTCCAGAAAGTTCAAAAGGCTCCAATTTTGCTAAGCTCTGCAGAAAGGTGACTTGATCAATTTAACTTTAGGTGAGATCCATCTCACTAACTTTGGATAGCTACAACACAGTCACCTGAGTCGGCATAAGAAGGTCCCTGCTAAGTTTGTGGAGAGAAAAAGGCATTTTATAGAACAATATACTCCAGTCTCGTGAAATCACAAGAACCAGCTGAGATCCAGACTTTTAAACTCTAGCCATCTAAAATTAGCTGAGCTAATTCTGTTTCACTTACAAATTTTTTTAATACCACCTTCCTCATAAGCACACGAGGAGAGCCAATTCTTTGATTGCCCTGAGAAACGATAGCAGAACAGCTCTCGAGAGCGCAATGTGCTGTATTTTCCCAAGTGATTAGCAGTCCATGAGTGCCAACCTGCAAGTGCAAATCATATTCAATTACCATCAATCTAGAGCAGAAAATAAGGACATGATTGTTCACAGAGGTTTAGTGTGTAATTCTGTCTTTTTCAATGATTTTTCAGAACATACTATACACCCTATGAAAATCTTCCAGGCATTTAATTTATAGCGTGGTCTAAAGAATGAAATTGTCCTCTTTGATGAGCTATGATGAAATACATTGTCAGCCTAAGACAGAATGAATTTGAACCAGCAGTGTGTTTCCTTGAGCCATGAAGGAGGAAGTGGTAATAAGAGATAGCAAGGTTTGTTATGTGCTGTGGCTCACTGTGCTCACATTCATTCAGTCATGTCCAGCTCTGTGACTCAATTTACCCTTGTGTAGACAGAGAATCCATATTTTGGGAAAAAACAGCTGTGAAGTTTCGTGGCACAGAATTACACTTTGTTTTCAAATACACAGAAACTTCTGTTTGTTTCACATCTGGAACTGAAATCAGAGTTCAGCCCTTGAGGTCCACGTAAATAATTTGAGACTCTCAGTTTGAAAAGGGCTAGGAAGGTGTTCATTAATATTTAAACTTGTTTTGCATGGCATTTTCTGGGACATGTTTTCTAATCATTGACATTATCCAAACATGCCACATTTCCTCTTTAGCAAGGTTTTACTGTGGGATTATCTTGATTGATGTGGATAACAGCACTGCTGTGAAGAGAGGTTTTTTATGCTTGCACTCCAGTTTCTGTTAACAACTGTAAAGATTAGGAGTTTATACAACAGGTATTAACAGACTTTTCCCGTTATTAACAATTTAGGTCAGTATTTTGCTTTTTATTTTAGGCATGAAGGTTTTATGATTATGTATTCCAAGCGATTCTGCTTTCTTGTTTGATTTATTGTTGAGCAAGCTTACTTAAGTCTTTGCTCACTTTTTAATATTTGAGGAATTCAAAAAGTCTGCAGGCTCAAGGGGGGGTCAATACATTATATCACACATTTAGGATGAATGCAAAATGTATTTCCATTTTATTTTGTGTTACTAAAAACCTTGTAAGTAAAGTCATCAACTTTATTAAAATCACTGATGATTTAAATGATGATTTAAATGATGATATATGCCACATCTTGGGCATAACCCTCACCAGGGTGACAACGAGACTGTCACAGATGAATGAACTGGGCTCTGTTCAAGGCTGTGAGTGGTACTGGGTGCGAGAAGGAAAGGAAGTGCCACTCGAATATATGAAATTACATATAATTCAAAGATTTAAAAAATCTTCTACCTTGACTCCCAGCATATAATGCTCCTCCCTTGCCCATCTTCTCTCAAAAACCTCCATTGAGGCTATAATTTTTACTTTTGTCAAAGAGCTCAGAAACCTTTTACCTACTTTTCTTAAGGAAAATCTGTGCCACATATATTCCCTACTATCTACAGATCTGAAAGTTAAACAGATATTTTTCTTCATGATGACAGAAACATCAGGGGGTTAAAATGAAAAAAAAAAATTAGAGCAATAACATTGGGCTGAAATACATGCATTCACTGCATTTCGAAGCCTGTAGCTTCCAAAAAATTTGGCGTTTGCATAATAAAAGGAATGAATGTTCAAATGAGAAATTTTACATATAAATAGGCTTCATACAAATCACATATGTATATAGCTTAAAAAGCATCCCAGAATCTTGATGGTTGTAAAATGTTTAGTTGTTGACCTCACTTCATTCTTCCTAAGGAGAAACAGATGTATGTAATTGAATTTATATGTGGATTTAAAGTTGTGCCTAATTTATGGATTTTGATACATCTCTTCACTATTATACAACAAAAGAGGATTTCTTTCTCCCTTTCCTGTTTTTTTTTTTTAGTTTTTAATTTTTGATGTATCTGTATATTTTTTAAGTCTTGTCAATGCTATAGGAGAGGGAGTAATTTTGGCACAAATCTTTGCTGCGGGATGTGTATACATTGTGTGTTTGGCCCAAACACATGCTAATGACATCATCCACTATCTGGACAATTAACAAACCCAAAAATATAAATTATGCGGCCCTCTATTATTTTTGAGTACTGAAAATCCAGTGAAGATCTCTGTCTCTCTCTGCCCATAGCCAGCCAGTGTGGGCAGTGGGAGTTCTGCTGTGAGCCAGGTCCAGGCCAAGCCACCTGGTGACTTTGGCAAAAATAAGTAATATGAATAGTAGGGAAATAGAAGCTCTTATAAGAAAATAATAAGCATTCCAGAGGTAGGGTGCAAAATCTCAAGGAAAAGAATTAGCAATAGCTCCATGAAGTAAGATCAGTGGCATTTTAAATGTTTTATCAAATAAAATTTTATCAAATAAAAGATACAGCATAAGATGCTAGCACTGTTTGATGGCATCACACCATGACATCAAGGAGAGCAGGGTCTGGCTGACCTAAGCTGCTGTAACTGTCTTGCATCTCATTTGAAATAACGAGGGCAGGAGGGTTCCCCTAATGCTTTTGTAATTATTTCGGGAATAAGTTTCCTTTACATAAAAACAGGGGAATATTCTCTGCTGATGCAGAACCATTCCAATGTGTTCAGTTATAAGCAAAGTATATAACTTGCTTTTGTTTGGCAATTAATTAAAAATACCGTTTTCTTTCACAATTTAAAGAACAATTAAATAATATACAATCAGCACAGTTCCTTTTAGACTCAGGTGGTAAAATTTCTTTTAAAGCCACGTGATGAAAACACCTTTCCACAGGATTAAATCTCCCCTGTCACATTAACGTTGACCCAAGCTCTGTGGGATAAGTAATTTCAACAGCAAAGCCCTGCTTGGCAATATTACACAGTATTTTCTGGAACCCTTCCCTCCAGCCTACTGAGCTAACACCATGGCAAGTCTCAGGATCTACTGTATAAGACGAGGTTAAACCTCCAGAAAACTTAATTAGTCTACTGAGTATTTGCAAATAGGTACAAAAACTGAGAGAAAAAAAAAAAAAGCCTGCCAAATACAGGAGGGAATACAGTTAGCAGAATAAAGTACATTTCTCAAAAAAATGAGACAGAATTGGAAGTAACAACAAATATTTGAACACTTAAAGTAATTTTTAGGCAACTCCATTCACAGTGGGGAATCACTGAGATTTTGCATGACTCAGACAGACAGTATACTTAAAAAAATTTTGTATTTACAAAAAGCCAACCAGCTTTCTTCCACTTTCCTACTCAAAGAATGAGAACAATTTAACCCATAAATACGCAATTTTGGGGTACAGTCACAAGCTGCTTGGAGTTCTGTTCCGAAAGGAATCCCTAAGCACCTTGTCCCCTGAACCTTCTGGCAGGGAGGAAAAGGAGTTGGTACCAACAGAGCCAAGCCAACTCAAAGAGGAAGCCCTTACAAGCTGTTTGGAGCTGTTTTTCACACACTGCAAGCAGACAAAGCCATCTCAGGACACCATGCAAAAATCCAGTGCCTGGCACCACAGGCTCACACAATGAAGCGCTACCTCTTCATGAGGAGCTGAACATTCCCAATGATGCTTTTCCCTACACTGCTGTCTTTCAAGGCCATTGGTTATGCAGCTTCTGGAAAAATGCAAGCAGATAAATTATTCAAGGTCTTATAAGAAGATTTCTTCAGCACATGTAAGCAAGTGGCTTGGGGCTTCAGGTAAGAGGCTGCCCACCTGAAGAGGATGGGAAAATTACGCTAGAAAAGAAGCACAAGGTTTAAATTAACTGTCCAAACTGAGTGAAACGTCAATGTTAAACAGTTCTGAAGGTATTTAAAAATACCATTCCAGGCACTAGGAGTGCCTGAAAAATGGTGAGAGGCAATCTCACAAGGAGACTGAAATCATGACAGCTTGTCCACTGACTTCAAATCATTATGCCAGACCAGGCAGATAACATTTTGCATTAACTTTTCTCAACAAAGGAATGGATAAAAAGAGTAATGACTCTGTGCAATCAATTATATTACTGTCTTTGGTTATGAAGTTTAGCTTCAAGAATATTTTCTAGACCTAATTCTCACAATTTTTTATGAGAGTATTACTTTAAGAGACATAGTGTGTCAGCTTACTGCATTTAAAAGGGAAAATATCTTCTGGATACATAAGTGCAGTACAGAATTCTCCAAAAATTAAAATATAACCACGCTAAACTTATAATAATGCAAGATAATGTCATTCTCATGACCAAAAAAAGTTTCACCACACATTTCAAACATATTAAACTCTCAGACTGGAAGCTATATGTGTTTTCCTTTCCAAACTCAAGGAAATGGAAAATCAAGGCAATTCCACAAAATGTTTTACATTTTTGATCAAACAGCAATGCTATTCACACACACCAACTAAGCACAGAGACCTTCCCTTTTAAAAAGTTTCAGGTGTACAGAACCACACTCCCTGCTGCAAATAGCAGCAAGAATCTAAAATTATGAGATACAGAATAACTGATAATGTATGATAAGACACATATGACAGCAGAAGTAAATATGTTTCATTTGTAACAGAGGTGGCTGAATCATATGTTGTGATATTTTCCCAAGCTCTGATCATTTTCTCTAGGTTGCCTTGATGCTTGAGGAGATTTCTGTCAGCATTACAGAAAGAAATGACAAGTGTCCACTGATCCTGACTATGACCCTTTTCTTTTCTTCCAGGTTTTGAAATCCCATCTGCAAGGATCCTACCTAGCTTCTACTCCCCACAGAAATAAGGTGAAATATGACAGGAAAGGTGCCTACATCTTCACCCATGTGAAGTGAGGCTCTCACTTCAGCCTGGAAAGAACTCTCCTGCTCGACTGCACACTTATGTATTTGCAAACTGGATTTTGGAAGAAAAGGTAAAATCTATCTCCTAGGCTTGGATTAGTTATTCTTAAAGTAAACACTTCTTCATTCAAAAATAACTGTGGAGCAGTCACAATGAGTAACTCCCACCAAATAATAAAAAAGAAAGTAAAGTCCCAATGATTAGTTCATACAATCACTGAGGTTTTGTGTTCGAAAAGACCTCTAAGATCAAGTCCAACTGTTAGCCCAGCACTGCCAAGCACTGCTACTAAACCACATCCCCAAGTGCCACATCTACATGTCTTTTAAAAATCTCCAGGGATGGTGACTCAACCACTTATTTTGGCAGCTTGTTCCGATGTCTGACAAGCCTTTCAGTGAAAACATTTTTCCTACTATCCAATCTAAACCTCTCCAGTGCAGCATGAGGCTGTTTCATCTCATCGTGTATCACTTGTCACCTGCGAGTAGAGACCAACCTACACCTCACCACAATCTCCTCTCAGGTCCTAGACAGTGATCTGCTAATGTCAAAGTGGCTACTTCTTATTTTCCCACAATATTTTAACAATTTTTGGTTTCACAATATTTTGCACAAAAAGGAGCTTTCTGGCTTTGCAGCCCAACAATGAGAACATGCTGTCAGAGGCACAGATTCAAATCTAATCTCTCTCTGAACCAAATCAAGCATTTAGGAAAATACCTTAGACACAAAGTAATGAAGAATTGTGGGCTGGTGCCCCCTCAGTCTATCATTTTTTTTCTATTGGGCACTTTGATTCATTAATACAGTTACCTGGGAATCCCCAGAATGTTCTTAGCAGCAGGCTGTTAAGCAATTTTTTGTGCTGCTGACCAAAAGAGATGCTTAAGCATTTTACACCTAGTGGAGATGCTCCAACAGAAAAGTACAACAATCTGTAATAGCATATAACTCCACTGTTAGGACATTTTCTTCTAAGTTAGGTGAGGGGGAAAAAAGTGCATATCCTTAAAATCAGTAGAGATTTGAACTGTTTCTGATCCAATACACACAAGAAAACTGCAGCACCTGTTTTGTCATAGTGTCTACATTGTCCTGAAAATCTAGCTTTTGCTTTTATCTAAAATGCCTGGGAATGCATTTTTTTGCTTGAAAAAAGCATCTTGCTTTGATTAGCTGGAAAGAAAAGAGGGGAGGAGTAAAGAGAGATCTGTTTCTTGTCAACTGGAACCATTTTAATTTAATTATTTTTAAGTCGGTCACTGAACTGACAAATCAATTTATTGTGTAGCCCAAGTGGAAATCGCCTGCCCTGGAGTCAAAGCAAGTCCCACATATGTAGGCAAAATCTGGCCTTTGCTTCCTGAGCACATCCTCTGAGCTGCAGAATACCAACTGCAGGCTCCACAGGCTCCATGTCAGCCAATGCCAATGGGTAAACTGATAGGGAGAAGCTTCACAGAGATTAAGAGATTACAGTTTCTCTGTAAAATATAATTAAAAGAGAAGGAAGCTTAATTTCTCCAATTCCTAAAATGGAATAAATCAGAGAAAAATATCTTCTGTTTTTATCTTGATAAAAGTATTCATGACTTTCACAAAGCAGTGTATCACGACACACGTATTCCAACAACAAAGCAAATATATCCATGAACAAACACCTACTTTGCACTATACTAATTCAAACTCATATCTATTATATATGGCTTTTTATAATTTCATCTGACTTTCTAATTCAGTAATTGTACAGCAACTAGCAAGAGCAAGCCATGCAATAAAAAAGTAGAATCGTGGAACTTTCTGCAACCTAAAGCAAAACATAAATACCTGGAGCAGATTTACTACTTTGCCATTTACTGTGAACAGCCTGCACCTACAAAAACTTATTGCTAGGTACCTTCCTGATCGTAAGTAGGAAGAATTTTCTGCTTGCTATTTAAATCCTGTGTCAGTAACTGGCCGAAATTGGCACTCCTGTTTCTGCAGAAGACATGGATGGTTTCTGGAGTAACCTTCTCTGAACACATCACGTTTAATAAGAGGAAGCAAGAGAAGCAGCAAAGCAGTTCCTACCCACGGGGATACCACAAAGAGGTGGTATACACTGTGGCAGATCAGTTTGGATCTCTGGAAGGCTTTTGGAAAGCCACTGATGCGTATTCTTGGAAAGCACCACTTGAAATCGCCCCTAAAGCAGCACAACCCATGCAAAACAAAAACCTGCCCGTGGCTGTGCGGATAGCTTACCTGGCAGCTGATGTGGGCCTATGCAGACAAGTTTACTTTGCATCTGACACGTGGTGCCGCAGAGGTGGAGTGCTCCCAGCCTTCCACCTCCCGGCAGCAAGAGTGTGAGGGCAGCCTCTGCCTCCACTCTGCCTGGAGCACTTGATTTAGGGACCCAGTGGCCTAATTTAATTGCTACAAGTGACTTGTAAAGCTGTTGCACAGTGTGCCTTCAGGAATTAAACAGACAGAAAGAACAAATATGTTCATCTAGCCTAGCAGCATCTATAGAATTCACCTAAAATCTGAGAAATTCTGCATCAAACCAAAATAAGCTGTTTCAATTGCTGTTTATTTTAGGAGGACATACAGGTGCAATTTAGGGTTCCAAAAACAAATAATCACCACATTTGAAGACACACTGTGTCAATGATGAATTAAGCTCCTTAATAATACATGTCTTGTTTTTATCTGAATTTGTTCTCCCAAATGTGAAATTGACCCATTGCATTCACAATGTATTTTAACATCACCCATTCTTGCATTTCAATTGAAACACAAATTACATAGAAATAAACAAAATAATTCAGAATATCACCATTTCTCTTTGGAACCATCTGTGTACTTCACAGTTCCTCACCTGGATTTAAATGTGACATTTTATTAGCATTTAATCTGGCATTAGAAAAGGTATTCTTTTCTAAATGCAGAAGAATTTTAAAATATCAGGAAGAAAACTGAAAAAAAAAAGAAAAAAAAAGATCAGCAAGAAACCAAAAATGATCCAACCACGGAGTCTGAAATCTGCACCTAGGTCTAGGTTTGATTTCTCAGAAACTGGGAAGGTATGAACATGCCTTGGGAGGGGGGAGGGGTGGCAGGGGGTGTATTCAGCAGCTCTATCATGGACAATCATGGCTCATTATCGATGGAAGATCATGGCCCATTATCACCTCGCACTTTTACCAGTCCTATACACTCCCACTGCCACAAAGTCATTTGTCCTGTGTTTGGCTAATGTAAAAGCTTTGGGAGACTCCCATCTCTGCAAAAAAAGAAACTCTCCCCAGGAAGAGGAACCACAAACCTGGTAGTGCTACTAAGACCATTCTGCTCTCTCTGGTTTCCCCTTGGGCCCTCTTCTCATTTGGCACCCCCCCCCAGACCACCAGCGCCTCCGCTCTCACTCCCACCCCACCTTCCTCCTGCACCATCTTCCAATTCTCCCTCTTCCCCTACTCACCATGCGCCTTCCCTTTATGATCCCCTCTTGCCTCTTGATGACTAGTAAGTCCTCCCCAAAAAATTCCATTAAAACATTTTCAAAACTCTGTAAGCGCTGAAAAAGACTTCTCCCATGGTGAAAAGGGAAAGTAACTACAAAAATCAAAGCCCACGTGTTCTGCTATAATAACTGCATTCACTCTATTTATCATTCTTTGTCGTTCCATCCCCTTCTTCATACTCTTTTCACACTATTTAGTTGGATACGATGACTTTTTCTTCATACAGCATGTGGGCAGTTCTACATATCCGTAAATCATAATTTTCAGTATCAATAACTATATTGATTAAAGGTATTAGCAAGGATATTATATAAAACATATCTTTTGACTTTTACCTCCATCCCAGTGTTAACCGCCATCCTGTACATATCCTAATACTAAAAAAATCTCTTGCAAGATTCACGAAGATGCAAGACTGAATGAATAACCCCACAAAAGTTATAAATCAATTTATGCAATGCAATTGCAGGGTTTAATTTTATGGTAAATTTAAATTCTATCATAAAGAATGTTAAACTCTACACTTCTTTTTTCGCCTGATGTGTCTATCAGTAGTAAAAATCTGTTTTTCATAACAAGTAATTATGAATTGATCATATTCGTTGAAAACATTGTATCTGTGGTGGAAAAAAATGTTTTTCACAAAAAAAACCCAAACCATCATATTTAGTAAAAAACATAAAGCAATCAAGGTCCTCACATGACATTTCTATACTTAGAACTTCTTCATTAAGTTACAGCAATCCCCTATGCTGCTGCAGCAGCAAAACCCAAATAACTAAGTAACCACACAGAGAACCCTTTGGCATTTGTAAAAATGAAAGAATAGACCAAAAAATTCCTTTCTTGCAGTCTGGCTGATACCAGCCAGTCTTGGAGCTGGATCAGGCACTGGAGCTGAGTGGCTGGAGCACCTGGCTTCCCAACAGGCAGCGTGGAACCCACGAATGGTGCTCCAGCGTTCAGTGCAGCTAATGCTAGAGCTCCAGCAATCAAGTAAAGTCAGCAGGAAACCCATCAGATGGGCAGTTCACGGCAAAACCCCAGAGGGCTGCAAGAATGGAAAGGCAGCAGGGGAGGAGAACAAACAAGAGCTGCTAAAACCGCAAACAACTAGAAAAAACAGTGGCAACAAAGAAGAGCAGTTTAAGAAACAAACATAAAACTGAACCACATAACACTTTATTAGCAAGACAAAGCACGGAGAGCTTCGGGCACCCTGGAAGGCAAGCAGGAGTTAGTGATGGATTTCAAACACTTGGTTCCAAAATAAAATTAATTCAGCAAATAGAAATTATCTTTTAGAAGGAGACTTTTTTTTTTTTCTTTATCACCTACTTTATATTTGCCCTAGAACTATCAGATAGAGACTGAAAATTCTGAAACTCATTCTGAGAAGAGAACATGACAGAATGATAACCCAGCTGGTGAGCAGAACTAGCCTGTTCAGCAAAGAACCATTTGAGTTTATTAATGAGAATAGAATAGAATCCAGAATAGTAATGTGACATCACAAAAACCTCTGTCTCAAGTAAGTAGTGACCAATATTAACTCTTTCAAAATAAAGCAGAGGTTGTCCTTGTTTTTTTTAATTAAGCTACAGGATGAGGTACCTCTTATTTGACCCTACAAAATAGCTCATAAACAGTCAGAACGTTCTTCCAGGCTGCTTGAATTATTTCCTACAGTCAGAGAACTCAACCCCGTATTCCTGTCTGTCTTTAAAGAGGTGGGTTACCATACCCATCAGGACATTCCCCATTCTCCTCATGGAGGCTATGAAATTATAAAGGACACTGCTAAACTGGAGAATTCTGCAGCACATGAACCACCTTAGCTGGGAAGAGAACGTCAAATCCCTGTGTCAAAATCTGACATTAGAGCTGAACCTGTCCTTAGCATGGAAACTGGAGCCCTCAGGTGAATACAAACCACTAAGCCTCATGTTCACATGTATTTTCTCTCTGGCTCACTGAGTCATAAATTATTTTCTGCCTAAAATAACCAAGGTCAGGGAAACTCTTTGTACGTGAGAAGAGATTCTGAACCAGTTCAGACCTCAAGTGTTGTGGGGGAAGTCTTTAACTGTAAAGCAAATACACACAGAGAGATTTTGTATCAGCAGCCCTTCAGCTCCCTGCTGTGAATGCAATAAACCTCTTGGGTTGGGGGAGGGGGGAGGGTCTGTTTGTTTGGTTTTTCAAATTGACCTCTATTCTTGAGCCAAGTCAGGCAGAGCACGCGGAGAGGGCACGGTGCTCTGTTTCTTCCTGTTCCCATTCCATCTCTTCCATGGAGTACAGCAGAGCATAGCTATTTAATTCTGTACACACATAAACAGCCGCGCCCACCCTTTTCTGCAAGCAGTGAAGAAACAGAGGGACAGCCGAAATATAGTGGAGCTGGTGCTAATCCTGACCTTTAACTTGGGAGTTTTGCTCCCTCCGTCCCTGGACAGTTGAGTCTTTCTGATGGCAGAGTCTGAACAGACATCTGGGATCTGAAGGACACGCTTCCCACATGGCAGAATTTGCCAAGAAGCTCCTTCCCTTTCATGTAAAACTTAAAATGTTTACATCAAATCTGTAGGTTCTACCATTATTGGCAAGACAGGAAGGTTCAATAATGAGGTCTGTAATCAGTTAAAATATGAAACCTGATCACATCGTTCCAAGTTCAGTGAGTATATTAATCAGAATTTAGTGTCTTTCCTCAAATCTTTTCTGGCACCTGTAGGATAATGGGAATTGTTGAGAACAGAGAGTGAATATCACTTCTGCATATTCCAAGAAAAGCAGTGCCCTGTGGGAATTCAAAGAGTGCTGCCACGCAGCCTGAGTGATGGTTCTTTGAGGAAGAATGAGTAAAAAAATTCCCAGATTCTGCAATTAGCCGTGTTACAGTGCCTGTTAAGCCTGATTCTTTCTGCATCGCTGCATGTGCTTATGGCATACAGCGATTCCACTCTCTGCTTCAAAAAATTACCTGCTAGTAATCGTTATTCACTAACAAACAGCCAAGAGATGTGATTAAAAAGAATTTCATTGTGTCATCAACTCTCTTTAAAAGGAAAAGCAGGGGTGTGCAGAGGGAGAGAGAGATGCTGTAAGTTCAGAAGCAAAACACTGTTATTATTCTGAAGCAGGAATGACATCCTTGCATTAACACAGCATGAAATCATGGTAGCAATTTTCATGCTGTATTATTTTGTTTTTGTCAGGTCACTGATTTTCAATTTCATCAATACTATATAAAACAAGGGAAGATAATATAATAAAAAGCATCCACTTGGAGTCCAATACTTTTTCTGTGAATTTAAACCAACCAATCCACACACGGAAAATATGTGGGTTTTTTGTCCCTGAATAACAAAAATTCATAAATTCAGAGGTTACAAAAAAGACAATATACCAAAGTAAACCTGATACAATACTAACTGTCTGTCACTACAGTTTCCAACTTGATCTTTACCTTCCTCTAACATGCAAAATAGACAGAGTATAAAGCCAAAAAGCTACAGTGGTCTTTGTTTACACTGATCTGAACTCATGTTCATGAGCTTTTCACAAGCACTATTCATTTAAAGTGGAATTGCTGCCTAAATCGTCCCAGATTAAGCTCACTGATTCTCACCACCCAGCTGTCCTTCTGTGTTTTGACTGCATCATTACAACTGATCTGAGGTCTCCTAAACCACAAGTTATGGCAAAATACAGAAATAGGAGAGAGACACATGCTATTTTCAAAGCAAGCATGCCAAGCCCCCATCCATGAGGATGCCACTCTGGGAAGAAAAGCTCACAGAACTGCATTTGGGTAGCAGAGAAGTCCATAGAGATCTACCTATCCATTTGGAAACATTTATGAGGTACTTTGCCTAGAGAAGGGAAGGAGAACAAAACCCAAGGAGCTATCACATACAAAACATCCAATGGGCTTGGAGTTTGGCAGCTTGACCATGAAGTATGTCAGTATCTGCTTCTCTAATTCACTTCACACCTGTTCCACCAGGTTCTAAATCCCTGAGCCCCTGCATACATCTCAGCCTGAGAACTTTTCCTATGAAGGAGGCACCAAACTTTCAGGTTTCCTCTCAGGCATACACCTGTGCAAGATCAGAGATGATTTTCCAAAGAGAAAGGTGCAACTTCTTTCTTCAGAGGGGACTGGAAGCCCCTAAATGCTTTCCACAGTGGAGGAAAAGGGCAGCAGGGAGATGGATACAACCAGTCGTACTCCCTTTATTGTCCAGTTGTATCCATTGCAGGCACGCCCCTCACTGACACTGAGTCCATGAAGAAAGCTACCTGCTTCTCTCACTCTCCAGTACTCTTCTGAAGGCACTGAAGAAATCCAAGTAGTTTGGCCGGAAGGGACATAATGCTCAGTCTGTTCAAGCCCTGGTCTGGAAGGGTGAGGAGCAAGAGGTGCTGCACAGCATACGCATCCCATGGTTAACACAGGCTCCTGTGAGGGCAACAGTACCTCTACCTTCTTTGTACGAGTTGAAACGTGAGCAATTTCTGTGATATCCTCCACTGTCCTACAAATAATGGCACCCATATGTTTCCCTATTAAAACGCTGTGGGAGTACATTCGACATTCCATGATTTTTTTATAAAACTGGATCCTTCCCATCGCTATTTGAAAATAATTAGTCCTTCATCAACACTGAATGATTAAAATGTAACTAACACCACACTTCTTTCACATGATCAATGTTGGTACAATGAATAGCACATGAATTAATAATGTCTAGGCACTTTTTCTAATTGTTTCCTAATGTTCTGTTATTATATATTCATTTGATATTCACTGCAATGCTAGTGATCACCATTTTTTAATTTGTTCCATAAAAATCACACAACTTGCCTTTGCTTGCTGCAAAAGAATTAAAAGAATGACGTGCAGTTGCCTGACTTCTGTCAGGTGAAGTCCCAGGTGCCTGGAAGAGAGGAAGCACTGTACCCATCTTTAAAAAGGGTAGAAAGGACGACGCTGGGAGCTACTGACCTGTCAGCCTCACCTCTGGGCCTAGGAAGATCATGGAACAGATCCTCCTAGAAGCTCTGATAAGGCACATGGAGGGCAAGGAGGTGATTCAGGACATCCAGCACAGCTTCACCAAGGGCAAGTCCTGCCTGACCAACCCAGAGGCTTTCTGTGATGGGGTGACTCCATCAGTGAACAAGGGAAGGGCTACAGATGTCATTTATCTGGACTTCTGTAAAGCCTTTGCCACGGTCCCCCATAACATTCATCTCTCTAAATTGGAAAGAGATGGATTTGATGGATGGACTGTTAGATGGGTAAGAAAGTGGTTGGACAGTCACATCCAGAGGGTCATGATCAGCTCAGAGTCCCAGTGGACATCAGTGACAAGTGGTGCCCATCAGGGGTCTGTATTGGGACCAGTGTCATTTAATACCTTCATTATTGACACGAAGGGATTGAGTGTACCCTCACCACATTTCTGAGGGGTGTGGTTTACACACCTGAAGGATGGAATGCCTTCCAGAAGAACCTGGACAAGCTCAGGAATTGGCCCATGGGAATCTCACGAGGTTTAACAAGACCAAGTGTTGGTCTGCGCACGGATGAGGGCAATCACCAGTATCAACCCCGGCCGGGGGATGAGCAGATGGAGAGCAGCCCTGCCCAGAAGGCCTTGGGGGTTCTGGTGGAGGAGAGGCTGGACATGCCCTGGCCATGGGCACTCACAGCTCAGAGAGCCAGATGTGTCCTGCGCTCATACAAAGTACTGTGGGCAGCAGATCCCAAATCTGTTACTGTTACTGTCACTGAAGGGTAAACATCTCTCTTTGACCCTCTCTCCTGTCAGGCAGTACCTGGTATGTCACCAAGAGAGATGGACTGAGCAGATACTATTTTTAATAAAAACGGTCAGCTATACTACCTGGCATCATCATGACCTGTCCCCACATAATCCTATGTGCCCTGGGATTGCAATTATTTTTATTCTGAGTTAAAAAAAAAAAAAAAAAAAACCAATCAATTCCCAATCATTTTTTTTC